>VZRJ01021057.1:322160-356478 GCA_013397565.1 Ptilonorhynchus violaceus
GGGCCGGGGCCGGGCCGGGGCGGGCGGCAGGAATGCGGGGAGCGCGGCGGGCTCCCGGTCCGCGCACGGAGCCAGGCGCAGGGACGGGAAAGTTTATGCGAGGGAGGAGCGGAAAGTTGGGAGTCAATCAGGAGGCGGCGGGGCCGGGCCGGGCCTCCTCCTCCTCCTCCCCTAACCTCCTTCTCCTCCTCCTCCTTCTCCTCCTCCTCTTCCCGGCCCTTCCTCCCGGCCGACCCTCCCGACCTCCCCGTCGGGGCAGCGGGCAGCGGGGACGCGGGACTTCCCTTCCGCAGGGGAAAGGGCAGCCCTGGAGCTCGGCTCGGGCCGGCCCGGCCTCTGGGAGCGCCCTCTATGAGCCTTCCTCCTCTTCCTCCTCGTCTGTCCGGCAGTCCCGGGATGCGGCCCTGGGATGCGGCCTCTGGCCGGGCCGTGAAGGTGCTGCTGTCCCGTCTTGTCCCGTCTTGTCCCGTCTTGTCCCGTCCCCGGCCAGCCAGGGTCAGCCGTGCACACCTTCATCCCCTTCTGCACATCTTCATCCCCCTCTGTGCTCACCCTCATCCCACTCTTCATTCTTGCCCCCCTGCACTCACATTCATCCCTGTTCGCACATCTTCATCGTCCCATGCACACTCTAACACCCTGCCACACATCTTCATCCTCCTCCTCATTCCCATCCTCACACCTTCATCCCACTCGAGACACCTTCATCCCTTTCCTCGTCCTCACACACACACACTCTCAGTCCCCTGCATCCCACCAATCTGCAGATTCTCCATCTCTCACAGACACCCACCCCATGATGCTCAGGATGGGGATCTCAGCCCACGCTGTTGGGATTTCTCAAGGGAATTAGCCAGGATCCAAGCCACGGTCATTTCCTCTAAGTGAGCTGACGGGTGGTAACGTGCTAAGCCACAGCAGGCTGATCACATACACATCCTGGCCATGACCCAGCCTGACTGTCAGGAGCTTCAGTCCCAACAGGGGCAAAACCCCCAGTCCCTGTGGCCACTGGACCACCACAGACCACAGACCTGTGCCACGGTACCCAAAACCCACAGAGGTAAATCAGGGTGAGGAATCCTCCCAGCGCCCTGCTCGGAGAAGGGATGTTCTTTGCATCCCGTTCCTTCTAGAAACATATTTTTCTAATTTTCACGATGAGCATGGTTGTATTCAAGCATTTTGGGACAAGACAGCCAACGATGCTTCAGCCCGCGAAGTGACAGGCTCTGAAGCATCCAGCGCATTCAGCAATAGTGTGTGATTCATAAAGCCATATCACATTCTTCCACCCTTGGCCTGGTGCTAACTTGTAAGAAATCTGGACCAAAAACTGCAACAAAATGGCTGCTATTCTCCAAGGGCTGTTCAGAGCCTCGTTACTCATCCCTTACTTGGGCAAAAATGACATTGAGTGCTCCTGGAGATGACAGCCTTAATTGAGTTCAATAGGAGTTTAGGCTGAGTAAGGCATGAGCAAACAAGTGTGCATTAGCCCATGAATAAAAGCCTGATCCGCAAATGTTTAGGAACACATGTAGGGGAGTATTGAGGGGGTCACTGCTGCTCTGGGCTTGCCAGTTGGGCAGGGGTCTGGCTCCAGCATCCAACACAACTGATGGCAATGCTGGGATGAGCTTGTCTTGGAGTGCAAAGATTCAAGCCCAGCTCAGCGGTTTGTTTGCCTTCTGCCTCTTAATTTTTATTTCTTTTCCTCCTTCAGAAGTCCATAATCCTTTCTGCTATTTTTTTTTGTCCACTGGTGGGAACAGCAACTTCCTTTCTCAAATTATAATATAAAATAGCTGCAAGCTGCAACGCCATAAATAATATTTTCTTATGGCCAGAACATCCAAGTCTAGGCAAGACACCAAGAACAGCTACAACATTGTAAAACTCCAACACTTCTCCAGAATAGATTCACTAATTAAAAAATTACTCCTTTTAAAAAGCAGTTGAAAAATATTGGCTTTCCCCTCGCTGCCTGTCGCTTGCTGCACTGAGAAGGAGCCCATCCTGCAAAGCCACAGCCCAGCTAACCAGCAACGAGTCTGCCTTTCCCTCTAAAAAAAGTTACCCAAAAAAATGTAAGGGGAGGGAAGAGAAGAACACCTCGTCACAATCACTTTAATTAATTAATGTTTCACCACTTCAAAGCTGGGGAGAGATCCCCCAGGGCTGGGGGCATGGCAACTTGCTGGGAACCCAACAGCTCCAGCCTTTCCGTTGCTGGAAAGGAGTTTCCCAGCTCTGGTCTCCCCACCCACACCCACCAGGACGTACCAGCCCCTTCCCTCTGCAGGCTGCCCTCCCGATGGGGCATTTGCCTCCTGGGGCCCTGTGGAAACATCTGTCAGCCCCCCCCAAGAGTGCAGGGGCTGAGCCTGTTGCTCATGGAGCCCCCCAAGCCCTGGGGGTGTGGGGAAGAGAGAGAAGTGAGCAGTTGGAGAAGAGCCCCCATGTCCATCTTCCTGCTCAGCCCCGGACCAGCATCTTTCCACTCATCAGCGTGGGATGGGGATGAGCCGCTGAGAGAGCTGCCAGCACTGCAGTGACCCTGCTCCTGGCTGGGATGTGCTGCTCAGCAGCAAGGTGGGGCCTTATTTCTTTCCTCCCCTTTGCCTTATAAGCATCTCTGCAAAAATAAAACTCATTTCCCAGGAGGTTCCCCCGGGGAGCTGACGACAGTCGCCTCTGGCCACTGGCCATGCTTATACCCCTGCACAAGCACTTCGTGGGGTTAAATCCATCCCTGCAGCACCAGCCTAATGCCAGCCCCTCTAAAATGAAACTTCAGAAACCTCAGAGTCTCACGCTCCAGGGCAAACATCATCCCTGGGGACTGAGGAAACCCTTTCTGTGAGGGAATACACACACTTTGGACTCAAACGCCATTGATAAGGCTCTTTTTTTTTTTTTTTTTTTAATCTTTTCTTGCAGCGAGCATTCCTTTCACACCCACGCACACCCCGGCACCCTCAGCCATTGGCCTGCTGGCGCATCCGTCACACTTTCCGCCGGCCAAAGCAGATACACATTGCAACTGCTTCCATCCCTCATCTCCTCTGGTGTTAACAGCCAGCGCAAACAAAGGGCCCGAATATCCATCGCCCTATTAAATTGTTTTCATTTGTTTCTTCTGCCACAGTTGGTTTGCGTTAGAGGGTTTGTGTAAGGGATTTCGGGTGGGCGGCTGATGCAGTGGCTGCTCTGAGATTGGGTGACATCGCCTTGGACACCCATGGCAGGGATTTTTGCTCTGCTTGGGCTACAGGCCAGGAAACCTGAGGGGTTTGCAAGCAACAATGGGCAAAATGGAAATTTTGGGGGCGAGGGGGGGGGGGAGAATCAACCTGGGGAGCAGCTGGGATAACAGCAGCTTGTGCTCCAGCCAGAACCTGGGGAGCCCAAACCCCTCTCTCTCTCTCACCCTGCTGCTTCTTTTCTCCTTGCACTGGAGGAAATGGGGACAAGTATTAGCTCAACCGTTAGCTGAGCTCGTCCCGATTTCAAACAGATGTTGGGTTTGTGGCTGGATTTGGGCAGAAAGCTCTTGCTTTCCCCACATTTGCTGGCCATACCTCACCAGGAACACTGGCCCTGAGCTGCTGTGGCTGGTTCTCCCTTTAGCTCACAAGATGCTCTCTGATCTCCCCGCAGGGTAATGGATGATGTCCCACCCTGGCTGGCTTGTCTCCAAGCTGTCCACCTCTGCCTGCCCCACCACGAGCATCTGCCCATGAATCATGGAGCCCAGATTCATGCAGCTGGGGAAAATCTCCACTTCCAGCTGCAGAACCACTGGGGCAGATGTTCACCAGTGGTCCCACTGTCACTGTCATCTGTCCTCGGCTCCACACAGAGACAGGCTCGGGCCACGGTGGTGTTGCAACACTGCCCAGCGAGGATGAGCATCCCTCTTGCACAACCACATCCATCTCATCCATCTGCTCCTCAGCCTTTCTGCTGCAGCTGCCTCCCAGCTGCATTAACTTGGGGGGCTCAGATCACTCCCACAATGGGGGAACAACCCATATGTGTCCAGGGAAGGGAATCCCAGATCGTCCCAGGGTCAGTGTGTGAGCTGAGCAGGTGAGAGAAACACCAGGGAGCTGAGGATGGTCTTTCAGGGCTCATTCCCATGTCCCCATGTTTCTCACCACTGAATTAATCAGATTTGGGACTGTCTGTGCAGCCAAATCCTCACCTCATGAATGGTGAAAGTGGGGGCATGAGCTGCCCTGCTCCCAACTGAGCTGCCTCTTTTCAGCATCTCCCCTTCCCCGTGAGTCCCTGCAGCTCCCTGTGACACCTCACTGGTCTGAGACAGGGGATGGCACTTTCTGTCCACCTCCTCCCCATGCACAGGGAGCACCACGAGGCCACTCCCAGCAGTGGGGACACCTGGGGCACGTGAGGTCTGGAGAGATGTCACAGAGCACAGGGAGCTCGGCAGGGCGCATCTGGGTGCTGAGCGTGACTCAGCACCGCACCACACCTCATGAGTCACTCCACTGCTTCCCAGTGCACCCTGAGTTTTCTCTTCCAGGTGCCTCCTGGCAGCAGTGACCCATCTGGGCCCCGTGCCAGCAATGCCAGCTCTGCCTCACGTGCCTGCAGCCCTCCCGTGCTGGCACCGTCACCCCTCGGCACGTGCCCGTGTGCCGCCGGTGCTCTGGGTGCCAGGCTGCTTCTCAGGGACACAAATCCCCAGCGTTTTCTGGGCAGTGGGATGAGACCCAATGGGTGCAAACACACGATGGGCACTGGCCACCTGCTCACACCAGGGCAAAATGGGGCAAAAGAGAGGCTTTGTGCCCAGGGGGCATCGAGCTGGGGTGGGGGTCTTTAGCTGGGAGGTTAGGCAGAGCCCGTCTGCATGTGGGCAGGGATGAGGAAACACAGAGCGAGGAGACCACCTACCCCCTTCTCTCTAGGGGACTGAGGATAAAAATACAAACCAGAATCTAAAAAAAAAAAAAAGAAAGAAGGGTATGGGTTTACAGGATCTGAGTCCAAGAAACGTCTCAAAGGGGTGAGATAGGGATCACAGTCAGCCTCATCTGCTGAATATATCCCAAGCCTGGCTCTGCCATCACCCCAGCCCAGCGATCTGTCCCGAATTTGCCTGGAGAGCGTGGCTGGAGCTGGGTGAGCATCCCACAGCACTCGGTAGGCACCTCAAATCACCCCAGGAACAACTGTGACCACAAGAAGGTGGAAACGCAGGGAGCGGAGCAGGACAGGGATGCGGGAGCATCCAGCGGGTGCTGGCAGGCAGCTCCGGTGGTCGCGGCAGCCCCGGTGCAGGTGCTACTCGCAGGCCAGCTTCCCGTCGAAGCTGGAGAGGGCGATGGCGAAGGCCTGCACGGCGCACAGGGGGTAGTTGTAGTCCATGGTGAAGGCGTCGTCCGCCACGCGCCCAAACTGCATCACGATGTAGTCGGCTGTGGGAGAGAGGGCGAGCAACTGGGATGTCACCTGTGCCCCCAGCCTGCCTCTTCCCAGAGAACCCACGCAGCAGCATCCGACAGGAGCTGCCCACGCGCCCCCGCCCAAGCTCTGCCTGTGACTGCCGCACTGCTGTGCTGTACTGTAGCACATTGTACCAAAAAGCATCATTTTCCCATGGCACAGACCATGGCACCCTCTGGTCCCTCTAGCACCCCCCTCCCTGGGAGCCACAGCCCCCCAAGGGACAGGGACCCCACTCACCCCACCCCCCTGACCGTGGGATCACTGCTACTGGAGGGCGGGTGACAGGAAATCTGTAAAAATAACCAGGGGCCCTCAAGAGGCTTTTTCTGTCCCGTAACCCAACACCCCGGAGGCCAAGGGCTTCTGACTGCGCCGGACAGGTGACGAGCGGCCGCATCCAGACAGAGCTGCTGCTGCCACCCCTGTGGGACTGTCCCCGAGGCACAGTGCACCCCGGGGTGAGCCTGCCAGCAGCGTGGGGAACAGTGCTCTGGGGTGGCCCGGGCTGAGTGGGTGGCTGCAGTGTGATGGGGAGCTCAGCACCCCACAGGATCTGTCCTTGCCCTAAATCTGCCTGGCAACAGGAGCCCCACACACTGCCCCTGCCAACGCCAGGGCCCCAGGGCAGCTCCTGTGCAGCACCACACTCCCTGTCCAGCTTCATCCCAGCTCCAGCGAATGCAGGCAGGATCCCAGCCCATGAAAAAAACAAAACCTCAGCAAAAAGAGTGGGTGCTGTGGCCAGCTTATGAGGCAGTGCTCTCCCACCCTATCCCCCATCCCACCCCACCCCCTTCCCAGCTTACGGTCACTGCCGTGCACGATCTGGAAATTTTTGACGGAGGCGTGGGTGACCCGGCCGTGGAAATTGAGGACGTAGGATTGGGTCTCGTCATTCCACACTGGTGCCTTGTTGTGCAGCTCGATCACGTTGTCCATGTTCCTGTTCTGCCACCGCATCAGGAGGCCATCATTATCCTGGGGAGGGGCAAGAGGGGAGAGAGCAGAGTTGGGGTGACCCCCTCAGAGCGCTGCCACACACACAGATCTTGTGGCTTGCCTGGGGGATGCTCCGTAGGAGCACCCAGCTGGAAATGGGACCTACCACGGAGACAAAAACAGACACCATGTCTCCCACCTCCCAGGGATGCCTTGAATTTCAGGGACACCTGAAAGCCTCTCCATGCCCCAAAACAGGTAAAATCCGAGGTGGTCCCTGGACGTCTTGAATTTCAGGGACACCTGAAAGCCTCTCTGTGCCCCAAGATGGGTAAAATGCAAGGTGGTCCCCAGCAAACCCAGCTCCCGAGGAGTTTCTCCCAGTCTGGCCCCTGACTTACGTTTCGGGGCCGGATGGGCACCCTCTCACAGTCAGCGTTCATCCCAGGGATGATGACAGTCATCTTCCGGGGGCCTTTGAACCCTAAAACATTGGTCTCCTGCAAGAGAACCCCATCTCTAAAACCAGCAAACTCCATGGGCTGCAGCCCCTCACCGGGGCTGGACAAGTGCTCAGGGATGGCTCCAGCCCATCCTGCACCTCTGTAACCCTCAGTGAAGGGGTGCAGGGTGGGACCCCCTCTCTGCCTGCCCGGGAGGGCTGGGGGGGTGTCCCCATGTGGCCGCTGCTTACGTAGACCACGGCCGAGAGCTCCTGGCGCACGTTGGACCAGTCGGCGTTGGCCCTGTCGGGGTTCGCGCCGTTGTCGAACACGGTGAACCTCGTGCCCATCAGGTTGGACCTGCAGCCGAGGGTGGGAGGTGGCTGTGGCTGATGCCACTGAGTCCCCTCCGAGCCCCCTGTGATTCCTCTCCAGGCACAGCCTTGGCTTTGGTCTGGCTGCAAACCCCTGGTGCAGCCCCCAGACAATGCTGTCCGTCCCAATATTTAGGCATTTGCTCGAGTTCAAGGCAGCCCTAAATCGGGGTGTTATAGGGTGCTGCCACCACAGGGACCCCCAGCATTGCTGTGTGGCTGCTGGCAATGTGGGCTGGGACTTGCCAGGTGCCTTTTCTAGCCATGACCTGTCTGCTGGGAGGAACCGGCTGAGCTTGTTTTCCCCTCTCAGCCCCCCACCACTCCTCAGGTCATACACAACAGTGGGAAATGCTGAATTTAGCCTCCTGTCTGACCCAGCCATGGCTTGGGACAGCCAGTAACCCATGGAGTGGGAACAGGTTGCTGAAGGAATGGGGGGTCACCAAAATGGGGTGCCATGTCTGCTCCTACCTCAGCTTCCCAATGAAGTTCTCCCCACCCCGTGACAGGTCAGTGGGGTCGATGGAGATGAGGTAGTTGGAGGTTTTGCTCTTCTTACGCTTTCTTCCAGCGAGGAGGAACACCTGGAAGAGCAGTGGGACCATGTGGGAATGGGACATCTCCACTGCTGTCTCCAGCTTGCCCCCCAAGTCACTGCCATGACCTTGAGCAAGCCATGGAGTGAAGACAATCCCCAAAATACTGGCTGTGCCACGGTACAAGAAGGGCTGAGTCCAGCCCAGCTTTAGCATGGCTCTCTAGCCAATGTTAGCTCATCATCCCAGGTACCGTCCACATGGGACATGTCCTGAGAGGAATTGCAGGAGAGGGGAGCAGCCTCATTCAGGATGCACCAGCACAGGAGGATGCAGGCGAGCATCCCCCTAAAACCCTGAGAGTGCTCCCTGGGATGGATGCAGAGCCCCGGGGGTCTCCATGCCCCCATCCCAAATCACCTTCTTGTCGTTATCCAAGTGGAGGTAATAGGTGGGGTACAGCCCCCGGTCCATCCCCTTCTTGTCCCGTGTCACCCGGCACTTGATGGTCACGCCTTGCGGTGCCGGCTGCAGCACGAACTCCTCCAGGTTGTCCACCTCGATGACAGGGGATGGGGGCCTCTCCTCCTTTTGCTGCTACATCAGAGGGGATGGTGACCCCAAAGCCAAACCTGCTGAAAGCCCCCCTTCTTTCCCAGCTAATTTCTCCTTGCTGTCGATCCCCCCTGGGCTGTGGCTCTGCAGCTGGTGGCTTTGGGGACAGTACTGGGGTGGGTCTCATTGGAGGATGCTGCAAACCTCCTGGCCAGCCCTGGTGGGAAGAACTGCTCTTTCCCCACCTCGAGGGGACCCCCATAGTTCTGAGGGGTCTTTTGTACCTTCTTTGATTTCTTTGCTTTTCCCTTCTTGTTGGAGTTTTTCTGCGCGGTCTCCGGGGTCTCCTCCTCACTCTCAGCACCTCTGGAAGGAACTGCAGGCAGGAACAGGCAGGGCCACAGAAAGGGGAAGATCCTGACTCCACTGAGCCCCAAAATCAAGCTCAGCATAGACCCACACCAACATCATTGATCATAACCCCCTTCTTCACGGCCAAGCTCACCTGCACCCCCAAAAGCCCCTCCAGAACCCACCACCCCCCACTGCTGGTGCCGGGCTCTCACCTTTCTTTTTGGATTTTTTCTCCTTTGGGGGGTCCCCCCCAGTCTGGAAGAGGGACGCTGGGTTTTTCTTCTTCTCTGACCTGATGGGTTTGGTGCTGGAGTCGGAATCATCCTCCTCGTCACTGCTGGTGGCGGCTGTGAGGGACATGGGGACACGGTCACACAACACTGGGTGCTGTTGGCTCAGGGTGATGCCATCAGGCAGCAGGACTGGCTGCCACCCCCTCCTGCTCATCCCATACCTTTCTTCTTGCTTTTCTTCTCCTTCTTCACCTGGAACATGGACATTGGCTCCTTCTTGGTGCTTTTGGCAGATTTGGCTTTGCTGTCAGGATCACTTTTGTCTTCTGTTGGGACAGAGGAGCTGATGACCAGCCAGACAAGGGAATGGGAACGGGCAGTGATGGGGACAAGGGGCTGGCAGGGTTGGGGCAGCAGGAAGGGCTGAGCTGGGAGGAGATTGCATGGGGGGGGGGTGATGGCTCTGCAGCCCCCTGAGCCTCCCAGGACAGGGATATGGATGGGATGCAGGCACTTCCCTCCTTCCAGCAAGGAGAGATGCAAGTGATGACAGAGCTGTGCTTAAGCCGTCCCTGTCCCCTGGGCACTCACCCTTCGGCTTCAGCTTCTTCTCCCCCCCGCCTGAGGGGGGCTCTTTGGGAAGCTTCTTCTTGGGCTTTTTTGGCGGGTTTTTATTCTCCACCTCCTCTTCCTCATCCTCCTCATCCTCTGCCGGCTCTGCCCGGAGGGGACACCGCGGCGTCAGCCAACACGGCGTCCTCTCGCAGCGGGGACCCCCGGCCCCGCGGTGTGCGGGGAGCGACCCCTCTCTGGGCAGCAGCGGCCGGAGCGGGCGCTCATCCCGTCACCCTGGGGTGGTGGCCGAGGGGCCCGGCCCGGCCGCGCTGTCCAGGGGGGCGTGAGACGTGTCCAGCGGGGCGTGGGTCGTGTCCGGCGGGGCGTGGGACGCAGCCACAGCGCTCTCTCGCGGCCGCAGCCCCGCCGTGCGGAGGACGGGGCCGAGCCCGTTTTCCCTCCAGAGAAGTGTCCGCGGACCTGTGGCAACTGCCACATCCCCCCGGAGCGGGGCACACNGAGTGCCGGTCCACCGCCACATCCCCGTTCCTCCCAGCTCCGTAGCTGGGTTTTAGCCGAAAAGCTCTGCCGGGGATGTGCAGAGCCCCAGCAGACACAGGGGACCCCGACGGCTCTGGTGGCACACGGAGACACGAACGGGTGCCTGCAGAGGGGTGGATGCTGTGCCCGCACCTTGCTGCTTCTTGGGGCCCTTGGCGCCTTGGGAGCGCAGAGCTGGGCTTTCCTTCTTCTTCCGAGGCTCCTTGGTGAATTTGGAGTAGGGGTCCTTGTCGCTCTCCTCCTCTCCCTTCTCCTCCTTCTTCTTCCTCACCTTCTTCACCCCTGCACATTTTAAGAGATGCCCATGGTGGAGAGCACCTCAGGTGCAGGATGGGGCCACGGGGGGACACCAGTACATCCCCCCATTTCCATGGGAGCTGGGGGGGATCTGTGCTCACCCTGTGCTGGGGCGGGCAGCTCCTCTGCAGCCCCCGCCTCGCTCGGCTTCTTCGCCCGCGGCCGCCGTGGCTTAGCCTCAGGCTCCAGCCCAGGCTCCTGCCTCTTCTTCTTCAGCTTCTGCCCTCATGGATGGTGCTGCAGAGGTGGTGCCAGCCTTAAACCCTTTTTCCCTTTACAAGGCAACCCCTGCCCATACAGCACTGACTCCCTTTCAGAAATACATCCAGGCTTTTGCCTGGCCCAACACGGCAGCAAGGACACTCTCTGGAATAGGGACACACTCACGCCTTCAAATGAGTGACTTACCATGGGGCAGCCCCCCCAAGGAAGGCAGAGGGAGGAAAACAGAAAGGATCGTTAGCAGACAGACAGAACATCCACCCTGGGACAGCCCCGAAGACCGGGGGGTGATGTTGGTGCTGCCCTGACACCACGGACCGGGTCAGCACAGGGGAACAAGTCACACTGTGCCATAGGGACCCTGGCTGGGAGCCACTCTGGGTACCTGAGCCGGGACAGGGTACATGGGGACGGGCAGACAGCCCGGCCTCTCACCTCCATCTCCTCTCACCCCCGCAAAAAGCTCCCATCAATGGCAAGGAGGTCAGCAGGAGCAGGGAAGCAGGAGGATTAGGCACAGCACACCTAATCCCGGTTAGCTGGGGCTATAAATAACCCCGATTTACCCAACATGGAGCATGTGGGTCAGCGCTCAGCTGTGGACAGGAGGTATTTGGGGAGTGGGTGTCAGCTCAGAAAGTGAGCTCAGCAAATCCAGATGGCACCAGAGCTTCCACTGCCCAACAAAGCATCTTCCCCCCTCGCAGGGGTTTTGTTCCTCCTGCGTGCTCCAGTGCAGTGGGTGAAGGTGTTTTGCCAAAAGTGGAATCCAAACGGACCCAAAAGTGGGATCTCAGGACTGTGAATTTGGGGAGGGGGAGCTGAGGGCCCCATGGAGAAGGTGGGAACTGGCTGCTTTCTTCCGTGTCAGCAGCTCACACAGAAAAGCTCCTTTGCACCCCCTAATCCCTTAAGCAGCTGCGAGGAGGACAACCACTCCCTTACTTAACAAAGCCCTTCAAGGATGGGCTGCTGATTAAAAATTAAATTGCGAGGCGGATGAAATTGCTGCTGAGACCCCTCCAAGGCTGGGGGGCACCTGAGGGCTGTTGTGAAGTGCAGGGAAGGGGGGTCTGGTTTTCAGGGTCATGGCCTGGGGAAAGTGAGTCACAGTTTACAGCTTAACTGAGGGGCTTAATTAAAGTGTTAATTAAGAACTAGGAGCCCACCTCGTAGGATGCTTCAAAGTGATGGAGAGGGGTTTCAGAAGGATGCACAAAGAAAGGAAGGCTGTGGGATTTTCTCTACCCGCCTGCTCTGGAGGGGGTTCCCAAAAAGCTCATGCCCTCACAGGCTGCAGCATCCCGAGAGAGCAGCCCATCCAGCCCCAAATCGGCCTTGGTGTGGGGCCTTGGGGTTTGAGGGTCTCTGATGTCCCCAGCCCTTGGGGACATCCCACAGCAGGGGATGGTGGGGAAGGATTTTTTCTCACCTGTTTGGGTTTTTGCTGCTGGGGGCTCCCTGGCTCCTCACTGGGGCTGTGGGGCACAGAAAGCAAAAGGGTGAGGATTTTCAGCCCTCCACAGACCCTGGGGGCACAAGACCACCCCAGTTTTTGGTAAAAGGCGAAAGGTCAGTCTTTGATTTGGCTCTAGAAGTATTTCCCCTGTCTCAACCGGGTCGAGCTTGTCTGACATCATCTTTCCTGTCAGGGAGCACAGGACAGGCTCTGCCTTGGCCGAGGGTGACAGGAAGGAGCTTAATTTGGGGATCCCCCTCTAACAAACAATTTTCCTCTCTGTAAATCAATGAACATCATCCCACCAACCCCCAAAGTAAAAACACTCTGATAAAACTGCTCATCAGGTTGCATTTAAATTGAAAATAGGAGAAAAAGGTGCTGGAGGAGGGAGGGATCCGGTGGGGGCGTCCAGCCCATCGCCCACCCCACAGCCCCGGCCCTGCCTGCCCGCACTCACCTGTCGGCAGCCCAGACCTCGCGCAGGATCTCGGTCTGCAGCGGCATCGCTCCCGGCCCCGGCCCCGTCCCTGTCCCTGTCCTGCCTCCCTTCCCCCCGCCCCGGCACCGGCCCCGCAGCCCCTACCAGCCCAGGGCCAGGGCCATGGGGTCAGTCTCAGCCACAAGAGTCGGAGCGGCCTCTCAGCATCGCCTCCGCAAGCCGCTGTGGTGGGAGGAGGAGAAGGGAAAGGAGGAAGAGCAGGCGGAGGAGATGATTAACTTTATTTCTCCTGAAACTCGGTTAATAGGATTTCAGGGGCTGTCAGCCGGGCTTGCTGGGAGAGCAGCTGGCAGGGGAGTAATCACAGGAAAAGGGGGCTATGCAGGGGGTCAATCGGACCCCCCCCCGGTGCCTTTTGGGGGTGCACAGCTTCCCCCCTGGCTGGGCAGGGTCCCTGGCACAGCAGAGCCACTCCAGCCAGGTGTGGGCAGAGGAACGTCTGTCTGACCGTGTTTACAGTTATCCTTCCTGGTTATCTTTTTCTTTTTCACCCAAAAAGTATCTTCTTGGTGAGAGAAGAGCAGGATTGGGGCTGTTTTGTGAGTTGTGCGTGGAAAGCCCGTGCAGGGGAAGGCAGCATCCCTGGCTCTGGATGGTGCTAAGGGTTTCTGTACTGACCACTGCCCTGCTGTGATCCCTGTCCCATGTCCCAGGTCTCGTTGGATGATGGGTTTCACACCCTCCTGCTCATGCTTTGCCTCATTATTACACCACTTAACATTTAGCTCTTAATATTCCTCCTCAAAGAGCCCCACGGATGCTGCTGGGATGCAAAACCAGACAAGCCAAGTGTCCCCAGTGTCCCCACCGGACCCTTGGCTTTGCCCAGCCCACCACAGTCACCCCAAAACCCCCAGCCCGTGCTCGGTGCCACTAGATGGCATTTCAGCGCTGCACACTGAGACCCACCGGGCACTTCTGATGCCTCCGTGCAAAATCCTCCTGGTTTCCCTTTAATCTCTGAACCTCATCCCATCACCCGCACAAGTTTCATTTCTCTTCCAAGGGAGAGAAAAGCACCAAGCCAAAATAAACCAAAAATCTGCTTAAAAACGGGGAGCAAGCCCAAAAACTGCAAAGCAAGTTCGGTTTTTTTTTTCCTGTAAAGATTGTTTCCTATGGAAAATGTGGCTTGGGCTGCCCCCAAAAGACTTTTTTGCCCTGCCTGCAATAAAAAGTCCGTGTTTTGTAGAGACCCTGGGGCTTGCAGCAGCCTCCAGGGAGGTGCATCCCACGGTGGTAGAAAACCCAAGACCTGGATGAGCAGCTGGAGCAGCCACACAGTTGCTGTGCCACTCCTGCAGGTGGGAAAACAGACAGGCTTGAGAAATGATGCTTCAGGTACCACCTGGTGGGACTAGAGAAGAGAAATTTAACCAAATCTGGCTTAGTCTCCCAAGACTGTGGCGGATTGGGATAAAAGAAGGATGGGCAGCCCCAACATCCCCACTGGCTCAGCTCTGCTCCCTCTCCACCCTCAGTCAAGGGGCACAAATGCCTCCTCCACCCACCCAGCTGCCCTCCAGGAAGCCCCCTCCCAAAGCAACATGCAGGGGGGATGGAAAAAAAGCATAAGGATAAACCTCCCATGCTGATAAAACAGCTGAGACCCCCAAAGAGCATCCCCCAGCCAGGCATTTCCAAAGCACGCCTGGCTGGCCCTTCACTGGCTCTCCAGAGAACAATGGCACTGATAAAACAGGGGAACATCAGTCCTTGGAGACACCAAGAATTCCTTAATTGCTGGGGCATCTCCACCCAAGGAGTGCACACCCACCTCCCCACAGCCACCACATTTGCTGAGCAGGATCCAGAGAAAAAAATACTTTTTTTTTTTTTCTTTTTCCTTCAGTTGTTTATTTTCAAGCTCCAAAGGAGGTATTCTAGAGACAGGAAAAATAACAACTGGAAAGCTGTTCTCATGGGGTAGTGACAGTGTCCCTTTAGGATGGAGGGGGTTGATGGCTGAGGAGGCAGCAGCAGCTCCGGTGCAGGGACACGACGCACCCGGGACCCCCTCACCATGGGAAAGCTGCTCAGTGACAAACCCATGGCACCAGCTCAGACCCAGCCACTCGCCTTCTGAACCACATATCAACCTACTCTTTTATTTCCCCCACGTACAGATCCCAGATAAGCCATAAAACTCCCATTTAAAGCCGGGAGCCAAGGGATGGGGTGCAGGCTGTGGGTTGAGTGCCTGCGAAGCTGGACAGGCTTTTGCTCTCTAAAGAAATAGAAACCAGCTTCTTCAGAAGGTAAAATCCGTGTGTGCCCCCCTCCCCAAACGGTGCTTTAGAGACTAAAGATGTCCCTGCACCCAGGGGCTGCAGCAGAGGGGACGTGGGTCCTCACCCTGAGCCTGGCTCTGCTTTGCAACCCCTTTGGCCACGGGCAAGGAGTCAGCAGGAGACAATTCCTGCCCCCTGGGGCTGTGCTGGAGACAACCAGAGGCAGCACTGCAGTGTACAAGGAGCATGTCCCACATCCCAACTCCTCTCAGAGGACCCAGGATGCTGGCAGTGGACACAAAGCCGAGGGAGTTGGAACAAGCTGTCTACGGAAACCTCCCGAGAGCCAAGAGTTTTAATTTATTATTATTTTTTTTTTCTTTTTCCTGCTGTTTAAATGCTATTTGTTCCACGTGCCGTGGTCCCATGGTTTCCTGCCGCTCCTGCTCTGCCCCCCAGTGCACCCAGGGTGGTGGGACGGGGTTCGTTTTTCTTCACGAGGTGCTTTTGGCTTCCACGATCACACAAACTGTAACAAGCTTTACAAGAAAACACTGGCAAGTCCCAAGGTTTGGCAGCAACCTTTCTCTGTGCAGGCTGAGGGCACAAGGCTATCCCATCCCCTCCTCCTCCATCATACGTGTCCTTCAGCCTCTTCACCTTCAGCACCAGGAGTTTTCGGTCCTTTTTCACAAGCCGCCTTCTCCGCTGCTTTTTCCACCTCGGTTTTGCTCGCTGCTTCCTGCCAAACAGCAAATAAAACACACTGAGTTGGAAACAGAAGGATGGAGCAGGCAAGTGACAGGGATGCTGGGAATAGGCACAGGCAGTCAAGCCTGGAGGGGCAGGGTTAAACGTCACCAGCTCAGCCAGCTTTTGGGGGAGGTATGGGAGCCCTGGGAATGATGTGCCCCACCTCAACAGAAGCAGGGCCCTGACCTAGAGTGAGCATGGATGGATGGATGGATCAATGGATGGATGCAGGGGCACAGAAGAGAGGGATGGCGAGATAAGGCAGCAGCACCAGAGGGGAGATCAGGACTGAGCCACAGGTGCAGCCTGTCCACCCAGCCGTGGGTGCAGCCCATCCAGAGGGTGCAGGAGAGGAGCACTAAGGCACAGGGAAGCCTTATGCCTGCTCCAGAGTGACTCTTCCCATCACAGCCGTCCATAAACCAACCACAGTGCCAGCGGCTGGCCAGGTCAGCCCTGCTCCCTGCCCCAGCCATTTGCCCCAGCTTGCTGCTCCCCAGGGTCTGCACCAGCCATTTAATCCACAGCCTCAACCTCCAGACTCTGGTTCAGAAGAGATTATACTAAAAATGACCCACGCAGATGGCCTGCAAAGCTGTGACCTCTCTCATTACAGTACACCGGGTTTTGTTCAGTGGAATTTTGGACGAGAGCCTGTTCTGAGACAGCGATCTCTCTGCCCGAGCAGAGGAGCAGGTATTGCCTTACCAGCTTCAGGAAATCCATACTATCATGTCTCAAAATACCCCTGCCAGAGATGGAATGATACTTCATTTTACTGGCGACCAGGAGTTCATCAACAGTCGCTGGCTGGGAACAGCAAAATTAAACACCAATGCTGACCCTGTTATCAGCCCCCGTGAGCTCACACTGCAAATGCTTTTATTGATGACTGAGCACCTGATGGCAGCCTCTGCATAAGAGACACCAAGCAGCAAAACACTTCTCCCCACTGCAGCAGGCTCTATCCTCCCATCCTCAACCTGATCTATAATTTAATTTGGTTCAAACCATCTCTTCTCGTCACAAACCTGTCGAGCATTCCTCAGTGCGACCCTAGGGCAACCCCAGATGGCCAAAAACGAGCAACACCCACCTTTGCATCCCTCTCTGCAAACTTTGTGAACATGTTGGCGTAGATCCTCCGGTCCCGCTCGTTGTGCTCCTTCGTTTTCTTCTGGCACACGGAGATTTGGGATTTCGCTGCTTTGTTCTGTGGATTCACTTCCAGCACCTTTTGAAAGTCACATTTGGCCAGCTCGAACTCGTTCATCAATAACCTGGCTTCGCCCCTCCGGTACAAACCCTTCTCGTTGTCCTGGTCCAGTCCCAGTGCCTGGAACACACAGGTCCCTGTTAACACCACAGAACCCCTCAAAAGATCCCCCTACGGTCAAAGCCTCATTAAATCTGTCAAAATTAGGACAAGGTGGCTTCGAGTCTCCAGAGCACTTGTATCTTGCTCAACAAAAATTGCCTCATCTCCAGCAGCAGCTGGCAGGTCATTAATATAGTTTTATTATCTCTCCTTGCTTAAAATACCCCTGAGTGTGGCAGTCAGTGGGAGACAAACCCACAGGCAAGAGATCAGGTGTAAAGGTTAAACCCACACCCTTTTGTCTCCCTGTTTTAGCAGTGACATTATTTTCCTTTAGTAAAAGCTGTACGTGCACCTCAGGTGTGATTTACCTTTTAGATTAAGACAACAAGCTTTACTTGCTCTCCCATATGCAAGATGCTTAAATCAAAGCCTTTTATAAAAGAATTCAGAGCTTCCTGACAAAGACAAGGTTGAAGATCTTTTAGGGACTGGCAAAGCCCCATCCCACCCCTCAATGGACTTGGAGATCCCCTGCAGCTCCACAGAGGCTGCCTGTGTCACACCCAGAGCAGAACCCAGTGCCCAGAGCCAGCCTGGGCAGGCCCAAAGAGCATCCCAAGGTCATCAGTCTACACAGGTCCATTCACATGGATCTGGCTTTGGAAGAAAAGCTGTTGACAACGCATGCCCTGGTGGATTTTGAACCCCAAAAGGCACTTGTGGTCCTGCAGTTTCCCAACACACATCATCCACAGAGACCTCCAGGCGCAGAAGGGATGCCACCATCCCACTGCTGCTTGGAAATTGCTTCTTATATGAAAAGAAATTTAAAAAGCCACCAAAACTCCCAATGAAAACATGCAGGAGAGCAGGATGCTCCATCCCCCGGGCCCATGCACCTCTACCTTATCACAGCACTCGACAGCCTTGGTGTACTCCCGCAGCTTCAGGTAGCACATGGCCAGGTTGAGGAAAGCAGCCAGGAGGAAGGAGTCAGAGGCTTTTGACTCCTTTTCAGACAAGCCATACTCCATTTCCAGCCAGGACACAATCTTCCCGTACTGAATCACTGCCTGCAGGTACTTGCCTTCCTGAAAGGAGCAAAGAAGAGGCTCAGTCTGCCCCTGGAACAAGCAGGTGACAAGTGTAATGTGGGGTGTTCAATAAATGAATGCGAGGAGGAGGATGCTGAACTCCTACAGAACCAGCAGGCTTGGGAAAAGCTGAGTCAGAACAGTGGGGAGCACTGGGATGCTCCAGCTGGGAAGGGGCACTGCAAAGCCCATCAGCATTAGCCCCAGCCTGGGAAGGGCTGGATCTGCTGTCCTGCTCTGCAGGGAGCACACGGTCAAGGCAATGCTGGGAAGGAAAGGAGGAGACACCTCAGGGAGCATCAAGGAGTGAGAAAAAGGCAGAGGGAGGGCAGGACTTGCCCTGCCCAGCACTATCTGGGGGCACGTGGCTTCCCTGACACTGATGCCTGCCAAATTCAGTTCCAGCCGCCTTCCTCCGCCTCTGCCATCCCTGAGTTCACAAACCTTGAAGTACATCGTGCCCTTCTCCTTGACAACAGCAGCCTGCTCCAGCTTCTCTTTGGTGTCCATCTCCCATGACTCCTTGGCCTGCAAAGGAACACTTGGAGCACTCCCAGAGGAGCAGAGCAGCCCCCCCTGCCCCGACAGGACCATGCCACTCTCTGGGACAGCGTGGTCACCCTTGGGGCTCATCAGGGCTGTACCACAGAACCTGGATTGGCCAGGGCAGGGGACCCATTGTGCACATCCCACAGGTTTCTCCTGCATCCCACCCTCAGCATCCTCATGGGCATAGCCAAGCTCCTCCAGGGATAGCTGGCTGGATACACCAGCTTTTATCTGTGCAGCCCAGGGGGAAAAAAAAGGAGAAAAAAGGGGAAGAAAATAAAAGGAAAAGAAGAAAAAAAGAAACAAGGAGAGAAAAAAAAGAAAAATGAGGAAAGGCAGAAAAAGAAGAAAATAGGGGGATAAGGAGGAAAAAATGGAAAAAAGAAAAAAGGAGAAAAAAACAAAAAAAGGGGGGAAAAAGGAGAAAGAAAAGGAAAAAATAATAGGAAAAATAAAATGAAAATAAAAAGAAAGTACAAAAGTACAAGGTTAGGAACAAATAAGAGACCAAGCCTTGGACTTCAGCCACAAGAATAAAACAAACCAACAGAGAAGAACAGATTGAGAACATGAAGCTCCTTGGTGACGTGTCCACTTCAGCAGGGGTTGGGCTGCAGACACACCAGGGACAAAGGGTGGAGGCTGCACAGGCCCTGACATTCCCATAACCTGGGGAGGGACCGGGGCACCTCTGCCCTCACCTTCTCAAAGCTCTTCAGGGTCACCTCGTACACCAGCTCCGCGTTCCCCTGGATGCCGTATTTTGGCTTCCCAGCCTCGCCAAAGCCGTACCTGGAGGGCAGGAGGAGCCAGTCAGAGGAGGGGGAAAACTTGGGCCATAAATGCAGACCCAGGTTGCCCCCCAAGCTCCATGCCCACAGCTTTCTAACATTTTGAAGCCAGGGTGATGTTTCTCCCCATGAGCAATTACACTGGGAATCATCCCTTCTGGCTGCATCAAAGCCGTCTTTTTACTCAGGTTTCTCTGCAGCCCTGCTGATTTCCAGGGAGACATTTTCCTTTCAGACACTGGATTTAGTTAAAGCCCTTTTACCCAATTTTTTTAAAGCATCTCAATATTCCTGTCTACATGCCACTGGTCACTCTTGCCATTCCTGCTGGCATTGCTAACCTGAGACTCCCCTGGAGAGTCCTGTTTTCAGGATTGCCATCTTCCACAAGTGCTAAAGAAGCTGAGACCCACCCAGCATCCCTGTGGAGAGGCTCCTTACCGTGGGCTGAGGTAGAGGATGCAGTGCTCTCCCCTCTGCATCTTCTCCAGGGCCTTGTCAATGCCGATGGGGATGTCGTGGTCCTCCCCTTCGCCCACGACGAACTTCACATCCTTGCAGTCAAACCTGCTGCCTCCACAGAACCCCTCCAGGTGAACTGCAGAAAGGCAGGAGGGGCAGGATGGCACCCAGAATCACCCAGACCTTGAAGCAAGGTGGGCTCCAAAGTGCCTTAGAAAGTATTTTATAAAGCATCTCTCCCAAAACCCAGCAGAGCCTTGGAAGAGGGAAGACACACGGCTGGGGGCAGCCTGGAGAAAAGGGATGGGGAGAGCTTGGGAACATTGCTGGAAAGCAAGGCAGGCATATCTCGTCTAACCAAGGACCAAACAACAGATAAACATCGTGACTAATATGTTCCCCTCGTACTCAAGTGCACGAGTCAAGTCTTACTGGAACTGGATATTGCTCCTGGCACGGCGCCACGCAGAGTTTATCACGGTGATTACAAATCTTCTATACTGCGCTATACTGCCTCGACTCCTACCTCGGAAACAAGGCCGTGTTCCCCTGACTCTGAGAACTCCAAGTACAAGATAAACTTTTTATTTTTAATCTTCAACCAGGAGCCGTGCTGTTCCAGCCCCAGACGCTGGCAGAAGCGCAGCCGGAGCGGACACTGGGTACCTGGCACATTCACCACCTGGCACTCCTGGCTGGCTTTCCACAGCAAGATTATTCTTTATTTATTCAGTCCTGAAGACGTTCCAGGCTTTGGGGACGCTTTTACAGCCCTTGCATTCTGTTTGCAGGGTAAAAGGCAAACACACAGGCAGGCGTCAAGTAAAAGCAATTTCGTAAGGAACTCCTCCTACATACTGTTAAATACAAAAAAGGCAAAACAAACAAAAAAAGGTGGAAAAATTCACAACTGTGCTTAAAGATTTTGCAGCTTGCAAGGATGTGAGGTTTACCTCTGCTCAGAGAGAGCAGGATGCAACCTGAGATGATGCAGGACACTGAGCATCCTGCCATGGTGGGAGGTGAGGGGCAGGACAAGCCGGGTACCAGAAACAGTCAGAGGGTCTGGGCTCCACATGGGAGAGCTGCAGCCTGGGCTGAAGGAAATCTGTGTCCATCCCACAGATACTGCCCTGCCCTGGGACCTAAAGAAGACCCTAAGATGAGAGGCATGGACCAAGCCAGATGTAGGGCAGGTCCAGCCTTTGGGCATTACACACTGCCATAACAGAACCCAAGGATGGGTACCCCACAGCAAGGACAGGACCCCAAGCTCTGCCTTGTCACCCCACTCTTGCCACCAAAGCCACACTGGGACTCAAGCACAGAATGCTCACGTGCTTGCCAGCATCCTGGGACACATCCTGCGTCCATCACTGGTGCACAGTGACCACGGGGCTCAGGCTGCTGTGAGCTCACCCAGCTTGGGCTGAGGACAAAATGCAAATCCAGCTCCTCCGGGGCCAACCTCTGCTTTTGCACCACCCAAAACTAAGCTGGCTGGTTTTTTAGGCATAGGAAAAGTGAAAAATTCTGCCTAAAATACAGGTAACCCAGCAACCCCACAGCACCGTGCCACGTCCCTGCACGTTCCTAGCGAGAACGGATCCATAACCCCTGACCCCAAAAGCAGCACTACAGCTCCCCCAGGTCCCACATCCCCTGGGGGATGCGGCAGTGATGGGAAGATCCCACTTTAAAACAGGATGCACGAGAGGATGTCGTGCTCCTTCCTTCCAAGGGTGGTTTTGCTCTATTTTAATTGCGCATAAAACACACCGAGCAAAGGGGAGAAAACCTCCGCTCGGGTTTCCAGGAGTGGGTCAGCTGGTTCAGTCGCTCTTGGATTACAGAGAAAAAAAAGTCACTGAAGGAACATCACTCCGGTTGCAGCTCTGACTTATTGTTCTCTCGGTGCCTGCAGCGATTTTGTTTTTGAAGAGCTGAGAACAGAGTGTACTGAGTGCGGCTGGCACACGAACTTGATGTGCTGACAGCAATTTGTACTCAGATTAAAAACGGAGAAGGAGGAGGGGTGGGGGGGGAAAGGATGTAACAAAAGCTGGAATGCCAGATTTCAACTGCAGCGCAGGTTTTAGGGACCAGAGCTGGGAATTAGGGTCTGTAAAACTTAAAACCTAATAAAACCTGGAGATACTTGCTCCTGGAAGCGTGGTTTCATCCAGCCTAATTCCAGCTCCTCCCAAAATACACAGCTGAGGTAAACCACCACAGCCTTGCCCCAGTGTGGACTGCCATGTCCCCACTGCTGCTGTGCCATCCCCAGCACAGTGCCCACCACTCAGTCAGTCAAATTTGAGTCAAACCCCCATTTTTCCTTAAAAAAAATTCTCGTTAGAAGAACCAGCCACTTAAAGCCACGAGCTTTATAAGCTCTCACAGCTCAGATTCAATTTCTCAGTCACCAAAGGGACTTCAGGATCTTTGTGTACAGGAGCTCTGGAACGGAGAAAAGCAAATGCCTCCCATATGGAGCGAGCTCTGGGTCTGTGTCCGAGAGGTTCTTGGGAAGGAAAAAAACCAAAACCCAAGTGGCTTCCCCTGTGCATCCCCACAAAATGTCTGCTCCAGAAATGGGATCAGAACAGGGAGAGCCCAACGGGATCTGAGCTCCTCATCCTCCCACGTCAGCTGAGACCACCCCAGCCTTAGCAACCCCTTGTAACAATTTCCTTCCCCCCGCCATCAGCAGCCCTCTGGCCATAAGGGAAGGAAAAAAACCCAGTTCTGCAAGAGATGTGGTGAGACCCACCAAAAATACCATCAACATTGGAACAAGGAGGCCAAAGAAACTGCTGAGTGCCTGAAACACTTAACAAACGTTGAGGGGAGAAGGCCCAGCAACTGATGCTTTGGAGGCAAGGCAGAGCCAGGGGGTTTGGCAGACGGCACATCACAGAGCATCTTGGACAATGCAATGGGATGCAAAAGGGTCAGGGGATGTGGCAGACCCTGAAATCCCATGGGGGTTTGCTTCTCCCATCCTCCCCTCAGTCACTGGCTGAGCAGCTCTGGGGCTCACAGTTTTCCAACCAGCCCAGTCCAAGGAGAGCTCAGAGGAGCACCCCCAGCCCCTCTCCATCCCGTCTGGCCTCTGGATGGATGGAACTGCATCCTGGCACGATGCACGGCCACCTACAGCCTATCCAGTGCCAGCAGCTCCTCTCCAGGGAGGAGAAAGTGGGGCAGCTCAGGACAGGCTGATCCCTCCAGCTCCCCCACAAGGGACCAGCACTCACTCTCCACGGTAGCACCTTCGTTTGGGTTGGAGTAACCTTCTCCCTTCCTCTTGATCCTCCGGATTATTCCTCCATCCTCAAACAAGTCCTCGCCTTTGAAGTCAAGCAGCTCGACCTAAAAAATAATAAAGTGGGCAGAGCTCAGGGAGGGGGAAAGGAGAAGAGAAAAACAACAGAAGAGCCACAAAGCAGCAGTTCATCCCCTGGCTGGAGAACCAAGCCAGCTAATTCTCCATTCAGCTGACGAGCAGAAGTTGCCCATAAAATCCAGATCCAAACCACAGCAAAATACAGGCGATTTATTAGAAATTGGGACACATCCAGTACCTGAGGCACAACACAAAGTAACAGTAAAAATAAGTTTATTGAACCTGTAAGGGTACAGCACAGCTGCTGCTGGAAGATGCTGTGAAAGTCACAGGACTCCAGTGTGGGCAGCAGTTTTCCCTTCATCCTCTGATGGGATCTGCTTCGATCCTCAGCTTAGTCCACACTTGACTTGGAAGGACTGAGCCTTAATTTAGGACAGACTCCCCCCTCCTGCCGTGTCCCAGCGAGCCCTGCCCAGCCAGCACACTGTGCCAAAAACTTAACTTTCCTACCACCCCACAGCCCTAATGGTTTTTTAGCACCTGGAGGCATTTCCCAGCTGCATTCCCCTTCCCATGTACATGTTGAAACCAGGAATCTGCCCACTCCCCGCCCCAGCACCAGGACTCTCCTCAGCCGGAGTTTCAGTCCCAGCCTTCCAGCTCAGACACACATTTCTGAGAAAGCCCTGGCAGCGGTTCCTGGAGCAGAGGGACACATTTCAGGAATCCAAGCTGGTTTTTTTGTTGTGGGTGGTTTTTGTTTGTTTTTTTCCTTTTGGCTTTGTTTTTTTTTAATTATTATTATTTTTTATTTATAGTATTATTTTTATTTCCGAGCTGGCTGGCAAGGCAGAAAGGGAGCGAGCGCACTCATCCCCACACCAGCTCACCAGCATTACTTGCCTCGAAAAAGAGGGTGGCATTGGAGGGGATTTTGGGGGCACTGCCAGCAGAGCCGTACGCGTACTCGGGTTTGCAGAGCAAGTAGCAGATCTCTCCTTTCTTCATGGTGGCCACCCCAATGTCCCATGCCTTGATTACCTGACCTAGGAGAAAGGCAGATGTCAGGCAGGAGGAAACAGCCAGCAGCCCAGGAAAAATACCAGCCTGGGTGCTGCAAGGCCGGCACCCAAAAAAACCCACTCACGAGTCACTTAAGGCAGACACTGTCCAGCTGTACTGCAACAGGGTCAGTTGATCCCTCCCAGGATGATCCCGCCCTCCAGCATCCTCATGGATGGACACCCCTGGAGCAGCTCACCCTTGCCCAGGCTGAAGATGAAGGGCTCGTTCCGGTTGCGGCTGGAGTCAAATTTTTTACCATTGGCCAGTTTCCCTTTGTAGTGGACATAAACCTTGTCCCCAATCATGGGAGACTCATCTCCAGTCCCAGGTCGCTTAATGATCTGAGAGAGAGAAACCACCCGTGAGCAGGGGCCACAGGGTAGCTAAGGATGCATATGGAGGGGGAGAGAGATGCACACACACACACACATGCATTTACATAAAAATAAATATACACACATGCATATACACCCCAGTGCTGCTCTAAACAACAGGAAGGCTCAGCTCGCCTTTCCATCAGCCCCTAAAAACAAATCTCAAACTGGAGCCACAGCAACAGGGCTGGGAGCAGAGACCTGTCCACGCTTTGCAGAGCTGTCTGGATAAACACCGTGGCTCCAAACCTGGAGCGAATGCAGTCCCACTCGCTCTCTGTCCGTACACATTTTACTCACAGGGGTGTGTCAGTTCACTACTCGCTTCTTGTCAACACTTCTTTCTGAGCGCCACAGCCGGGAACAAGCAGTTCTCGAGCTGAGGATGGAGCAGGGGAGGATGCTATTCTTGGAGGAAAGGTCCTATTCAAGTGGAGAAGTGCAAGTGCTGGGGAGCAGAACTATCCAGAAACGGCCCTGAATATGAAAAAGGGGCTGTGGAGCAGACTGGATGACCTCAGTAATGTGCTCTTTCTAACGTTTGTGAGTCACACACAGAAATGCTTTGTGGATTTACAGCTAATAATCTGATTAGGAACACAATAGCAGTGAAATTCATGGAGCAGCCTGGGCCCACCAGTCTCAACCACCACTCCATCCTCCTTTACTCCAAGTGATGCTCGTCTCCTTTGCCTTTGAAATGAAAGAACTCAATCCTACAGCCCTGCAATTGTGACCCCAAGGGCTGGGGATGCAGCCCAGTGATGTGACCATGCACCCCAACACGCAGGAAGGCAGGACACTCTTGGCAACCCCCCCTTACCTTCAGAACCCCTCGGTCTTTGGATGGTGTGATGTCCTCCCCACGCTCAGCCAGAGCTGCTGCCTGCACCTCCCCTTCGCTCTTGGTGGCCTCATCAGTGGTCATGGTCTCCTTGCATAAGCCCTGGACCTGGGGGGACACAGCACACATCCCGTCAGCCTGGCAGGACCACGGGAGGTGGTGGAAGGGGAAAGGGTTTGTCACCCTGCATGGAAAGACAACGCACAGCCAGCATTTTATCCAAAAATTAAAGCAAACCCAACACCAAAAGAATCCCAGCTATTTGGGTGGATAAAGAGAAGACTCACAGCAAGAATCTAAGGAACTGGGGGTTTTTTGGGCAAACTGCTGGAGCCCTGCGCTCCCAATGTCACCACACAAGCAGCCGAGATGCCAGAAAAGCCACGTTTTCCATGAAACACAGACTTTTTCCAGCGGTTCCCGGTGCAAAAAAGAATTGCCTACGGTTTAAAAAACATATTTCCTGATGATTTCCTTCAGACCATCGGGCTATTTTGGTAGCTGCACTGCTGGGCGACACATCATCAAGGAAACATGTGACGGGGAATTAGAAAGCGATGGGTTTTTTAAGACATAAACCAGATCTATTAAAGCCACTCTAATTGCGAAACTTTCCCACAGTCTTCAGCGTGGAAGCTGATGTTAACCAGCAGGAGAAATCATTCATTTGGGGGATTCAAAAAGAGCAAAGAAAGGATGTTTTCAGCTCCAAGGACAGATAAGTTATGCTGCAAGAAGAATTGCGTTCCTCGCACCCGGGTGGAAAGGGAAGGACTGGGGCCCAGCCCCCCCAGCACAGGAAGCCACCGAGACACAAAGAGCCCTGAAATGGAAGGAGCAAAGAGAAAAATAAGGGAACTACTTGTTGCAAAGCTCAATTATCACAGTCTTTGGGGTGATATTTAACGGGATACTGCGTCTGCTCCCTTTCCTCTGCTCTGCTGAAGTTTCAGACAGGAACATCGTAAAAAACCAACCATTTAAAAAGCAAAGTAACACGTGGTGAGACCCATTACCTCGCAGGTATAGACTGGAAAATGTGTCATGGGGTACTTTGGAAGAAATGTTTGATAATGTGGGTGGTGAAGCGCTGGTTACCCAAAAAGGTGATGGATGCCCCATCCCTGGAAACGTTCTGGGTCAGTTTGGACAGAGCTCTGAGCAACCTGGTCTAGTGGAGGGTGACCCTGCTCGTGGCATGGAAGTTGAACCAGATGGCCTTTAAAGGTTCCTTCCAACACAAACTGTTCCATGATTCTATGATTTGGATGCTGGGATGGTCTCCAAGCCACCACAGTCCATACTGTCCTGCTCCACCATGGCCTTCCTCTTGGATATGAGTGAGGAGGTGGTGTCCCTCACATGGACGTGCACCAGCTCAGGGCCTCCCAGCTCAGATCCCAGGGACACAGCATCCATAACCCATTTATTAAGGACCAGGAGAAGCCTGGAAAGGGGAGAACCTTGCCAAACAACTGGCACCTCCCGGGGCAGAATCTCCCAAGCAGCCACCGCTGGGATGCAGAAGACGGATAGGGAGGTGCTGGCTCCGGCTTGCCTGTTGCTAAATCCCACCAAGAGACATCTAAAAATACACCATACGCATCCTTCTCATTATTTTTCTACGTAAGCAATTAGAGGAGTCATCCAGGGAAGCTGGCCAAGGCGGGCGGGAGGGGAGACGCTCTGCGTCAGCAGCAGTGGGAGGGATGGAGCCCACAAGCCCCAGCTATTGAGATGTGGTCCACGTTATGAAAGAGCTCACGACTTCTCCGTCCAGCAAAAACGGCTCCAACTAGGTTAGGGAAGAGAGCGCGCTGCTCCCACTTATCTCCCATTTGGAGCGACAGGAGGAGGTTGGCCGGGGGCCAAAATCCCAATTAATTTGAAACAAACAGTTGTAGGGCAAAGAAAAATATCTGCTACTCCCCGAGGTTTAAATATCAGGCAGAGTCGCTGAGAGCTGAGCAAGCTTCAGGTGTCAGAGCCTGAATCTTCTCGTTTGTATACTCCGGATCCAGGGAGGGCATTAATTAATTACCCTGTGCAGGAGCCCCTGGGGGTTTCTGACACCCCAAGCAGATCCTGCTTTCCCACTGCTGCTACGACTCACAGGCTTAATGTTGTTAGTCTGTAAATGAAGCCAGGATAAACCATCCTCCCTCCTCTGAACATCCACACTGCTTCGTTTCCCTGGGATATAAACACGGATGGGTCGGAGGAGCACAGAAATAAACACAAACAGGCCTTTTCATTTTACAATCCCCTCTCCACACAGGTGCTGCAGTCTCCCGACCCGGAGAAATAGGTGCAAATTCGGAGCGGAGAATGGGATGCAGATGTGTGACCCCGGGCTGAGGACAGACAGGTATCACACATGCTAGGGTTTCACCGACCACACGATCTCCGGCCACGATTTCCTAGAAATCGGCATACCGGGAATTTGCCAGCTCCAAATGGAAACTTCATGTTGCAGATCCCTCCCGGAGGCTCGCAGGAGGGGAAAGGGAGGGGGAAGAGCGAGGCTGGGCAGTGTTTTCAGGGGGTCTCACCTTGCCACCATGCAGCTGCTGGAGGAGGTTTGAAGGCCCAGAGAGAGTCCGGGGAGGTGCCCACCCAGAGACACAGTGGGGGAATACCTGGGAAGAAGAGGGGAGACAAAAGAAAAAAGAAACAACAGAAAAACCCACTTGTGCTTTATTCTAAAACAGGATTTCAGGATTTAAGGAGTAGTTTCAAGCAGTTTTGAGCCACAGATCATGCTCCACCATGGTCAAGGAGGGGTGGTGAAGACTACGGCCAGAACCTGTTTTGACTCGCTGTTTCCACAAAACAACATCTTACCATCAGCTTTAAAAAAAACAAATCAATGCTAAATCCTGTCCGATTGTTCTACTGGGATGAAAATTAACAGGATGAAAAAAATAAGAGTTGGCTGCTCTGGGGTTTGTTTTTGAAGACCCATTTAGCACAGAGCACTTTCACTTCCACGGCACCACAGCAGCCCTAAAAGCTTCGGATTGCAACACAGGAGGGAGTTTCTTGAAAATGCAAAGGTCAGGCTAAAAACCAACAAATCTAAAAGCACGGCAGGGAGATGTGGGGCCCTGAGTCCTGGTGATTACCACCCCAAATCCCAGCCCCTCGGGCTGGGCAGCAGCACAGGGCTGCACATCCATGCTCCAGCCCCAGCCCACGCTGATAATGAGGAATGACCCAGTTAGTGCAGCAGCTGACTCTGCTCTGTCCCACTGGGGTTCCGCCTCCCCTTCCACCACCAGAATTACTTTTTTCTAATAAAACACCTTCTTGCTGAGCAAGCTGTCCCTGTGCAGCAGGAGAGGGAAGACCAGAGCAGTGATTTTTCCCCGGATGAGGGTGTTTTAAGACACCTGCAATGTTCAGCCAGGCTGAGTCCCAGGAAGGTGGTGGCAATAAATTAAAATTGGGATTTCTAACAAAATATGACCCCCTTAAGACCGACAAGCAGCTCCACACAATCCTCAGCTCCATCCCAACACATAAGGATATACCCAGACATCGAGTGCCATTTCTCACACTCACACATCACAGTTAATTCATTTTTTTTCTTCTTTTTTTTTTTTTTTTAATGTTGGCCACTTGACTTTCTCCTCCTCCTTCAAAATAAACAGGGAAGCCATAAAGTTGAAAGTATTGTTCGCCAAGTAAGACTCCCATGGATCAATTTACTTCCTAAGGTGCACGTTGTGCAAGCGGCCAACACCCCCGTGGGCCGGGCATGGCAACTTTTATTCAAACAGAAAAACAAAATGCAAACAGAGCTGCTTTAATTGCCCAGCACCCTGACAAGCCCCCATGGCACCCAGGGTGAGCCCTGGCTCACCGATGATCAAGGAAAAATTCCCTGGTCTCGTTTATCCACGGTCAGTCCTTGCTGCAGGGTCAACAAACTGCCCATGGAGACCCTGGTACCCTCCCGAGCAAAACACCCATCCCAGGGGGACACCTCAGAGAGGGATGCAGTCCCCAAGCACCTCCCAAGGACTAGGAGGTATCTCTCCATTACCAGAAGAGCAGCAGCAAGGGAAGGTTTTTAAACAATTAAAAGAATAACAAAGCAAGAAAAGAAAACTATTGCGTGCAGCTAACTTAAATACAGCAGTGGATGTTCCCATCACACTTGCTTAATCATTCTGCCTAGCTAATATTTTTTAAGCTTCTGAAATTGTTTTAGTTTTGATCCAAGTCATAATTAAATTTTTTTTTTTTTTTTTTAATATGTGGAATAAGAGGCTGCCCTCAAGTTCCAGCTGCAGCGAGAGGAACAAGTGAGCAGGATGGGTCACTAATCCCTGCCAGAATAAATATTTCAGGCAAAAGCAAGATGGGCTCAGTCTCTCTGCATCCCCTGGAGTGAGGTGAACACACCCGTGCCAGCAACACACAAAAGACTTTCAGAGAGGAGTGGTTTTGTCCCCCTTAGTTTACAATATAAACCCATCAAAAATAACCTGGCTCTTTTGCTGGTCTTCTAGCAAGGAAATGCTCACTTGGTGTTTTTTCCAGGTTGCTTCAAAATAAAAAAAAAAACCTCACAGGGATAAAGCTCCTTTGAACTCTCTTGTGAGCAGCCCATGGTCCATCCCCTCCAGTGTGGGTACCCAGAGACACAACACCCTCCACTTTCATGGGAAAGGGGGAAAAAAAAAGCAGCATTTTCTCTTCTTCCTCCTTTATTTCGAAGGACAAACTTACACTGGGGAAAGCAAAATCCATAAACATTTATGGGTTGTTGCTCTTCCCAGGGGAGAAGGTGCCAGGGTCAGGATGCAGCTGAGGATTTTACACACTGATGCTCTGCAGCTCCTTTCCCACCTCCCCCCAAACCCACCCCCGGCCCCAGCAAGGATTTCGGCTGCTTCCACCACAAAAATCACTGCGAGTCTCTGCCACAAGCAACAGATCCTCAAAGTACTGGGAAAACCAGGAATGCCCAAAGCCTTTGCTCTGCATCAGCAGAGAGGCACCAGCCTGCACCCATCCTGCTCCTGAGAGGCCGACACAGCCTTAGGTGATGGCTAAAAAGAAATAATTAAAGAAATACAGTAATAATAAGTGTATAAACAGCTGTTCCACACCTGCCTGAGCTTCTCTGGAGATGGCTGGCAGAGGGGCCAAGCACTGCATCCTAACAAGCTCAGGGGCCATTATATACAAACACGGAACAGTGGGGAATGCAACCTCCTAAAGCTCTCATAAATTGGGATTATGTAACTGGACAGGAAAAAATACAATAATATAGCCAAACAGGTTATATAAACCATCTGTAAAATGCGAGAAAGTACTTGACATCCCCCTACCCACTCCTTGGCACCCTCTAACTGGGTTTTCTGCTATAAAAAGTGAGCGGGCTCCTTTCAGTTGTGTCTTCTCCCCTGGACAAAACAACCAGGGAGAACAGACCAGTCAGGTTTTTGGGGAAGAAATATTCCACCTCTGGCTATTAGATGTGAAGTTTCCCTCCCCACACAGCACACCCTGGTGAAGTCCAAGCCCTCCACAGGCAACTCAGAGCAGCCTCTTGGCAGCAGCGAGACCAATGCTGAGCAAATTCAATGTCAAGTGACAGCTTGGGGGGACTAAAATAAATACAAAATGGGAATAAACAAGAAACTCCTTGTTTGCCAATTCTGGTTTAATTTAGCCTTTTCTCCGGAATAAATGTGGCAATTAAACTTAGATTTATTTAAATTTTTTTCTCCCTTTCTAAAAGCATCTCGTTGCTCACAACAGATTCCGGGCTTTCTCCAAGAAACCTGCAGCCAGGTGACCCCTGGCAGTGGAAATGCTGTGTTTACTCATTTTATCCCCACACACGAGGGCCCAGCAGCACCTCGAGCATCCCAGAGCCGAATCCCGAGGGGGGGATCCCCGGCTCCGCATCCGGAATTGCCGCCAGCAGCACTGGCACCCAGAAATAACTCAGCACCCAAGACCATCTGCACGAATGGTCTATAAATGCCAAATTATTTCGGGCAAACGGCAATTCCCGGCATGTTGTGAAACACCAGCCTGCTCTGGTGCCAAAGGAGGGTTTCTTGGAGAGGGCGAGGAAGCGTCACCAGAGGACGAACTGCAGGAGGGGCAGCGGGGTGGCCGCTGCCGGGGCTGGGGATGCTGCGAGGTGCAGCCCCGGAGCAGAGGATCCTGTGCCTTTGGGGACAATGCTGCACCACCCCCGGGTCACCCTGCCAGCCCTGAGCAGGGAGAACACGCCTGCAAACACACACGAGCACAGACACACACTCGCGTGCATCACCTGAGGGTGGGGACGGAGTCTGCACCCCACCAGGGCTCCTGGCTGGGATGGGTGTCACATCCAGAACTGGTGCCCTTTGCCAGGCAGTGCCTCCCAGAGCTCCTTTTATGAAGTGGTTAAATTTAATGTCAATCAAAGAGTACTTGGAATGAGAATATTTGTAATGAGGGTAAGTATCTAAGAGCACTACTGCTGTTTGCAAAGATGGGACATTGCAGGTAGAAGATGATTTAATTGCAGTCCCTCAGCATCCCAACTCTTCACTTCCGACAGTTACTTTACTATTATTTTCCTAATTTTCCAACACACTCACTTGCAAAATCAGAAATCCTTACTAGTCACAATTACTAGTTATGGAAAAAGCCTGTCAGCTCCATGACAAACAAGTTGCATGAACAACTTGTACGTTAGAGCACTCGTGGCCACTTCTTTACACCCACGAACACAGAGCATTAAAACAGAAAAAAACCCCTTGCTAAGTAATTTGCTATTTCCCTGTGATATGCACGAGATCAGTAGGAGCTTTACAGCTCCCTCAAGGGGCTGCAACAACTTTGTATAAAGATATGTAACTGAGAGTCACTATAAAATAAAAGGTACATGAAATAGTATAAAAGGATAAATAACTGAGGACAAATTATTCTCCAAACAGTTTATAAAACGTTTTTCCCCTGAGCCAGTCTGGGAGCTGCAGCCAGACAGAGGAGGTCTTGGTGCTGAGCATCTCAAACCTTCCAGCAAACTTTCTCCTTCTGCAAGCAGGTAATTAAAACACACATAATTACACAGCAGTGATTTCCCGAGGGAGGCAGTTTGGTTTTTTCTCAGGAGTTGTCCTTATTTTTTGGCTCACCCCAGCAGGAAGATGCTCTAACAGTGGTGGGGAAGGACCTCAACATGACTGAGGTGAGTGCTGGGCAAATATAGCCTTGGGAAGCTGAAGTTATTTACATTTTTTTAAAAAAAAATAAAAACCAAGAAAAAATAATTGCACGAGCAATTATCCCAGCAGACATCTCTGCTCTGAGCAGGATGGGCACCATGAGGAGCCTCTGTCATGTCAACCTTCCCCGCTGGACCCCCTCCATCCCCCAGGCCCAAAGCCACCAGCAAGGCCACGTGCCGTCACCCCTCCCCGTGCATTTCAGCAGAAGCAATAACTTCTTCACCAACTCCCCAAAAATCTGCTGAGTTTTTTACTCTGCCACCAAATATCTTCCCCAGCACAAGCCCCACCTGCTCCATCACCCAAGCCCCCCGAAAACCCCGCAGCCCCCCCCTCCTTCCCCAGCCCCCCCGGCTGCCATGAGCACCCAGCCCCATCACACCCTTGCCTTCCTCCTCCTGCATCCCACACGTTGCTGCCACCACCCACCACGCTGCAGGGCTGAGGACTTGCACCCCTTCAAGAACCAGGACCCCCACCAAGACCCCAGCATCCCACCCCCGGGCTGCAAAACTCTCAGCACCACTTGGAAGTTATTCCTGCTTAGCCCCACACTCCTGGTTATCCCCCTGACACCCAAAGCCGTTGTTCCCTCTCTCTCAGGGGTGCTTCTGTCCCCCCCTCCCAGCAGTTTTGTGCCATCCCCAGGGTACCCGACTGGAAATACAACCCGAGTATCTCTGAGGTGCAGCACTGCCACCCAAATCAAACCCACCACACCTTCAAAAAAACAGCCCATGAAAGCCAGATGCAGGCTCTGCCAGACGTATTTATTGATTTTCTTCTCCCCGGCCCTTCAACAGGACAGGGAAGGAGGCAGGAGGGAGGCAGCTTTCCCACTTTTTAAAGGAAGGAGCAATTTGTGCTTTCAACTTTTCCTTTTTAACTTTTAATGCCAGTTTCCAGGCTGGCTTTGATAACCCAGTGATGTCCCAAATCCACCTCAACAATTTAACAGCTCATTATGGTGTGACACTGCTTAAACTCTGTTTAAAACCGCAAAGCATCAGCTTTTATTTTAAATTTTATTTTATTTTTAAGGGTATTTTTATTTTTTGCTCCAGCACGGTGAGGACAGAAATACAGCTGCAGCACTGGAGCCTCAGCTGGGAGCTGCTGCCTGGGGACACACCGATGACAGACGTATCTCCCACGAGTTCCTATAGCTCATTGTGTAAAATACAGTTTCCTGAGAAGAGCGAGCTCACTCGAACGTGCATTTGAAAAAGAGAAGCTCTCAAAGAGTTTTCATGCCCGGAGAGGAGGGAAAAATCGCAGAAGCTTTAAAACAAAAAAAAATCGCATTTGCCTTGTGCAACCACTTCTACCTGCTGCCAAAGGCTCTGCACGGCGATGCACACACCCTGCGGGGTCTCTCTGGTCCGTGGTGTTAAAAGAAACGCTACGGATGAGCCCGGGAGGCTCGCCTGGTGAGGTGAAGCGAGGGAAAGAAAAACCCCCCTCCAGCGAGCACCATCCCGCTGGCACAGGCGATGCCCCCGGGATGTCCCGGAGCATCCCAGTGCCCCCAGCACCGCTCGGGCGCCTCTCCCGGGCATCACTGCGGGGGCTCTACGCGGCAGGAACCCCCCTCCTATCCTCACCCCACAGCAACACCGAGGCCACCATCACCCTCCCCAACGCCCCAGCCCCACGCGGGACCCCGATGTCCCCCACAGACCCCGAGGCAGGATCCATCTCGCCCGTCCCCAACCCCACGC
>VZRJ01021057.1:372706-398096 GCA_013397565.1 Ptilonorhynchus violaceus
GCAAGTCAAATTAGCAGTTTCAAACGTTTTTTGGTATGTTACCTGCCTTTCATTTTGTATTATATGCATAGAGAACCTGATCTACCACTAAAGGAACATGCAGCATGATTTGCATAAATAAGCCAAATCAGGCTCTGAACTGGAGAAACTCTTTTCAAGTGGATTAAATGACCTGGGTTGTGAGTGAATGATCCTTACGAACCAGAATCCCAAACACACACACAGAAGTGACATGTAACAGTGGTCTTGGCAGCTTTGGCAATGGAAATTGTCTTGGGTAGCATCTGCATGGTCTCCAGCAACTTCTATCCTCTGCAAGCCACCACAAATCCAAAGGCCTGTTTGGTCCAGAGTAAGGAAGTGTCTCTGAAGTCTCAACGCTGCCAAATCTTGCTTAGAGAAGAGCAGGATGCCCTGAATCTGTAACAGGATGGGCAAGTCTAGAAGAAGCCATCAAAAAAACTATCAAATGCCACAGTGATTTAACTTTTAATTAAAATTAACCTATTTAACCCATTACGTCCAAACCTCCTCTGAGAAGTTTACATAGAAACCCCATAGAACATTTTTTTACTTGGGGTAATTCTAGAAACAGCTTCTAATCCAGTATCTACATGGAAAAGCCAGTTCTCTTCCACTTCTGCTAGCTTTCTTCTTGTGCTGACGGCCCAGAAAATAAAAGGCAGTCCCATCCTGGGAGGTTATTTCTGAAGGCCTGCACCTGAAGCAAATTAAAAGATATCTTTACACTGGAACTTCAAGTGTTGATTTTCAAAGTCCAGGGCTGTAGCATGGCTGTGACAGGCACTGCAACCCTTTCCTTGGAAAAAAGTGAATGGTCAAAAATTAAAAATCAGAGCAGACTGCATCAGTGAAAGCCAATCTCTCACGAATACCACCTCAAGCAAGGCAAGAAAGTGCCAGTAAGGGATAAAAAACCCAAAAAACTTATGGCTCACTATAATGTTAAGAGTTGCCTGCAACAAGGCTCTCTCTGCAGGCTAAGGGTGCACCCATCTGTTTGCTGAGGGTTGTGCGTTGAGTCAGTTCCAGCTTTTGCTTATTTTGCTTGTCACCTTTTAGTCACAGGCATTGAAGTAGAAAACATCACCAAGTCCAGAAACTATTCTGACTATCAAGGGCACAGGGAAGGAGAAAAAGTAAAGGGACAGGGCACTTTGGAGGAAGAAATAAAGGATACTAAAACCTAGGTTTAAAAAGCTCTTTCAAAAGCAGCTAGAACTAAATAAAGGTTTGTGAGTGGAAAGCAAAGAATACAGTAGACACCTAGAAAGTGATGGAGGATTTCAAGGTCTTTGCTCTAACAAGGATCTGGCACCACCTTGATGCCATCTGTTACTTCTCACCCCATCAGTAGCTACCAGATCAACAGTGGGAAAATTGACTCCTGAGTCAGTGAGATCTTCACAGGAAGAGAGGAGAGTTGGAATTTAGCTAAGGGAGATATCCGAGCACAGGTGAGCTCACATCTGTCACACACGGTGCCTAACAGTGAGGAGACTGAGGAGAAATCTCTTATTCTAGTCAATTAGTCTTTGGTGAAGCCCAATCAAGGCAAAAACACAGATGATGCCCACTGGCTGAGGAGAGTCCCCATAAAGTCACACAAACAAATTCAGCAGAACAGGTTAGATTTATCTAAAATCCTGGAAGCCTTGAAGGAGAACTTCACACTGAAAGTGAACAAGGAGGAAAATGGATCTGGGAAAGGGCAGCTGGGTGTGTAGGCTATGCTGTAAACCAGAGTATAACGTTGTGGCATTGCATGGAAGCTTCTAGGAGTTAAGCCAGGGGTGCCTGAGACACTCTGCTGCTGTAGCTCTTTTCTCTGGGATCAGCTCCAGCATTGGGAGTAAGAAGTCTGTGAATGCAGCTGCCTCATCTTGGGACCACTCGTATTTTTCCACCAACACTTCAAAAAGGCCCCAGGGCTTCAGTTTGGTGATGTGCTTCAGATCACCTGAAAACCCAAGACAAATGGGTTAAGTGCAAGACATGGGAACAGAGCAGCTCAGTGAAATAGGCTGAACAGCTAAACATGACAGACTGAACTCAGAAACTGTTCTAATAGTTGGGCATAGGCCATGCTGAAGGGAGAATTCAATTCTATTAAAACCCCTTTTCCATCTGCTTTAGAAGCCTGTTACAGAAATGTACTTCCTCAAAGGGTTTTTTTTTCACCTCCTGCTATTTCAGATCCCATATCAGCAAATATTAACTTCATTAAACCACCAAGTATGCTGCTTGACATGACAGATAAACTGTGCCACTGACTCTGCAATACACGCAATGCATGGAGCCCTCTTTGAGAAAGCAATACACTACTAACAAAAAAAGGCTTGCTTTTATAAAAAGAAGTATTAAACTAAGTCAAAAACTACTTTTTTGACTCAATACATTTCTGGGGTATTTAGGACTATGATAATGTTGCTTTGAGCAACATGGCTCATGATGCCAGCACATTTAAGGTGCCTGGCATGCCAGAAATGGAGTAAAGCTGTCGAGAAAAGACTTCAAAAGTGAGTCACCACCTCTAGCTGACAGAGATCAGCTAAATAAATCCACATCAAGTTTGACAAAATATCTACTGTACTGTTTTTCTGCTGCTGCATTTGATCTACACCAAGATGCTGAGTACTAAGATACAGGATACTTTTAGCAGTAAGACAAGAATGCCTTACATTTAGCTGTAATTTTACTGATAAAGCCTTTCATAAAACAAAGGAAAGACTTACAGATGCATCTTTGCTGGCATCTATTTCTAATTGGCATTTCCAGCAAGACACTGCTGTGTATTTTGGGCAAGGGATGAGGGCATAAGTGATATTTGCTTTGTTTTCTTTTACCTTTTTTGGTGAAAAACTCCTTGGAATATTTTCCTGCCAAAATGAGCTTGCGAGGTATTTTCCCCAGAAGTTCTATGATCAATGCAATGTGATCTGCATGTAAAAATGAAAAGAAAATTTAAAAAAAATTAAATGAATCCACACAAAACATCTCTATGCTGCAGTTTCCTGCTCTGGAATATAAGGATAAAGACATTATCCCTTAAAAATTACTTTGAAATGCACCTGAAATCAGATTACAGCAACACCAAAGACAAGGGGCAAGGGGAAAACAAATATGGGCAATTTGAGGCACAATCACTTTGAGACACAAGGTAGAGAATCCAGCAGCAAGAGGAATGCACAACACCAGAACAAGAAGATGGACTTTTGTTGCAGTGTTTTACTGCAGAGGCTTGAGCACAGTTGCTGCTGATTTGGGTCAATAATGTTTTTGCAAGGAGCTTTTGCATTGCTAACTTATTCTGAAGAGGCAACGACTGGATTTCATGTCCCATTTTAAAAAGGAAAGACTTAGACCAACAGACCTTCATCTCGTGAGTAATCTTCCCCAGAGTGAGGCTCGAACAGGTAGTCCCCTGTTGCTAACTCAAAGGCCTAAACAAACACAAATGAGCACATTAAATCACTTCAAAACACTGCAAGATGTGCCGCAGGTTGACTCTGCAAATCTCTGCGGGCCAGAAGAGCAGTGGGAAAGAATAACCTGCCAAACTCCAGTACACAGCTATAATTTTAAATACACCATTACAGCCTGAATGTCAATGACTTTGCAACATTTTAACAACTGCATGAAAAACATCATAGGCACACCTATGATGAATTCTGGGTGCAGGACCATCAGTGTGGAACAACAAAGTTAAGGTATTTCACATATTTAGCCTTTCCTCCTCCTCCACTCAACAGAATTTTGCAAAAATGATGTCATGTCCAAACCATAGTTTCTAAGGTTAGTTGTTTTTTGTACAAAGATTCTTCTCTCTCCCCAAATTTCGGATGTTTTTCAAACAGTTCACCTCTGAACATCTGTCTGTAGACATGAAAACATGTTTTAAATGAGAAAAACATCTGCACTCATTTCAACTCACCACTCCTAAATTCTGTAACACATTTACTCTTCATGTATTCACTTGTACTCAAAACACTACCTCTGACCTTCTGTATTCTTAGTTTTCTTTATGAACTGCTGTTGCCAAATTATTGAATCAGGCACACTGTGTAATTCTGACCACATGCTCTGCAGAGAAAACATGACCCTATTCCATTTTCTTTTACCACATTCATCAAAATCACAGCTTGTTCTCCAAGACAGCAAAAATGTCTATTTTCCAAGCTTACATTATAAAAACCAAGCTTTGATTTGTAGAAAACACAGAATGGAATCACTAAAGAGGCACATGCAGTAACTGGCTCGACTGATTATTTTAACCACCTTATTCTACACTTGTCAGCTGTTTCAGGAACAGCTTCAGCCTCATCTCAGCATTACTCAGATTATACATCAATTCCAAACCTGCAGAGGATTATTAAAATAAGAAATTATACTGGAGGCATTTGTGAAGCAGTGCTAAATACAGCAGAAAGGCTTTTTTTTAAATATAAAAAGATATTGAGTTCAGAATTGCCTGGTTGTCTTATTTTTCCAGGGAGCATGATGGCAAATACAATCATTATTTCAAATCTGCTGATGCTGAACAACAAAACTTTCAAAAGGAAAGTCACACGTGGGAAAAAGAGATAAATAAAACAAACAATTCTGGTATGGAAACCTATTATTCAGCAAGTCTGGAAGCTGACTGAAAACTTGTGAGGGTTTTTTGCCAGGCTTGGCCAGTCACTCAGCAGCTCAGAGGGCACAGCACAGAGGAGGGAAGTGCCCAGCTGACAGAACTCACCATGCAGGCTGTGCTCCAGATGTCAGCAGGGGTGTTGTACCCTGACCCTATCAACACCTCCAGGGACCGGTACTGTCTTGTCTGGATGTCTTCAGTGAAGTGCTTGTGCTAAAGAGAAGAAATGTTTTACTAAACAGTTAAAGACTGTTTAGAAGAGGTGAATCAACAGCCTGGAAGGCCAGAGTAGATCAAAGCTCATTACTATTACATTTCACTTGCATTTGACATCCTCATTAAGTATTTCCTTATATTCCTACAAGTGCTGTTTAACTGCCCTACATGAGATTGTCCTCATCAATTAAAGCAGTCCAGCAATTTAGAAGAAATCAAGCCACAAAAACAGAATAAAGGAAGACACTGCATCATCTCCTACCCAGTCATGGCAGACAGGCTACGATCCAGCTACCTCAAAGCAGATAAGCAAAAACAATGTAAGAAATCACATTGCAAGCCTGATGGGCAATTCTGAGTTGAGACTCAACTCTCCCATAAGATCTGAAGTAATTTGCCATTTTAGAAGCCGAGTAGGAGAGACATTTCTTCTATTTGAAATGTCAAACATTTGAAAGCAGCACAGCACAACCATCAAAGAATAAAACTTGGGAGTTTTATTGTGTGAGTCTCTTTTATGTGCTTGTGAATGCACTGAAATGGTCTGACAAGCTACAGAACCAGCACATCAGAGCAATTGTTTGCAACTTTCTGAGTCTCCAGGAGAGCTACAAACTCCTTCAGAAGAAGATTTCTACGCACTTTAAGTGACATAGTTCACAGGCCTATTAGAAGTAATTCAATGCCAGCGAGGCATCCAAAGCACAGATTGAAGTCTTGTGTTTAGAGGACACTTTCTTTCTTTATGTCCCTGCTTTTTCCTCTTTTTTCCCCCTGTCATATTTTCAAACTATCACTGCTTTCACAGCCAGGTCTAAGAATCTTCTTTTACAGATTATTTTCCATCTTGGCATACTGTGAATGAATTTGCAGGTTTAAACAGTCAATGTGAAAAGACTAAACTTACCACCCAGCAGGCATTTCCTAGGTCAGCTATCTTCACTTTGAGCTTATCTGCATTCTTGGGCTCAAGAGGATTAAGAAGGAAATTCCCAGCAGCTGATTTTCCTAGAGGCAATGTGTACAACAGCTGATTAAAGCTACATAGGCAGTGTCACCATCTGTCACCCAAATCCTATCAACCTCTCCCCAGCCAGGAAGCTTTTCTTATGGATCAGAACTGTTCCCTCCCTGATGCTTGGGTATAAAAATGAGCATCACTCTGCACTATCAACAACATCATTAAGACCCAACTGGTGTCATAAAGCAGAAGGACAAGTGAGCACATGCAAGAGTGACTATTTCCCAGCACTTTTTGCACAGCTTGTCTATATTTTAAAAAAAACCTGTTGAAATAAGTGCATTGCCAGAAACAAAACAAGCTTCAAAACCCTTAAGCCTTCCTAAATCTTTGCAGGAAGAGTCCCCATGTTATAGCATCTTTCTGACATACGCATCACTCACTGCTGAAACACAACTACAAGAGCTAAAGTGTATATTGGGAAAATTGGAGAACAATGGAGAACAAAAATATTAAGTCACTAAACGACATCCAGCTGTAGCTCTAAAGCAATTTGGGAGAGGGCTGTGAGAAGCACAAGAGGTCAGTAACCAAGCAGAGGCATCCAGCTAAGTGCAGCTCAAAGTTTCAAAATCTAAATTTCTCTTGCTACTTTTCATCCATGTAACTCACACAGTACTCAGGCAAGGAAATGCCAGAACATCTTTTTTTAACAAGTACAAATGGTAGCTTCACCCTCCTTCTCCAAGCAGATACACTTCATCTGACATTGACACAAAGATGAGAAACTGGACAGTTTTAACAATTCATATTTTTAACACATACACACCTGGAATGTGTTTAAATTGCTGTACACTATTGCATGTCTTATTTTCTCCTAAACCTACAAGACACATTTTTTTCCACTTTGAAGCAAATCATATTTAAATAAAAGCATTAAAGAGGTTGAGGTTTTTTCCCTACACTGCATAAACTTTGTTTCAGGCTGCATTTTCAGTTCTGGGAAGACACTTACCCACTCTGAGTAACTGAGAGAAGTTACCTTTGCTGCATATTAAGAACAAAACTGTCAGAACGCACTCAACAGTACCTATCCCTTAATTTAACAGCCAGTGACAATCTGTAGATTTAATAAAAATCACATAAGCAACACCTGATTCAAAGGAGGAAATGTTCCTGCACTGAAAACCAAATGTGTAAGTACTTCTAAAAGCAGGAATGCTCATGCATTCAAAACTCAAAACTAAGGTACAGCTACAACTGGAAGCTACAACCAGCAAAGATCTTGGGGTGTGACTGTCAGGTTAATTACTCCTGGCAGGAAAACTCAAACAGGTGGTTCTGATCACTTCAGCCTAAAAAATGCACATTTCTATGAATATAATGAAGTGTTGTAAAGAAATCTCCCACATCAAGGAACCCTTTCTTACAAAGTTCCTCTTATACCTTTGCTGTCTGACGGGCTGTTATTCTCATTCTCATCCTCTGAAGGGATCTCTGTCCTGATGCTTTCCTGAAAATTGTTGATCTGCTCTTCGTTGGACGTGGGCTGACACACCATGGAATCCTCCGGAGCCAAGGGCACAAACGAGTCCGACAGTGCTTCCTGAGGTCTGTTCTCTGAGTCACTTTTGTGCTGAATGTAATTACAGCTATGGAAGTTCTCAGTCTTCTGAGTGTGAGGGCGACTGCCACAGTCATTGGCATTGTGAAGGTCGTCCTCGAGTCGCACAGACCCTTCATTCCCAGAGTCCGTGAAGTCCGTCATTGGGATCACTCCATTGCAGTTGATTTCTGGTGCACGTTTTTCCACGCTGCTTTCCATGAGATTAGATTGCTCCTGCACAAGGACTTGTGCTGGAAGAGGGGAAAATGAGAATGTAGTAGAGTATGTCTTAATAAGTAGCTGAAAGATGTTCAAGGGAGCCCTCTGAGGTAGGGAGCATTCAAAATGTAACTGAACACAAATCATTCATTAATTCAGTTTGTAACAGGAGATTTCCCAGTCTCATCAGAAGGGCAGGTCACAATGCAAACAGGTGAAATGACAGCAGCCACCTCTGCTAAAGGTACTCTCTCCTCATACCCACGAGAGAATGGACAACACTGTCCATTCTGTGTCAGCAATACTTTAGGTCCATACCTTTCTTTTTGCTGGCATTTTCCTCTGGTGGACTGACTTTTATGAGCATTTCCAGAGGGGTCTGAGCTTCTTCCTCCTCTTCAGGATGTGTCTGCCCGGGGTTTGCTTCCTTCTCCATTTCCTCTATCTCTTGCATTCGCTTCTCCAACAACTCAGCCTGTCGTTTCTGCTTCTTTTTCAACTTCTTTTTCTTATTCTTTGACATTTTGTCAGCCTACACAGAAGCAAGCAGAGAAATAGGACTTAGCATTTCATACTTCAATAAATCTAAAATGCACCAAGGTTTAATTTATCTTAGAGCTGAGGAAGTAGTCTGTGATGAAAATGCTGGAGACAGCTCTTCTCCCAGATAAAAAGCAGCTATTCTGGGGATTGAACCAGTTGTCTGTGGCTCTTATCAGTGCATTTTTGCCCTGACCTGAAAAAAAATCTACATTATTCTCCAAGTGAGGGATTTCAGACTCCACAGAATTGTCACTTTCACAGCAGACCTTGAGATCACAGGGACTCATTGTTTTGGTGATATATGAGCTAATACCATTTACATGTCCAAGACAGCATTGAATCTGATGCCTATGCCAAACAAATCACACTTTTTCTTCTGATATGAGACAGCTTTCCCTTAATGCTGACTGGATTATGAAACAATGCAGTAGATACCATCAGTAAATGGATACTTACAGATGAGAGCTATTACACTTACTGGTTTTGGCTGTGGTGCAGTGCTCACTGAAAGGGAAAGGAGAATCAGTAAATAAGTATGTCTATATTCAAAAGCTGCAACTGCATTCTGATCTCAAGGTACATTTTTCCTATGTGGTTTTATAACAACATTTTAATGATATCAGCAAATGTGATTTTGAAGGCTCATTTCTCTACAAAAACACAACAATAAAAAAATGATACAAACATTAAATGAGCAAATGCATAATTCAAGTTTCAGACAGTTTTGCTTGAGTGATATCAAAGACTTAAACTTCCTGTCACGTAGCTTCATTTACTGCATGTATTATGCATCCTACCCAAATGAAAATGCAAATCAAAGCATTAAAATACCAAATCTAAGGGAGCTTCCTTCAGCTAAGATATGCTATGATCAGTTCAGCTCAATGTTGGTGTTGTAAGATTATGACTGACAGAGCCTTCCAAAACACACTGCAGTAGTTCTTGAAGAGTACACACTGGTACAGATGGATATTGAGCAGAAACACAAGGAACAAGAGGAAATTTGCCCTCAGATCTTTAGGGATGTTTGCATGTCAAGGAAGCTGCTCCTGCTACAGTTTTTCAGACTCCTGCAAACTGACAACAGGTAAATCATCTTGCTGAAACTTTCATCAAATGCATTTCCAGCATCATGCAACGAAAGGTAACAAACTTCTGAAGAAAATGTGAGAAATATGTTGCCACATTTTCACTCCAGTCCTACACTGAGTGCCTCAAAATTGTGCTACATATGACTGGCTTTACCAGTGCCAGATTAGCTGTTGTTAAAGGAGGTACCAGTGTGCATTTATCCTCCCTCTATTTTTCTTACACAGACTGCCTTCCCAGTGATCTCTGAGTTACAATTTACAACTAACTTCACCATTTACAGTGGGCTTTTCAGAGGTTGTTTGTATTATTGTTCCACTGTGCTCAGGAAGTTTTCCCTGGGGGTCTGTTGGAGAAATAGCACAATTTTGGGGGGTGGGGGGGGAATCACCTGCAGAGCCAGATGGTGGGGGAGCCCCAGATCTCTGCCACTCTGTTGCTTCTGCAGCCAGCCTGCGAATGTACTGGTCATTGACACACAGCAGGATGTTCTCAGGTTTAATATCTGTGTGAATGATTCGACACTTTGTATGCAAGTAATCCAGGCCCTGAAGAACCTGCAGGCAAGTGACAAGGAAACCAACTATTAGACAATCTAATTGAGAGTGAAGTGAAAATGCAAAATTGCCTAGGATGGCCAGTGAACCTGAAGGGCTTGTGTGCTTGAGAACACTCCAGATTAGAGCTGATGTCATCAGTGGTTACTACCCAGTTCCACATAAAAGAGATTTGCATACAGATTTTAGCTATAATTTAAAAAGACTATTTACCCTCATAACTTTACTTACCACGGGTGAAAATGTAACCTTAATACTCTACAATAATATCACACTTTCCTCCTCCCCTCCACTTCCCATGTAGAAAGATGACTCTGCTTAGGCAACCACCCAGTAGGGAGAACCAGTTTCTCTTGCTCTTCCCATCATTAAGCTCTGTGCTTGCTGTGACAGCTTTAAAAAAATACTTCACTTACGATAAATGACTGGGGTAAGAAGAGGTTAAAAGCAAAGCCAGCCTCCCATCATGGCTTAAGTGTCAGAAAATAACTATCTGCAGCAGAAGGGGTTTGCAGTAGAAAAAGGAAGTATTAACCCAAGAACATTTTGTTGCACAAGAGAGATACCACTAATTTTTGTTTTCTTGGATCTGAGAAAGATTAGTGAAAGAGTTTTAACCGGGTCAAGGGGAACAGTGCAGTCAGAACTGGAACTTACTTGTTTGATGATTTTTTTGACACAAGGGAGTGGAAGACCCTGATAATTTGACTTGATGATCCACTTCAGGAGATGATGCCCTAGAACTTCAAACACCATACAGATATCTGGAACTGAATCAAGGAAACAAACCAGACATCCAGACCCAAGGAGCCCCAAATTCCTAGGACTGAGGAGTGAAAGAAATCCATACCAGTTAGGCACTTTATGTTAAAGAACCCTAATCCTTCTGACACAGTTTAGAAAAGCTGCTCACCACCATCATCCTGTCCTACACAACATTGCCATTACCTAGAACATAAAATACAGAGGGATGGAGCTGATGAGCACAAAGGTCCTGCTGCAGCAGTAGCAATCTCCTGCTTTAAGTGGAAGCCAGTTTCACAAGTGTACATTACATTTATTGTATGTTTTGGAACAGCCTATGCTTCTGCCCCAGGCAAAACTCTATGCCATATCTCTCTGTACCAGCATTACCTGAAAAGATAATAAAATTTCCATTTCATAAGTAATCTTCAGAACAATTAAGTTACTTTCTTCACCCTCCTTTGCCTCTTTACCAGCAAAACAAACTTTTGACAAGCCTGGATTTCAACTACATTTATATTATCTGCTTTTTAGCTGTAAGATCTCAACAGCTAGAGTCACTCCAGTGACATATTCAGTACAATGCCCTTGTTTTAGAAGCCAAACTTCTACAAGTGTATTAGGCTGCTTTTCATCTGCACTGGCAGAAAGCAGACATTTCACAGGAGTGGAAGAAATACAAGATCAAGTCAACATTTATTCAGAAAAAACGTTGAGAAAATGCATTATGGGCCTACTGTTTTCCAAAGTATTAGAACATTTATAATCTACAGCTCAGTTCTCTCAAGCAGCCCAGCAATTCACATTGAAATAAAATTTAAGCTATTGCAAACTGAAAACATGCACAGAAATCCAACTTTCAAATTTCAAGGATCAATTATTAGGACTTGCTATAAATCACTGCCTATTAGAAGTGTTCACAGGCCACTTTCAAAGCAATACACTTTAAACATCCTAACAATGTTGATAAATTACAAACTAAGATACTTCCAGAACCAGAAACCAAGCTTGTTTTCATGTCATAGATGGCCCATTTGCTATTTTCAGCTCCAGATCTTAACATGTTGTACTCCTTTACTGAAATAACAGGTTATTAACAGGCTGCTTGCAAAATTGAGGGGTTGAGATAGATGGGCTCTGCTCCCTTGAAGGTACCTCTGACAGAGCCACTCAGTCCTGATTCACAAATTGGTGGCAGAACATTAAAAGCACAACCAAGCAGCGCTGACACAAATTACACCAGACTGAATCATCACTCTGGATCTGAGCTCAGCAGGCAGTTTTGAGGCAGATCCTTCTACAGCAGGTTCCCTTGGGCAGGGCAAAGGATGCCCGGGCATTGCTTGCCAAAACAGGACAGCTGCCCAGGCAACTCCCATCTTTCTGCAATTCTTTTATTCCACCAAAGGATACGAGAACCATTAACTCCTGAAATCTTGAAGTCATCTAATAACTGAACAACTCTCTCTTTGCTTGGATCATTTGGATCACTGTTGCGGACCTGCAGAGAAAGAGGTTATTTTCAAATCAGGTCCATTGCACTCTTTGGTTCCTACACAAGTTCTTGATGATCTGGAAATATCACATGACAAATGTAAACTCCCAAAAATGGAAAAAAAAAGATAAATTGAACCCAACTCAGGCACTCACCGATTTCAGCAGCTTGATTTCATCCAGTGCTGTTTCTGTGTAGTGCTCTGCACTCTTCACCACCTTCATTGCCACAAATCTCCTCCCTCTGTGCACACATGGCAAGTAAATTGGAAACTGTTAATGTCCATACAAAGAACTTATTCTCCAAGATTATCCCAATTCTTTTGCATGCAAGAGAGTTTATTTCATGCATCATGGAAGAATAAGGTTTAAACACTCAAAGACTGTCTTATGAGTCTTTTTTAACAAAAGACTCACGTTAGTCATTTCTCAAAATAATGGAATAATAGGTCAGAGACTGCTGAACACAGGAGTACTCTTCCCACAGATATGGTTTGTCCTGTTAATTCCCTCCCACACACTCGCATGCACAATATCAGAAGAAACTTCTGTGCTAGGATGTGGACAGCTAATGCTTTGTGTTTTTATCTAAAAGTAAAAGGATGTTTTCTGCTCAGGTGTGTGCACTCCTACCAGGAACACCAGCTGGAACAGAACACTTACTGGATGTCCCAAGCCAACCACACGGTGGAGAAGTGACCCCATCCAAGCTTCCGAATCACATGGTAACGTCCATTAAAGAGATCTCCTATTTTCACAAGGTGGTAACCCCCTAGAAAAACACAAGAACCAAAGAAAAGGGATGTGGAACAAGAGTCACACAATCACTGCAGCACCACAAAATATTCCCTCAATGAAAGCACTTGAAGTCTGACCACCTTTGGAAAACACAGGTTGTGATGGGCAATAATAGAATCTTTCAGCTAACTACCATCATTGCTTTTGTATGCTCTGACCCCACAACATGAAAGAGATCCCTACAGTTTTCCTTGCAATTGCTTTCCTGACTGGAAAGCATTCTGCCACTGAAAAAAGGAAAGTCTCCTCTGCACCCCTCATCTCTCTCAAGCTACTGACCATGCAGGAGGATTCCACACCACAAGCAAAAACATGAAAAGCCAAAGATGGAACTGGCAGAAAACAGAACTAAGAGAAGAAATTGTGATTTGGCATTTCCACTTGCTCTGTATTTAGTTTCTACTCAGAGAAACGGGGGAAGGCTATTTGCAGATACAAATTTTTCTGAAGAATGGATATCAAGATGATGATCTGATCTTCAAAAGAAATCTGAAGAATATGAAAAGGATTTGAGAGTGTCCTTTTTACAATGAAAATCAAAAAAGAATTAAATGCCTACTTGCTTTTATCAATATTGAAAGCTCTGGCACAGAAGAAAAGTTAACAGCTTTAAACTTATGCATTGAAAACAGCTTTCCAACTCAGATCTTGAGTGATAACAGAGGGAAACTTGGAGAAGACCTTCTCCATTTCATGTTGGCTTGAAAACTGTTATTATTGTTATGCAGTTTCAAAATACCCTTAATGTAAGAGGGAGTCTACTTTCCTTCTCTATAGCAAAAGGGAAATAGAGGGAATTTCTTGGTTGCATTGAAAATTCTGCATCTTAAACAAGCAAGTTCTCACCTTTACAGTAATCATTTGGGTCCTCTTGTTCATCATCATCTGATCCCAGGATTTCCTCCTCTTGCTCTGGAAGATCATTCTCGGTATGAGCAGCAGGGCCCCGGTGCTGGGTGTCAGGTCTGGAAGAGAACACACTGGATGTCTCACACACGTTACTCTGCAGGTCTGCAGAGGGACTGCTGATAATGCAGGAGATGCAATATTCAGCCTTCAGAACTATTCACATTTAAGTGCTTTTATTCCTAAGCTAAAAGTAGACAGAAACAGTTTTTCATATACTAGTGTGAAATACAACTTAATGCCCAAGATTCACTTCTACAGTGGAATAAAGAAAAGTCCAGACAAGAAAGTGAGTTAAAAGCTTAGTGATTCCACCAAAATCTTAGCCTCTGAACCCCTTTTCAGCCTTTTATTCAGTGACGACTTTTCTAAAGCAAATTAATATTTTATCTGTTATCCCATGTAAAACTTGAAAATTTAAATGTTGATGAATGTTATTTTAAAGACTAACATCAATTAACTTTTACTCTTTTGGAAGAAAAAGTTAACCAGTATTTTAGAACTTCTGGCCCTTTGTCCCTTTCACATTCAAGGTCAAATGAATATTTAACAGTCCTTCTGCTTCTAACACTTTAGAACACTAGAGCCCCTAATTTTGACATTTATTTCTCCTGTTCTCATGGGGTGGGCTGCATTTCTAGTTTGTCTCTTCACTCAAAATCCAAAGTTTATTACAGTTGTCTGAACTACAGAGAGTGGGAGGACGCAGAGCAGATGTTCAGTAAACCCTCCTGAGAGCTTGTGATTGCAGAGGGATTGCAATCAGGCACTAAGGTGGTGGAGGTTTTTCACTCCCACATTCATAAATAAAAGCATTCATTTTAGATGTTTAACTTTTCACCAAATGTGCTACTCTGAGTTCCTGCTTGTGAAGGCCATGTCAGCAAAGGCCAGCTCAATGCTTTCACACACTCAGGCTGTGTTCCCCAAAAAAAAAAAATCAAACTATCTCCCATGTCTCAGCTCCTTCATGGCATCCCACTGATCACAGCCAAACAGCTCACGAAAAGCTAATAGTAAAATCAGGTAATTTATTTACTTTACAGAGCATTGCAGGGAACGATTAAATGTCTACAAGGATTCAGGATCCTTTGGTACAAAGCAAACATTTACAATGAAAACAATGCCTATAGTCCATTTGCATTTAAGGTACTGCAGGATATCAACATTAAGCTTTCTTTCCTTAAAGCATGAGATAATAAAAAAAGCTGGAGTTGTCCAAAGGGGTGGGCAGCAAATTCATTACAGCAATGACACATAAGCACACGATAACATTCTTTAGAATGAGCTCTCCCTGCAGTGAATTAGCGGAAGTTTCTTCTATTGAAACTATTGTTGCAGGGAAGTAGCAGATAACACTGGTGCCTTCCAGCACCCTCGTTCAAATTCAGCTCATGTTGCTCCAAGAAGGAGGAACTGCCCACCCAGTGGATATGCCAGCAACATATGCAGGCCCTCAGATGCAGTTTTCACAACTTAGACCTGAGCTGGAGTCCCGCACATCACATCAGGGCCATACTAACTAATCTTAATCCATGGGATAAATGTAATATTTCCATTTTGAGTAGTTATACAGTAGAATGAATGTCCAGCATTTACCTGCTACACATGCACTCTGCTGAGACTTCACACATTAAGTACATTGCTACGTTAAAACTACAGCCATCTTAAATATCTACGGATCATAAAAAGGAAGAAATCTTGCATTCCGATCTGATGCTGACTAAATTTGTAGCCACTTACAATCTACAACTGAAGTTAATTTAAGCAAGGAGGAGCTGCAAAGGTCATTCCAGGCACAACTCATCACTAGATATTTACTTTCAGTCTGCTGTCAAAGTCCTACCGATTTTTTAAATTCAGGAACAGATAACAAACACAGCTTAGTGGTCTCAAACCACTGAGCTAAGCTAATGAGACTTCTATTAACTATCCTGTGGCTTGATCCAGCCCCGAGATATTTAAACTTTTTCCCTCACTGAATTATAAGTCAGGGGTAGGAAGAAGGAAACCTGCAGCAGGGGGTGCAGAAAGTACCAGGGGTCAAAAAGCTATTTCAAAATTGCTGCATTGCTTTGTTGAGCTACAAATAAAGTCACATATTATCCCCAAATTAAGAGCAGGCAGCAAAGGCAAGAAATGGCTAAAGGGGAGACGATGCTCAGAGACAACAAATCCTATAGACAGGGTAAAGAGGACAAGAATTGGAGAGAAAGAATTTAAGCCCAGGAACCTCACACATAGCCTGAGCAGTAAAGAATAATTATCCTCAATGCCGTTTCAGGATTTTCACTTTTTCTAACTGCACAGGATGTAGGGGATTAAAAAGGACTCAAAAGAAAATTCACCTTAAGTGGCACTGACGCAGACACAAACATCACGCCATGCTCAGTCCCAGTGCTTTTCAATAATAGCAATTTCATGCATCGAGGAAGAAGTTACTGGAAGCACTAAAGCCCATTCTCCTGGAAGCTTTCTGTGCCCCTCCTCAGGGGCTGACGAATCCTGCTGCTGGCAGTCTCACACACACGACACACCCTGTAGTCTGCATCTGAGGCTTTCATGGGGATCCAAAAGCATTTCACTTCTACATTATAATCTATGATAGCAACTAATGTAAGAAAGCCGTATTCAGGTCATATACGTTTCTACAGTGCTATTTCCTTTATGAAATCACCTCCAAAATACATCTCATTCCTTTGCCTTCCTGTGAAAATTTGTTTGATGTTACTACACCCTACCATGTTCTTCCCTGAAAATGACCATGTAGCCAAAAATACAGATTAAGAGATAATTAATCAGTGCAGAGTATGTATTAATACCTAAGAAAAACTGAAATACAAAAGCATAAGCCTCATCTGTCTGCTTTGCTCACAAAGACAGTACTCTAAAAGGCACAAAAGGCTGTTAAAGACAGCAGAAAAATCCATAGCCGGTATTTAAAGATGACAGCTGAAACAGCTGCTGGCAATATTGCAAAATGCAGATAAAGTGTATAAAAATCTTATACTAAATGACTGTTTACACATTAAAAATCAAGCGTTCTAGGGTACTTTTTCTAAATAGCTACCTCTGATCTACAGAAGAACATCCTGACCACCTTCTCCCTTTGCTCTCTCATTGTGCTAATTAATCATCAGAATGAACTGGATCTGCAGGGTCTCTCTACAAATATATAGCAATATTTTACTTCCGAAAAACAAAGCGGAACAGCAAAGTTAAGGCAGAATGCTACGTCTTCTATGGAATTCATGTAAACCCACATCTATAGAGACCCTCCAAAAAAGTCCCTATCCTCTTAGCAATGCCTGAAGAACTGCAAATTCACGAGACAAAATTAAAGAGGGGAACCTACCTGCAAGAAGCACGGCCTCCCATGGATAAAGATATTCCCGAAGACAGCCCAATAGTTTTCGAAAAAGCCATCAAAAATCAGACACCACAGTGCTGGGGAAGCAGGGGGACATCAGCAGCAGGCAGAGGGGCTGGTTCTCCTCAAATGCAGCAAAGCTTTGTGCAAGAGTGAAGGAGAAGAGGGATTTGCCTCCAGCACCCAGCTGCAGCTGCCCAGCACTGCATTGCAGGTGAAGGGCCGTGCAGCAAGGCTGGGGCTCCCTCTCAGCTGATCTTCCTGCAAATTCAGTCATGTTAAGGGGGTGAGCATAAAGATTCATCCCCTCCTCTTGATGTCTACATGTCTCTTCTTCCCTCTAATGAAATTAGAAATTCAGGCAGATACTTTGTTTCATCTTCCTGAACCAGCCGGTTTTATTTGCCTATTCAATAACCCAGTGGATTCAAAGCTGGGATGAACACAAGGATCATGGTAATTGTCGACAGACCAACCCTTTTGATAGAGGAATTCCAGCACAATCACACAGCAGGCAAAGGGCGTTCAAAGTAAAAATGAATTTTCTGAAGTAATTCCACACCTCCCCTTCCACAGTTACAAGAAAAACTTATCCTTTCTGCTTAAAAGGGCAAAACAAGCAGGAGATAAATCTTCTTTAAAAAGTTGAACTGAGTATTTTTCACAGCAGCAGGCACTTAACATCATCCTCCAACAATGTAGAATTCCCAGTCATTTCCTGTGCCTGTTTATCCTGCTGGTTTATGTAAGTGATAGGGGAAACAAGTCAGCAACAACGTGACATAGCAAGTAATAATTTAAGATTTCTCTCCTAGGGAAGACTTTATTAGCGAAAGACACTCTGAAGCTCCACTTTTAAACCAAGAGGTTTAAAGAACTGCATTCATTTGGTTGTGTATCTAAAATATTTTCACCTTAAAAGCTCTCTGAAGTCTGAATATGCTTTTAGTAGTTTAGCATTGCCAAACCTCTTCATATTAGAAGAGGTGCTAACAACATGCAAAATTTTCCACTGAAGATATCACCCAACCCCTGCAATGCACAGCAGGGATGGTACAGAGTTATTTGCAGGAACTAAGGTTTCAGTCACTCACTTGTTCCTTACAAAGAATTTGGAAAAACACTTTTGAATTCTCTTGCCAGTTTTCAATAGAATCACTTATCTGGTCCACACACTAAAAACAAGGTAAAAAAAATGATTAAGAAATCTCAATTGCAAAACGTGAGTTCTTACAGATTTGCAGTGAGGTGGCTCCAGCAGCATCAGAAGGGCATCCTCTAGAAATTACCAGACACAGCCAAGTCTCCACACACAACTTCACCACCAAACTCTGAACTTGTTCTCTCTGCTCCAATAACTGACATAAAAAACCACCTGAAGGGAGGTGTTTGGTTCTCCTATTCCAGAGTATTGAGTGACTTCTTTAAAACCGTATTTTGTACAGAAAAGAAGTATTCTTCCTTGTTCCCAAACCAGCAGAAATACTGTCCATGCTACCCAACTATTTGCTTTGAATAGATAAAAAAGCAGACTCTTTCCACCCTCAAGCAAGGAAGACAACATACATTTAGCCCAAATCACTTTTGTCACACCCATCAACCTTAAATACATACTAACAAAAAAAGATACTCTCCGTACTCCTCTCTCGCTGTTTGCCTCTCCCTTGATATTTGCAAAGATGACGCCCATCTGCAGGAAACCAAAGAGATATGCTTTCCTAATTTTAAACCCCCGGCAACATAGTCTTTATAAACAGGGTCACCCCTTATTTGAGAGCTCAAATTACACATATGAAACGCCCCCAAGCAGAACCCAATTCAGTGAATGCAAGAGGAATGACGAATCCAGCTCCCACTGGAGGTGCCACAGATAAAGGTCCTGCAACACACCCCGTGACTCCGTGACTCTTTTTTCCACCTTAAACCATCCAGCCAACCATTTCCTGGGCTCTACACCCACTACAGCCAGATCTCAGTTAAGGATTCTATGTTTTCATTTGAGAAAAAGCTCCATATGGCATGGTGGAAAGCCAGGATTTAAAATCTCTCTCCCATTTTCACATCTGTGCATGGAGACAATGTCTCTTTAAGAAAGAATGCTTGCAGGCTGCATCTCATTACTATTTCTTAGTGTGCATGTAATTTCCAGATCATGTTAAGGCACATCTAGTGAGAATGACTGCTGCTGGTGCCAGCCTCCAACATGCTTGCACACAGATCTGCTGGCAAACCTCATGCTCAATAAATATGGTAACTGATAACACACAAACTTTCAGTATGAATTCAGGTCTCAAATGATAACATTTTTCTGCTTGTACGCAGTTTCTGCTCAAGAAATTTCAACTATTTTGAAGGGACTTGGGGGAATTATAAATTGTGGGGGACTTACGACTCTACAATCCACATTATTTTGTGATTATTGCAATTCATTCACTCTTGCATCCCCATTTTTCTGAATAAATAACTGGCATTTTCTGCCAGTAGGGCACATCCACAATAGTCATCCCACTACCGTCCTGAGCTACAGGAATACCACTGTCAAGAACTTAAGAGGCTGGAGATGGTCACACATTTAGCTTTTAAGGAACAGCACTCAGAGGCACCAAGGCATACTTTTGATTAGCAGATCTGTGGGAGCTCAGTTTGAAGGTAAGTAATGGCTTTCACATGAGAGCAGTACTAGAACACAAATAACAGGCAATCAAGTTTCCTGCTCCCCATCCCCACTCCCCCACACGAGCACTTAACAAGCTGTTTGTAGAACTGTCTGCTATTCCAGCTATGACAAACCAAGGCACTTCCATGGAAACCAGCAGATTTCAGTTGTGTCCTGTCATGGTCTAATAATCACTTCTGTATTCGAATGAAAAAATTACAAGGGCAATGCATTCTGACTCTACCTTAAACTTATGTTCAAACTACTTACAAAAGACATATCCCCGGTATCAATTATGAAAGACAATGAGGAAAACATAGTCCAAGATCCTGATCCCAGGCAAAGCTTTGAATAAATTGAGGAAGAACCTGAGAAAGCTGTCAGAACTCCAGGGCTCCTCAAAGACAGAAGTAAAGTGATACAAGCAAGACATACAATAACAAACTGGAAAGTAGCAGATCCTACAAAGAATTTTCTGCTCCCCAGACTGCACAGATGGAAAAACTACCAACTTTGTCTCTCTTCGTAGCAATTATAGAGCGGAGGAAGAAGTGAGGCTTCACTGCATGTCAAGAGTCTTGCCAGAAAATTTCAGGTAATGGTAAACCAGCTTCTTGAAAATAATGAATATTGCAGGCATTTGGGAAGAAACGGGGAGAAAGCAAGACTAACTCAGCTCTGCCACTGCCTCCCTGCAGGAATAGAGGGAGACAGAGGATCTATTGAAAGTCCTGTAAAAAAATATCTCCCACTCAGTAAAGCCTGTAAGAAACGATTAAATTCACCAGTGCAGGCAGAATTAGCAGAAAGAAATTCAGATCATGCACATTTTTCAGAACAAGCCACATACCCTATAGCTGCAACTACTTTTGTAGAAATTCACGCTTACAACAATAAAATGTTCTGCTCTGAAGCACAATTGGTTCAACACCCCTTACACAGAACTAGGGGTTCTGTACCTGAGTAGGCCAACCTTTCCTGAAACATAAGACACTGAATTTGATGAAACAGTATTATCATATGGGACTGCCAATTAAATACCCACCATTTACATATTATACAGACCTGTAGCCCAGTTCTATGTAATACACATATTTTCTTAACTTCAGAGAAATTAACTATAATACAGAACTTTTTATTCAGTTTCTTGTCTGTTTCTTTAACTGCTTTGAACCTGGATGGGTGTTTCAGCCTAGTTTTTAAACTCTGGTTCTTAATCTCAGTAGTAACCTAAAGGAGTAATTTTCTCCTAGGACAAAGAAAACAGTTTGCACTTCTAAGGCCTTGTAACATAAAACATAGATGGAAAAAACCCACAGTATTTTACTGGCAATTATGATCTAACAGTCACAAGTGCCCAATTCCATTATAAATTACCAGAGAAAGTAAAGTACAACTGTATTTGTATTTTAGTTCAAATAGAAGCTTGTATTTTCAAACACAAGCACAGTTCTGAAGCAAATACTAGATCTTGTATGTTAGGCTTTTGTTCACATAGCACAAGAATCTTACAGAATATGTAATGAAGAAGGAATTCTCAGGAGGAATTTCTTCACAGAAAGGGTTTTTAAACATTGGAATGGACTGCCTAGGGACGTGGTGGAGTTACCACACCTGAAGGTGTTCAAGAAACACCTGGATGTGGCACTCAGTGCCTTGGTCTGGGTGACAAAGTGGGGACTGATTATAGGTTGGACCTGATGATCCTGGAGAGCTTTTCCAGCCTCTATGACTCTGTGACTGAATCTCTTCCAAATGAAAGCAGGGAGATGCCATGCTTCAGCATCACTTCTGAGCAAGAGCTAACTCAAAGCAACCTTCCCATCCAAACAGACCTGAGGGTCTTCAAAAATCCAGCCAAAGATGTCCTGTCAGCCTGCCCTGCTTCCCAAACAGACACCACCTTGCTGCACCAAGGCATTACAACATTCCCAGCACACGTGGCCTGGTCTGTGGAGGGAGACCTGCAGAGCACAAAGCAGGGATGAAAGGCTGAATTGTTGGCAGATCCATCACATTTTCCTCTTGGCACATCCCCATCCCCATTCAGGACAGCTCAAGAAACACCAGAACACAGAGAATTATGTTTGCAATTCCACGGAATACAAGGAAAACTAGTAAAAAAAGTGGTCCCAGGAAAGCACTGTCCATTTTCCCCACCTTCCTCAGGACCAGGGCAAGTACTATACCTAACACATTTATTCACCAATAGTGAACTCCAAAGACACAGCAACTGCTTCAAAGAACTGCAAAAGTCTTCTGCATTTTTGTCAGTTGGGCAAAAGTAAGTACCTGAATGCACCTCACCAGGTACTGCTGTCTGAAGAGTTTACAGTCAAAGTTCCTAAAGCTTTGGTATGAAAAAAAACTTGAAAGCCTACAAGCTCCTTTTTTAAAGACAGGCTTTTCTGAGCGCCTTTGGGAATCAACTGACTGTTAGCATCCAAGATGTTCACACCTCAAGAAATTATAAAATTAATACATCACATTCCTCCCCAGATAGCTTTGAGAAAAGCTACCTTTGGGCAGCAACACAAACTGCAGTAACCTATGCACCAAACTCCCTGTGTTTTGCTAGCAACTACTTTTGACATGTGGATCTCCTGACTAATTCTTAACACTAAGAAAAAGGCCTCTCATTTTCTAAAAATGATTTCAATTAAAGCAATTTTAATTCTAATTCCTTGCCTTTTTGATGGAAAACAGTGAAATTAAGAAAATGAAATCAGTGCTTCCCTCAAGGCCACAGAGCAACCCAGTGACAGTCAATATTTGAACTGAGGATCTCCCTGGATCTAAGCTTGCATTTTGTCCCTCCAAGGCACTCAGCTGTCACTCTCCCTGCTCTTCTCCTCAGTTCTCACAGAACTAGGACTTGAACAAAGTGGCAGAAATGGAACCAAGAAGCAGGCAAGGCAAGTAGAAGCTTCCTGCGCAAACCTTTGAGACAGGTGATTTAATGAATCTTCCAGATTACCAAAAGGTTTGGGGCAGTTTTACTGGATTGGGAAAACACATATATCTCACCATCAGAATTCCAAGGAACTCTGCCTGCTCCCTTTCTACAGAAGAGTGTTAGGATAAATGCATTCTCTCCTTCATTGATATAAAATTAAACTTTTAAGACAGGAAGGATGGGAAGAAACAGGAACATCCTGAATTTGCAGAAAATGAAGAACGTGGTTGACCTTCCTATAAAAAAGCTTATACACAGAACTATAATTAGTATTTACAAGGTGTTTCTGTAAATAATGAGTTTAGGCTGGTCTTGTCTGAACCTAACATGCAGCATTGTAACTAAGGAATGATTTAAAAAAATCAGTAACTTTCCAGTTTTGTATAATACATAATTAATTTTGAGTATGTTAACCTTTCCAAGTGGATTTTTTTTGTTCTGTTTTTAACAAGATTGGGTTTATAGATAAACTTAGAGCAGGTGTAGTTCATTTCTAAAATGAAAGAGAATTTGAGTAGTTTTAAATACCTTTAGAACATTCTCTGCATTTTTATACTTACTCATAATAATTCATAATACTAAACTCAAACTTTTAAAATCATTGTTTCATGCTTTTTACTGTGCATGTATAGAAAAAAAATTACAGAAAAAATTGCATGTGCAATCTGACATGTGTGATCTAAATTACCATGGAACATCAGATACTAAATGCACATTCCATGTGGTTTCAAGTATAGATTTTATGGAAAGCCTTGAAACAACCCAGTTAAGCCTATTTTAGAAGATTTAACTAGAGCAGCTTTGTATTTAAATAGCATAAATATTGTGGAACTGTACCTAAAGTTAGAGGCTGACACTGGGTTCTTTTAGTTCTACGGCAAACAGCATAAAGTACATGCAAATTTCTTTAATTTCTGAGGCACAACCCAACAAAACCTATGGTACCAGAAAACAGTTGAATGTAGTGTAAGAATTTAAACGCAGCATTTTACAAAAGCATGGCTCTGCACTCAAATCAAGGTTAGTGGCAAAATCAAGAGCTCACCAGCAGTGCAGTTAACCTGCCCTGAATATGTGGTTAAAAAAGAATTTATAAAAAACCCCCCCAAACACGCCAGCACTGAAAGTTATCACTCAGCAACCTAAAAATTGACACAGAAATCAGTATTTCCAGCTGCACTGAGGACTCTCCTGGCAGAATATTGTTTGTCCGCAGCTTGAGAAGAAAAAGTAACACGTATAGAATTAAACAATGGATTATTCATGCAGAAATTTAGAGGAAGAGGAGAGCATTTCAAAAACTGTCCCAATGCTACCTTCAAGAAATACCAGGAACATGTAAGGAATAGTACGGAACTGTAACGCACATCTCCCAAATACTTTGGTTAATGCTCCTCACTCTTCAAAAATCCCATCTCAAAGCCACTGAATCCTGGCTGGAGACAACATGAAAAAAAATTTAAATCCCTGTGACGTGTCTGAGGAAGCATTACTCTAGGCCTAAAGAAAAACCCCTCCAATTCCCACCCCCAAAGCTTTAGCCGTACTTACTATCTTTGATTCCTAGGCACCTTCGAGTAAAAAACGTCCTGAGATACCAGAGATTTTACAGGAATAAGCAGCACTTTATAGAGCACACAGAACCAGCTCTAGGATTTACATCACCTTTCTCTAGAAAGGAATCCACGAGCAGCACTGAGCACAGCACTTAGTGCAGTCTGGTGAAAGCCATTGTTTAGTATTTACTCGAGTTCTTTTAATTTTTACATCTGCCTCCAAAAGTTCCCCACACATAAAGACTCGTGACATTCCTGCGGTAGGAGAGAAGCCACACGAGAGCATCAAAGTTAGAGAAAGAAGTAAACAACACACCACGGCATTCTTTCGACAAGATTAAAAAAAAAAAAAAAGGCTCAGAGCGCAAGAGGGGGAGAGGGGGAAGACAGTCAAGAGAGGGAAGAGAATAAAGAGAAGGTGGTTCCTAAAGCCGGAGGTTACTGAAGTGCCCCGGGGGACGTTGACAACTCCCCCCGGGGTACAGCAGGCAGCCAAGGGGAGCTGCAGGGACAGCCCACGACCCGGGGCTCCATCCCCAGGCACGACTGCAGCTCCACCGCCGGTTTCGGGGAGAAGCAAGGAAGGCAGAGCCTCCTGTACTCCCGTCCAGCCCCAGGGACAGCGACCGGACCCGGCGTGGGGCCGCGGGCCAGAGCTGGGCGGCAAAACCGCCGCCCCGGGCCACGCGCCGCTGCTGCTGCACCCGCACCGTGCCCTCGGTTAACCCACGTTAAAAACCCGCCCGGCCCCAGGGGCTCGCACGTCCTCCCCGGCCCCAACCGCCCTTCGGGTCGCCGGGCCCGGCAGCCCCTTCCCCGCGGGGAGGGCCGGGGGGGAACAAAGAGGCGGCGGTGCCGGCGGGAGATGCCGCCTGAAGGCAGCCGCGGCCGCACTTACTTCCTCTGGGCCTTGTCCTTCTTGGCTTTGGTCCGCTTCTTTCGGGCCTGCAGCGCCAGCACTGAGGGAGAGAAGGGAGAGAGAGGCGTGAAGGGCGGCGGGCCCGGCGGGGGCCCCGCGGGGCGATGGAGGCCGCGCCGCGCTCACCTTTCCGCTCCATGGCC
>VZRJ01021057.1:408201-451873 GCA_013397565.1 Ptilonorhynchus violaceus
AGTGCGGGGAGGGGACCGTGCTGGGCGGGGGAGGTCGCCGTAGGTCGCTGCCCCGCCCGTTGGCCCCCTCTGCCCTGCAGGGACCCGCGGCGGGATCCGTGCGGGGTGGGGAGCGGGGCTTGTCTGTCCCCCGGGGGTTCCTCTCCCCCAGCTTTTCACCAGCCTCCTGCAAGAGACATTTTTCCTCCCGGGTTTACGCGCGGTGCTGCCGGGAAGCCGCAGTCTTGTCTTTGGAATGCGTCGGGGATTGCACCACATGGCAGGTGGCTCTGAAGCATTTTTGCAGGGGAAGATAATAATGTGTCGTTCCAGGCCCCCCCCTCCGCCCCGAATGATCTCATATAGACATATTTCACTGTGCCTTCTTGCAGTCAGTAGGTGGGGAGTGCAGAGGGATGGAGCTTGGTAAGCCCCCCATAGCTGCCTTTGCAGAGCTGGGAGCTTGGCAGCTCTTGTCCCAGTTTCTTTCTGGACCTGAAGGATAGATTATATTTGAGGTATTTTTATCTGGAATTTCTTGATAGGCAAGGAGAAGGAGAGAGAGGGCTATGAAGGCTGTTTTTGTATCCCTGACTTGTTACAGTGGATTTAAAAGCACCAGTATTTTCTTGGCAATAATAGATGAGCACAGGAAAACTCGTTTTATTGCTATAGAATTACTGCAGTCTATGCTCCCTGGGAGAGTAAAGTCCTGGTATGAGACCTGCAGACATACAGGGAGCTTGAAGAGTTCAGCTTCTAATGCTTACCTAATAGGAACAAACCAGGCCACATGCGTGAGAATACAGTGCGTCCTTAATATGTAGCTTCTCTGCTGAAGTATGGTGGATCATTAAACATAAATGGAGCTGCATACTTTGCTTAATCTTAAAGACAAGGTAGTATTTGAATTAGTTTGACTCTAGACTTTAGCAGTCATTTAGTACAGTGTTCACAGATTATTGTCCCCTTTATCCAAGAAACATCTTTCACATGAGCATTCTGGTTTTTATTCTGTGTTCTTTAGTTCTGTCAAAGTGTGATCAGAATTTTCAAGTGTGGGTGCATAATTACACAGCTGCTTTGCTGTTGTGTTTTGAGCAGGCATGCATATGTTTTTATTAAAATAGTGTGCAAATTTATGTTATGAATATAATTTTTGTTACAAGAAGGGATGCATACTGCATTCTGCTAGTAAAGAAAATAAGTTGTTTTGCATGTGCTGCAGTTTTAATGAAATACTCTTAGCTGTTCTTAACCTGTTATAAAATTGTTGGAAAGTTGAGCTTAAATAACATGCATTTCTTAAAATGCTAAGCTTCAAGTGTGCAGATGTTGCATTTCATACAAGAAAAAAAGGCTGGTCAGTTTTGTAGCAAGATTAACCAGTGTTCTTGCTGAGGTTTTTACTTTAAATAGAATCACAGAATGGCTTTGATTGGAAGGAAATAGACAGGTTTCTTTTGGTGAAAGAAGGGCCGTGTTGACACAGCTGATAAACACCCCTGTAAGTGTCACAGAGTTATGCAACTCCTGAAATGTAATGGGAAATTAATTTGCTCAGTGCATTGTCCTTTGTATTTTAAGGTTGGTCCTACACCATCTACCCCATCTCTCTTTTTCTCCTCCCCACAATCTCCGCTGTGCATGTAAAGCTTCCAAAGTTTGTTTTCACAACCAATAACTAAAGAGTTTGCATCATGAATTTCCTGTTTTGCTGTGTCAAAACTTTCAAAGATTGTGCAACTGTGTTCAGACCAAATGAAACAGTTTTGTATTGGAAGCAATTTCAGACATGTGGCAGAGTCTTTTTGCAGTCCATGTTAATGGCTTCCTGTATGTTCTTCTAAAAATAGTTTTCAGAAAAGATCTAGTTCAAAAAAACTAGTGATATGGAAAATATGTCAGAATTTAAAAATTCAAGAAAACAACAAACAAAAACCTTTGCATATTTGTGGAAGTTTGTTAAGCTATAAGTGGTGATGCATATTGTTTAGGATATGCCTGCAGTGACTTGTTCCACTCTCCGTCTCTTTAGAGATTTTTTTTCTCCCCAGTAAAAAGTTACCTAGTTTCATTTCAGACTTGGAGTTTGGTGTATCTCTGTTGGGATAGTAAATAGTGGGTTTTTAACACTCTTTAAACAAAAAGGTTAAATATACTTCCATGTATGTTTGCTACATTATTATATTTAAATGTAATAAAATGCTGTGTTGTTTATTTAGTTGTCAAAATGAGGCATTTGAAAATGAGGAATCTCTAGAAAGTGGAGGGGAAAATGAATAAAAAAGAAAGCATTAAGCTGGCAGATGATTCATTAAGACTGTGGAGCTGTTGGCTTGCTTTCAGTGTGTTGTGAGTGTGGCTTGGAACACCCTAAAACACAAACCTGATTGTTGTGGAGTCAGTGGATAGAGGGAGGGGCATTTTCTGCAGGCAGCCAGAGACACCTGAGACATGTGCCTGAAGTTAAAGCAAATATTGCAGGTTTTTCTGAAGGGTCATGTGCAGTGTTGGAAGAATGACGTTCAAATGGCCAGCTCAGGTATTTTTCAGGATCCATTTTTTTAAAAACTGGAAGTATTGGAGATGCAAATAGGGATTCAGTTCCAAAACTTTGAGAAAAATCTATATGTATCCTCAGACTGACTCTTACTAAGTCATGTAACAATTGCTGTGCCATCTGTTGTATGAAATGCTATTTCATTTATTCTTGCAACAGCTTTGTGTATTTATACAACATTGTCTTTTACATGAAACAGATTTTGTAACCAGGGCTACACTGAAAAAAAAGGGTTCCTGATATATCCATCTTGTAATATTTCATGCAAGGAGGAGAGGGGCCTAGACAATACAACATCTTGCAGTGGGAAGCTGCTGAACAGAGATGGGATTGATTGGTGACTCACACGTTAGTTGGAGGATTGCTTCATTTCTTGTGTGTGCTGGAGAGAAGTCTGAACACATGGCATTAGTTCAGCCAGCTCTAAGCTAAGCAAAGTGGTGTTTTCACAGTTTTTGCCACCGATTTCTGAAATGCTGTGAAGGCACACTCATTATGCTCTTAGTTTACTTGTTGTATTTTTAGCAGCTGCTCTTTGTTGTATTGATGCCTTTGTAAAATGATGGGTTTGGCTTAATTATTTTGCAAGCTATCCCTGTTGCCTTAATTAATTTGGAAAGAACTGAACAGCCAAGACTTATTCTACCTCAAAATCTTGTATAAGATTTTTTTTTTTAGCTTTTTTTTTAAGACTGTCAGGTGATACAGCCCTTCCAAAACCTGTGATTTCTTCCCGTTTCAACCCACAGTTGTACTAACACTGAGCCTGAATTTCTTGGATACTGAGAATTCCCAGAGGAACATTATAGATTTAAGAAATTTTAAAACGTTAGGCTCCAGAGGAAATGAAGTAACCCTAAATATCACCTTTGTAGAAACAATTCCTCCGTGGATTTTTTTCTAATCCCTTATCAAAGCGTGCAAGGGCCTCCAAAGCTTGTGTGTGCTTGGAGGGGCAGGTGCCTGCTTCTCCAGCAAGGTGTGGTAGATCTGTCAGGAGTGATAGGAACAGAACTGTCAAACTGAGTGGGATGAAGCAGCCATACAGGAAGGATTGGCAGAGGATGTGTGAGGAAGGGGGAGTTGAGTAGAAGGGCGGGCTCGGAAAAGCTGTGAGCAGAGCTCTGAAAGTGCTGGCAAGGAGTTTGAACTTTATGGCAACTTTGTATATTAAGAAGTTAAATTAGTGAGAGCACATCTGTGCTACAGGGAGATTTTTATTGCAACTTTCTTAGAAGTAGAAGCTCATGTAGCACAGGAGAATGATATTTACAGCTTTTATAGTGTGTTGGGAGGGTCGCTGACAGGTTGAACTCGAAAGTGGCTGGCATCAATAATAAACTGTGTTTTTCTGTCTGTGACTAGGGGTGCATAAATCAGGTTCAGAGGTACCACTGCAGAGATTCAGTTAGCTTGGGTATTTGCATAGGCACTAGCAATAAGCAGCATATATTTACCAAAATAGCCTTTGCACAAAAATCAACATTCTGATTATCTAATATTTAAATAAACTGTGCTCATAAGTAACTTTGTGCGTACTTCAGTTCCTCAGACTACTTCAAATGTTGCTTCTAAGATCTACATTGGATGAGTAGATAGGTTCTCAAATAATTTTCTTCTACCTCTTATGCTCTGGATTCAGTTCAGGTTAGATCAGAATTGTAATTTTAGCTCACTTAGGGTGAGGTGGATGCAGTTCATTTGCCATGGCACAGTACTATGTAAGAGGTTAAAAAAAAGTGTGATAAATTCTGAATTTGTGCTGATCCTGTTTTTAAAGGGATTTAAAACTCTGGATCATGCAATTTTTTCCTAATTGGGCTTCTTTAGCTGAAATATGATCAGTGTAATGCAGCTGTTTTAAGTCTGTGATGAAAGGCAGCTTAGTGTTCTTTAAAACATTCTCCAACTGACAGCTGTTCTGTAGCTCTGCAGGAACCGTGAGCCAGTTAGCTATATTGGCGGAAAATTACTCAGCATGATTTTATCTGTAGGGGAATAGTCTTTAGGCCTCAAATACAACCAAACTTAGTATTCTGACTTGAGGAGTAAGTCTAGATTGTGCATGTGCAGTAATACAGACTTTTCTTTCCTGGGATTATGCACAGTGCCATTGTGCTGGTTAGCCAGGACTGCTGATTGCAATTCCCTTGGAGGTTGTACAGCTACTGCAACAGCACAGGGACTTGATACAACCCCAAAAAATGTCGTTTAAAAAAAAAGTGAAATTGAATTTCATCTGGACCCTGAAATAGCTTATGTTATGTCTGGTGGTGCTGAAATCTCGAAATCTTGGAAACCAAAAGAGAAATTTGATTCTGGAGATGTGGAAGTGGTTGAGATGCAAGGGATCACCTTCTTTGCAAGGTGGAAGAGTTACTGGTATATGCTGCATTTTGTACCTGAAATGTTTGGAAACTGGTAAAGATTCATGACTAATTTATAACAGCATGTGTTGAATGAAGATGACTATTCTTATTTTTGCTCAAAGTCCTAGAAAACAGCTTATGTATCAGTAAAATATTGGCATGTAATTTCAGGCCAAACTAGGGATGTTTGTATATTGCAAGATGGTGAATTTTACCTGAGGCTGAAAAAAAAATTGAATTCTACATTTTAATTCTAAGTGTTGCAGCTTAAATACTGATTTTTTGCTAGTGGTGTGTGAAAACTTTACAACTTGAAATCAACATTAAAAAATGAATGCTTAATGGCTTCTTTTGTCTACCAGACTGAGGGAGGTGTAAAGGCTAATTTGTATGTGGAAGTAGTTGTTAGTGGCTGTTTTTTGAACCAGTGTCATGTTTAGCTTGAGTAATTCAGCTCTGGCAGGTTGGTGCTCCTGTGACCTGGTGTAGCTGTACTCTGGAATGTTTTCCAGAGAGCTCTTTCCACTGTGTGCATGCCCGTTATAGAAAAGGAGATGCTCTTCTTTCCACTGTGCACCGTGGGTTTTTCCATTCTCTGGCAGGACCTGGGGGAAGGGTCACTGTTCATGGAAGTGTTCTGGTGTTGTGTTTTCTATTTCACATAAACTTCATTTACCAAGTCCCTCGGAAACTGAGCAACTTTCAGATAAAGAGTCTTTTTGCAGGTTAATTCCAGGTGGTTGATTTAAAAGTGAATGACAGCTACATTTATTTCAAATAGCTCCTTTGGCAGGGGTGGGTGTTGTGGGTTGCAAATGCAATTGTGGGTTTATTCTAGGACTACTTTTGTGATTGGTTTTGAACTTTGTTAGCCAAGCTTTGTATTTCACATTTTACCTTTATAAATGTGTAGCATTCCTTTGTGCTTGATGTTTATCAAGAACTGGTGCATACTGGCTTTTAAATGGAATCAGGAGTTCACCTGAATCATAACACAACAGGAAAATAAACCAATATTGTCCTTGTATGACTCTTTACATTCTCTACTTTCCCCGTGTTTGTTGTCTTGAGTCAAGTGTTGATTTCACATCCTCTCTTTCTCTTCCTCCTTCCTTTTGGACAGACCAGAACTTTGTAAGTTGCGTAAGGGATTACTTCAAAAAATACAATTTTACAGTACAAAATATCATATATATATATATATATATATATATATATATATATATATATAGTGCTAAAGGGACAGGCTTTCATAATGTACAGCTACTAATCATTTATTCACATGCATTTTTGTATAATAGAACTCTAGGATTGGATGTAATTTACTGAAGAAATTGAATTTCTGCTTCAGTTATGATTAACAGCAATCATAATTGATTTAGGCACAAGTTTTGGATTTTTGTATGTACTTAAACCATAAAAGATAGTATTTTGAGCGTAGCATTTTGTGATCAAGTGTGGTGTATGAAAATATGTTTAGGAATAGTGATAGTATTTACAAGTACTCTTCCTTTCTCAGGAGTTTTAGTGCATAATTATGCTTAAGAGCACTTTAGACCGCAAAGTCAAAAACATTTCTTTTTTTTTTTTCTACAAGATTTCCCTTTACTGTATGGACAAGACTCACCTTTTAAACATTTTCTGCAGAAACCAACAGTTGTGTAAATATGTGGGGATTTTGGGTGGCAGTGCAGGTTATGGACCAGGATACCTAGAAGTCATTTTCATGGGGGAAATGGTGTCGCCTGTGACTCAGTGTCTAGAATTGCACAGTGTGGATTTGAAGGCGTTTGTAAAATGTTAACTTGGATAATTTGGTTACTCTCTGTTGCAGTTCTGCCTTTGACACGAAAACGGGGCTGCGTGTGGCTGTGAAGAAGCTCTCCCGACCGTTCCAGTCCATCATCCACGCCAAACGGACCTACCGGGAACTGCGGCTGCTCAAGCACATGAAACACGAAAATGTGAGTTCAGCATGGTGTGGAATGTGTGTCTGAAGTTGGACTATCCGCTGAGCATCAGGATTGCATTTAAGGATCTTGTTGCATGTTTTTTTCCTAATGCTAAATGCAAAGCTTTCAGTAGTCCAAGGGATTGTAGTTGTAAAAAATAATGCAGAGTAAAAAAACCGAACAAACTCTACAATAACCGATTTTGTATTTAAAAACCTTAATACTTTCTTGAGTAATCTTGAAATTACTGTTTAGCAAGTTCATGCTGTCATAAGGATTTGGGACACTGGTGGTGTCACAATCTCCTGTTCATTTATTGTAGTAAACGGTGGGCTTTGCTATGTTAAGAATTTAGTTAAAGAAAGAAAATTCCAAATTTTGTTTTTAGTGTCTTCTGGAGGGTTTTTAATCATTGTTTTGGCTTGCCTGTGTCATAAAGGTGTGAAGTAGATGTTCACTAGATTCCTGTAGGTAAAATAGGGAGGAAAAAAGGGGTAATGGTGGAAGGGTGGAAATGAGATGGCTTTTCATACAAGCCATCCACTTAAAGCATCAACAAGGAAACAAACCAGAATGTGACAAATGTTATGTTGAACTATTTTTTGATATAACTTCCATTTGGTGTAGAAAACAGTTGGCTGAGCAGTTTCTTGTGTGTCTGACATTAACATGCCAACATATTTATACTGCATGGTGTTCGGAGCAAATTTTATGTGCAATGGAGCAAAACATCTTGTAACCAGCCCTGGGTAGAGCTGTCAGAACATGAAGAAGAAAGGAAGGCTCTTGATCTCTTTTGTCCCAGCAAACTCTGGCTTGGCAGAAGGGAAATACATTTTGGACATGAGCTGAGCAAAGCTAGGACTTTTATCTAGCACAAAAGCCAACCAAGCACAGTTTCATTGTAAAGATGGCCTTGGATGGTGTGTTCAAAACTTCTGCTGTGGCAGCCGTGGTTGTGTGGTGTGGTTTCTAACCACTGCAGTCAGCAGGTGATATCCCCATAAATCATCCTCATGTTTTTAGTGTGGCTAACAGCATTGGAACTTTTGATGCATGTGTATATTACTGTCACTAATTCTTCCTGTGTGATACCATTGTCTCAGCAGTATGGTAAGGTTTGATCGTGCTTAATAGCCATAGAACTATCAAATGTTTTGGGTTGGAAGGGTCCTTAAGATCATCCAGTCCCACCCCCTGCCATGGGCAGGAACACCTTCCACTGGACCAGATTGCTCCAAGCCCCATCGAACCTGGCCTTGGACACTTCCAGGGATGGGGCAGCCACAGCTTCTCTGGAAATCCATTCCAGTGCCTCACCACCATTACCCTTTGTCCTATCACTACCTGCCATTGTGAAAAATCCCAGTAGTGCCCTGGAGTTTTTGTCTGGACCTTTTCTCATAGCTGAGATATTCTTCAAACAGGAAAGCTTTGATTATCTACTGACACACACACAAAGCTAATAAGGTAAAGCAATGAAAATTAGCTTGTGACTACAACTGTCTGACATTCATTTTGGATTAGTATTGCTAAGAGCCTATGTAGCTTTAAGAGTAAGGAATAAAAGGAAGTTAAGTCATTAATATATAGAGATAGATGATGCTATAATGAACTGATAATATATATCTGTGGGAAGTTTATCTAGGTTGTGATGGGAAGTTTATCTAGGTTGTGACTTAAAAATCCTGCAGATGCAGGGATGATCAGAGCTGGTTCGGTCAGGCATTTCAGTGCTACTGCCCTGACTATTCAGATCTGTTTTGAAGAAAAACATTTGGTTTTATGTGGCACAGAACACAACACACCAGCAAATCTGGAAGGGATGGTGGTTTGAGGGCTTGAGCATAAGGTGGTTTTCTATATCCTGTATCTAGTTCATGATGATCTTGAGCAAGTAAAAGGACCTGCAGAGCACTCACGTGTGTCTGCATTAGGTTTTCAAGTTCCAGGCAGCCTCGTTAGCTTGCATAAAGCAGAACACGGAACAGATGGAAATGAAATATCCATGGAATAAGTACTTCAATGCCACAAAGGATCTTAGTAACTGTATCATAGCATGCTATAAATATATTTCACAGCTTTTCTCTTTACTGTTTTCTTTTTAGGTGATTGGCTTGTTGGATGTGTTCACCCCTGCCAAATCACTAGAAGAATTCAATGATGTGTAGGTAACTTCTCTGAAGACTGCAGCAAAATATCTGTTGTATCTTCCTTATGCCTCCCAGATTATGACAGAAATATTTGCTACCTTAATTTGTCTGCCATCATTCACAAATAATTCTGAATTCCAACACAAAGATACTGTACCTCCTAAGATGTTGGACTTGTCAGACTTGTTCACTTGCTGTGTTTTATTGCCCAGTGCTATTGGAATCACTGTACTAATTTGTTACGTTATTTAAAGTGTCACGGACTGTATTTCATTCAACAACATGCTTTGGGACAGTCAGCCCTGCTCCTGGTGATTTATAGGAAATTTTTATCCTAATCCTGTTCAAGAGATTGCTTAATAACCCATGTGTTTGCTTTTGTTCACAGGTACTTGGTGACACACCTCATGGGAGCAGATCTGAACAACATTGTGAAATGCCAGAAGCTCACTGACGACCATGTGCAGTTTCTCATTTACCAGATCCTTCGGGGACTGAAGGTACTGCCCCTGTCCTACCTGGATGGTGACAGCTCATTATGGGGGGTGGAAGTTCCTGATGACTGTTACATCCTCAGGGATTCAGATGAGTACATAGTGGAGCTTCTGTAACTTCCCTAACATATCATAGGATGACTTTTTATTATTGTTCTTTCACTTCATACCTCTCTGGAGCTCTGCATCAGTAACCTTACCTATCATTTTTATGTGGTCCCATGGGCAGAGTCTGGAAAATGATGAACTGTGTTGCCCTCTAATGTGCTCTGACGATGAATTTTCCATTTCTTCAGTTTTGTTTACTTGTGTTGTTCCACTCAGGTGGCAGCACTCCTGGGTGTTCCTAAGGAGAGACAAACTGGAACACCCACCTGCTTGAAACCCACAGACACCCAGTTGGTTCCTTCTGCAGACAAACTGTAGCATTTGAATTGTGTGGGCTGGGGTAGGGCAGTATTTCCTAGTGAAGAAATGAGGAGGTGGCTGCTTGGACTGTTACATAAAATTTGTCATCTTATTTTACAGTACATCCATTCAGCTGACATTATACACAGGGTGAGTATTTATTCTAAGATTGTTTCCTGTACTGAAACAATGTTTTTAAAAAATGAAGCTTAGAATTTTACAATGCAGAACCGATAGAAACAGAAAAAATTTTCGCAGATTTCTTTTGGTTAAGTAGTAAAAAGATTGAACAGAAGTGGTTGTCAAGATCCATAATTTCTGTTCCTTCGTGAAAGAGCTTTGCTATTAAATATACATATGCAGCACCAGTGTTGCAATAATCTTTTATGCATTTTTGCTTATATGTGACACCTCTGAGGACCACAGACTCTGACTCTGTGATAAAATAATTTACCCAAAGTTAGTATTTACACTCAGAATCTGTATTTTTATCTCCATTTATATTTTTATCTACTGCAGACTTGTGAAACACTGTTAATGCTGTTGTTTAATTTTTTAGGATTTAAAACCTAGTAACTTAGCTGTTAATGAAGACTGTGAGCTAAAGGTAATGTAATCACAAGGTCTGATTGGTTTGACTGAGATTTGAGTGGGTGCCATGTGAATGTCCCTTGCAACTAAAGAGTCAGAATAATTCCCTTTGAAAGCCCTTTTGTAGCCCAAAGTAACAGTGTGCTTCCCAGCTGTAAAAGGATGTAAGGATGTGCTTTTTGTATCTGTTTGTGTGTTTTTAATGAATGTTCATGAACGTGAAGAGTTAATAGCTTTAGTTTGTGTTTAGTTGTTTGGAGACAAGATATCCAGACATAACTCTGATTGTAGAGTCCTACGCCGTTCTAGCCTAGTGTCCTTTAACAGGTTGTGAAATTTGGTTTCATAATCTGGTTTTGCAGCTCTGCCACCTCTCCTCCCCCCAGTTCAGTGGTTGCCTGGTTGGTTGTGCCTGGCTAGTTTGCACTGTTCCCCTGCAGTGGTTGGTGTCTTTTCTGTTGTGTAGATCCTGGATTTTGGCCTGGCCCGGCACACAGATGATGAGATGACTGGGTATGTGGCCACCCGGTGGTACAGGGCTCCTGAGATCATGCTGAACTGGATGCATTACAACCAGACAGGTACTGCCTTTAACAAGACTTTTCAATTTCTGAGTTGTGGGGGAAACAAAGAGCTTGTCCTTGTACATGCTCCCTTTCATTTGATTGCATAAGTTGGCACTCATGGTAATTATGCTTCAGGATTGGTATCTGAACCACAATCCATCAGATGTAAGTTAAGAATCATTGTGATAACATTCACAAGACTCCTTTAAATTCGAACCTTTGAAACTGCAATCAGCAAAATATTGTCAGCACTTATCCCTTGTTTTTCCTAGCACAGTGGTTTTTAAAGTAAGTGACTGGAATGCATCTGGATGAGGAGAATGCACTCGAATACATTAAAAAATGTCTGGAGCTATGGTGTGAAGAAATGATAATAAGTGTATAAATCTCCCATCCTCTCTTCTCCAGTTAGCCACTTCTTCACAGATTTATCTTCCTCACAGTTTCCAGTATCTTGTCTCCAGCAATACTTGCAGATCAGGCACAGAGAAGAAAATCTAAGGCTGAGAGTAGTTCTTATACAGGAGAGCACATGCACCAAAGAAAATAATGTGCTACCCCAATTTCGTGTATCACTACTTTTTTTTTTTCTCCCCTTCTTCTCGCGTGTGTATGGGCTTGTCTTTTATCTCCACTGTAATAGTTGGTGGTTTTTTGGGTAGAATTTATGTAAGGCCACATGCAAATTCACTCCTCAGTCCTCTTCGATTGTGTAGATTCCTTCTGCAGCTCTTTGAAGTTCACTTAATGTTATACCCTGGAAGGAAGAGTTGCCTGACCTTGTATTCTGTTATTTGCACAAGTTTTAAATGACAGAGAACAATATCAGTTATGCAATGTATTGCAATGTATTTCAGATGGCTTCAATGCCGTGAGACTATTTAAGGATGGAATTGTTTGCACTGGTTGGATGGGGTAATTCTACTGAGACTGTATCTTTATGCATCACACTGTTTTGTTTTCTGTTTTGTTTTGTTCAGTTGATATTTGGTCAGTGGGATGCATTATGGCTGAGCTGTTGACTGGAAGAACATTGTTCCCTGGTACAGACCGTATCCTTTAGAAGGAATGTATTTTTTGAAATGGCAGTTAAAGATCTTCATTTTCATGTACTTGAGAAGAAAATAAGTTCTGGGTTTGGTTATGGACTTCCATTTGTTTGTTTTTAAATTAATGGCGTCTTTTACTCACAGTACAAGGAGGTGAGTTCTTGATTTTGCTGCATTTATTCCTCTTTATTGTCTATTGGTACCACTAGAATTACTCACATGCTGTTTGTTTCAGGGAGTTACTTTCCTTTAAGTTTATTTAAATTTATTAGTCGAGTTTGTAGCTAATGCCTGCATGGATGTCTGCTAAGAATCCTCTCATGCTTCAGGTTTGTAGCAAATGTGGAGCATCCCTTCTGGCCTCTCTTCTCTTTATCCTGGTGGTATCCTGGCTGTGAAAGCAGTGGGTTTGCCGATTCTTTAGTGCCAAGGTTCTCATTAAAATTGCTCTGAAATGTTTAAGTTCCATTTCCCTGCTGGACTGTAAACAGACTGTGAGCCTTCTTTCACAGTTTGCTTGTATTGATGTGAAAAATCAAGCTTGAATAACATCTTTTCAAAATAATTTTTTTGCCTCATCAAAGTGGACTGGGTAGGACAGCTTGGCAAATTTATGCGATTTGGTCATATTTTCCCCAGGAAATTGGAGCCGAGACTTGAGGCAAATTGTTACAGTTAAAACTTTTGTCCACTCAGTCACACAAGATAGAGGGGTAATTTACTGGTGGCAAGATTTTCAATTGCGTAGAAATTGGACTTTGATTTGCCAGAGAAAACTACATTGCCCACCTTTAACTTAAGTTCATTATTTTAACCACAGCTTGTTTATTTTAATAACTTCTACGAATTTATTAGTATTAGTGTCAGTTAATTCAAATGGTAGCACTTGAAGAAAAGGAATTGCTGGCCTTCTGTTTGATAGGTTACCTTTGGAAAGCACCTGGATTCCAAAATTCACTCATGAGCGGAAGGCTCTCATTCCAGCTTTCACACAGTTTCGCCTTCCTTTTCAGTGTGCTTTAACTTTATCCTCTTCCTTCTTTTTCTCCTTGTCTCCATCTCATAATTTCTCTCTGAATTTGTTGTACTCTGTGTAGTCATCTCTGCTGTATTTTTCTGTTGTCAGAGACAGAAACTGAATTAAACAGAAGTTGGTGTATTTTTATCTGTTGATTCAGCATGTGTAGGTTGGTTTGGACAGATTTTTTTTGTTGTTTCTTTTAAGAAAAACTGAGATATCAAGTATTGTTCATTCAAACAAAGCAAAAATCTTTAAGCTGTTGCCATTATTTGACCCTAGTAACAGTGACACTGTAGAGTTTAAATATCTGGACACTTGCAACTGAAATATTTGCTAATAGGATTTGCAATGTGTAAGAAATGCTTCATGATTTTGATTTATTTCGTGCTTTTTATGAATTGAGCAGAACAGTGATCTAAGCCTGAGAAGTTTTTTCTCCAGCTGTGTTCTTAGCTGTAAATCATAGCCAATAATATCTGCAATGCAAATTAAAGTTTACTCCTAGGATCTAAATTGTTTGCTTTGTCATAATAAGGTACTTCACTAATTTATATCTCTCAGCAGATGCTTGTGATGATTTACTTCAAATGCTCCATTTCTTTTGCAAATGGCAGTAATGCTTTTAATTAAATGTTTTTTCTGCTCTGAGTTGCTTAAATTTAAGAAAAATAAGGCACAACCCTTTCCCATCTTAGACAAACTTTGTAGCTCTGGAGCTCTTACAGTCCCTGTGTGTGGTTCCTCGCTTTATGTATGTGCTTTTTGATCATGAGGTTAAAACTGTAAAGGGAGCAGGGTTGGTTCTGAATCTTGTTTGTGCCTGGAACACTTATTCAAGGATGTAGAAAGGACCCAAGCTGACAGCTTCCACTCCAGTTTTGGTGACCTCTAAAGTCAATAAGCAGAACTAAGATAACAGTCAGTTCTAGTTTCTTCCTGTTTGGAAAGCTCTTTGAAATCTTTATATATGAATTATTTTAGGAGAAAGTTGAAGGAGTTTTCCAGGTTTAGATTGTGTTGGGTAGTTCTGGACTCTTAATGATTTCATTGTACCCACAGATTTGCTGAGGCCCTTGTTCCTCCTGTAGTGTCACTGTACAATTGCTGATTTACTGACTTTGGAATTAATATTGACATGAATAATTCAAGGTATGTTTGCCTCGCTTCTAGTAGCCAAGGATGTGCTATATCCAAATCCACTGCAGTTCTAGAAAATTCTCTCTGCAGTTGGAGGCAATGTGACTTTGTGTTCTGTGTGTTCAGGAATCTGGAAACTGCTCCCGTTTGACAACTGAAAATTTGAAGTTCTTGTTTTTTGGTCTCAAGTTGTAAATTTTCTCGACTGTACAGCTTTACATTTCCAAAATTAGAGTGACAGAACATGTAACGGCTTCTCAGGGTGATCATCCTCCTGTTCACATGATTCTCTTGTTTGAAGTGTTGGTCCCTTTCACCAAGGATTTAGCAGAAATGGTGTGATGTTATTTACAGTCCATCACATATTTCTTTATATGACCTGTTCAGTACAGGTAAGCTGTAAGTTCATTTAATCAGGTAAGTAATAAAATTGTACTCTGAAATTATGATCTTCAATGCTGTCTGTGGTGATTATGCCACTGATAAACTAATGGTGAGTTTAAAGTTCTAAATCTGTAGAGATTCTGAACACAGCTGTCATTGCCTTAAAGCAGGAAGTGAGATACTCTTAAAAAAAACCCGATGGTTAATTTGGGCTTAGCTCTGCGGGATTGTTACAATACTGCTAACTTGTAACTGAATGGAAGGTAATTGAATTATTCCTATTGTAATCTCTGGGTAGAAATGTTTGGATGAAAGGTGGATTTCTAATACTGGTAAGATCTCTGCCAGGAGGTGGAGAAGGGGATCAAGATTGTGGGAAAGAAGTCAGAGACAAAAAAATGAGGTAATGAAAATCAGAGTCCTTCAGGCATTGGATTCTGATCCTTGTGGGTCCCTTCCAACTCAGCGTATTCTGTGATTCCGTGAATGTGAGGCTTAGCTGGAGGCTTTTTGCTATTGTTGTATCTGTCTTATGCCAAGATCAGTTTCCGTTAAACACATATATTAAATTTTACAGCTCTTGTAATGTGAATGATTCATACAAGTAAGTAGGAAAGTTGGTTTTGTTTGACTATTTGACTTGCATAAAATCATATCAAATAAAAATAAGAATATCTAGGTTTTTTTGTAATAGTTTAGCTTTTTCTTTGTGTTTTAAGTTGACTGTGTTCCCTTAAACTCCGAAGAGTGTTTTTATGACTATTTTTATTCAGTAGTATGAGACTTCCATGATAACTAACCAGTCTGAAATTACATATTCTTCTGATACACCTTATTCTTGCTTGTGGTGGCAGCTAAAACAACTTTGAACTTTGCTTTGCCTGGGTAAGCTCTTACAATCTTGTCATGTCTGCTGCTGGTAGTGATGGCAGAGTTTTTGCTAAATTTTAAAATCCCTGGGGCTCATCATTCCTTGGGAGTGCCTTGAAGATGGCACTTGGGGTTTGCATGCTGTGCTTTCCTTCTCCATGCACATGTGGTGGTGTTTTTCTTCTGCTTTGTATTTACTAAATCTCTTTCCTGTCTTTAATTGCTTATGGCTCGTTTCTCTGGGCTGTGATGGGCCCTGTAGTTACAGAATGCTGCAGTTCAGGAGGTTATAGATGGCAGGCCCAAAACCAGAAGCAGGGTTTTGACATGGCTCTGGAACTGCCAGTTACACATTCTGTGTTTTTTCTTGTTTATCTGGGAAGTCACTGAAGCATTTTACACAAGTATCTTCCAATAGCAAATAGGGTAGCAAATTGTTGGCACACCTGGTGCACAGGATTTTAAATGCCTTGAAAATAACTTAAATATTTAAACTGGGGCATGGCAGGTGACTTCTGAGGCATGTTAGCAGTCTGAAATTTGCACAACTGTGGCAATGAGTGAAAGATGTGAGGGCTGTTTTAAATGGCACTGAAGAAAAGCTAATTTAAATGAGCCAACTGTGGTTAGTAGAGTGACATCTGCTAATTCTCCTACATCAGTGGATATTCTGATTTCATTTTAAGCATTGACAATTAAGAGTTAGCAATTCCAACTAGATAGACTGGATTCACTCTTAGGTTTTGAGTGTTTTAAGTAGCTAGAAGCTGGCCAAGTAACCTGACAAGTGAGAAATAAATTCGGCTGTTCTGACAGCTGAGTGCTATTTCCATTTAATTTAATATGTAAAACTTTAGACCAAAGTTTACATTAAAAGGTGAAGGTTTTAGCAAAGCATTGGCAATTTCCTTTAGTTAGATTTTGCCAGTATTACAGGAACTCTAGGTTGTTGTTTTTTAGGTTTTTTTTTTTTTTAAACAGGTGACAGTTTTTGTAGTTCTTGTAGTACTCAAAAGATACTCTGAGAAGGAACTGTATCTTAAACCATCAGGAAAGCATTGATCCCAGAAAACAAGACTGTCTAAAAGAAAATTTTGTAACTACTTTGGTATAATTTTAAAGGCAAATATAAACATTACAGACAGTCTGAAATCACTATGGAGGATAATTCAGGGAAGAAGGGAGATTATGCATTAATGGTTTTAAAAAGGATACTGTGTGTCTCCTTACTGTCTTGAGTTTTAGACATAAAACAGTGTCTTTGATGGACTTCCCCCCCCCAGTGTGTGTTTTGTCACCAAGGCCTTGTTAAAGAGGACAGCTCAGGCTGGCATGTGGCCTGGTGGGAGCTCTGTTCCTGGGAAAACATTCTTTCCATGTGCACCCTTCCATCCTGAGAGCTTTCTACAGAGATACATTAAACCTGAGCCCGTGTTCTGGTTCTTCCTGCTGCTCCAGCAGGTCTGTAGGGCAGAAGGGAGGGAGGTGCAGGTTCTTTGGTTCCCCTGCCCTAAATGCTCTCCAGGAGGTGCCAGGCAGGACCCTGTGCCAGCTGCAGCAGCTCAGCTGCCCCAGGCCTGGGCAGGGTGTGCCCATGGTGAAGTGATGCTGTAGGGTACAAGCAGGGTCCGATCATTTCCTTACCTTCTGAGTTCTGAGAGTGGCTGAGTTAGCTTGGAAGGTGTTCACAAAAAGCCTTGACTTTCCTTTTAACACTAGTGCCTACCCTTTTCAGCCTTCTGCTTTATTTCAGCTGTCACTAATGCAACCTAATCCTGCTAACTGCAGCTTGATGTGGGGCCTGAGGGGTGACAGGAGCATGGAAACTGATCCTTTGCCAGTGGGGCAAAAGACTTCTATTCCAAAATATTTAAGGATGCAGTGCCCAATTCAATGCATGTGGTGTCTTTGTAGACAAGATGTTCAATCTGTCTGATACAGAGAGAGCTAAGTTATATTCAGCTGTAAACAAGAGGAATGAATATGGTTTGCTTAAAATAGATTTTTTTCAGTCAAGGCCTTGGCAGGAATTAATTTTCGACATTAATAGGGTGATGTGTTGCGCTTTTCATTTTGATTTCTCCCAGCATTTTCCTTTATGGTCCATCATTAGATATTGATCAGTTGAAGCTCATTTTGAGACTCGTTGGAACCCCAGGGCCTGAGCTTTTGAAGAAAATCTCCTCAGAGTCTGTGAGTTTACACTTTGATTGTAATATCTGCCCTTTCAGAAGTCCCAAGTTTGTGTGTTGTTCTCCTGTAGTCTATCTGTAGTATGTGTTGGGATTTATTTTCTGTTACTTTTCTTCCTTTGTAATTCTTTGCTCTTGGATGGCTTTAAGTTCTTACGCTTTGTGTATCTGATCTTTATTCCTCTTGCCTCTGCCCATGGTATGATTTCATCCTTTCATATTCTTATTTTACTGCTTCGTGACTTTCCTTTCAGTTTGTGGGCTTACTCTTTGTGATCTATTGTATGATCAGGTGTTACTGGGGAAGTATTTTTCACAGCTAAGAGCTTGAGGCTTGTCTCAGTTATTATTTCTCCGGATTGCATACCCAGGGATCTTTCTAAAGAGGAGCAAATGTGTTATCCTCTAAACACACAGAGTCCCTTCTGTACTGTAATTAATTTCTGACACACTGCTGCCACTATCTTTGGTTTTGTAGCATAAAAGGCCTTTTAGGTGCCTTTATGTAGCAGCTGTTTCCAGGGCACACAGTAGAGTCTACTGAGCCTGTAACTACTTGTGCTATGTAGGATGTTACTGTATGGGGCCCTTTTATCAAGGGAATAGCAAAACGCTTCCTGCCGTCCCCTTTTGGGAGGATGACCTCTATTTTCAGCCATACTGCTCTTGCTGTGCTGTACTAATCCTGAATTGTGAACTTCTGCAAAGACAGTGTGAAATGGGCTTTAATTCTACCTGTTTCTGAGGGTGGAGTGAATAAAGTCAGAGCCAGGGATTAGCAGGTTAATGCACAGTGAGCACTGAGGTCACTGCTGTTTGTGAGGTGCAGCAGAGGATCAGAGCTGTGGAAAGTGGTGATAAGATTATGCTGTGTTGCAGCTTAATGTTCTTGTAACAGTGGTAAATACAAAATGTGAGATTAGCTTTGAATAACACCTGCTGAAGGTAGATGTGCAGTGCAAATTGGGATAAATTGATCAACTTGCTGAATATCCCACCAGTTTTAAAAGCTCTGGGATGTTCCACCTTTGGAGAGGTTAGAGCTGAATAACCCAGATTGATTTGGTTGCCCTGTGAACTGACTTTAAGGCTACTCTGGTGTTTGAAGTACAGGGGATTAGCAAAAGGCATAAGCTGAAAGGTTGACTAAATTAAGCAAGAGATTAATTTGCATATGTAAGTTGAAGTGAGTCTTTTTTAACTGTTATTGTACGATAAAAACAATAATTGCTCTTATCCATGTCCGAAACAAGAGTCCATTAAAAAAAAAGCAGTAAAATACTGTTTCTACTATTTTTTTCTGTTGTATGGGGAAAGCAAAACCATTAAGTGTTTGATGGCCTTTGCTGTGTCACTATAACAAATTCTGGTTTTCTGCTGCATTACTTTACTTACTCTCACTTTTCCTGTTCACTGATATCTGCTAACTCCGTTTTATGCAATGCTAATGTTTTGCTAGTTTTGCATTTATTGCCTTCTGTCACGTAGCCCAGATGTCAAAGGGCACTCAAAGCTGTTCAGAAGGTGTCAGTTGTGAGCCAGTTTCACTTTGCACCACAAGAAACCTAAGCACTTTCTATGCAGCAAGAAAAAAAAGCTGGTAACCAGTGCAGAGGGTACAGTTCTTGTTTCTGTTTTAATTTTTGTTCAGTTTCCTGAAGCTGTGTATAGCTGCAGCAGCACAGGGAAAATTTTGTGGAGTAGCTTCAGCCAAAGGAAACGTCTGCTCTGATGGCTTAAAACTGCTGGGAAATGTGAACACAACCTGGTTGTAGTGTAATGCTGCTTACATTGGACAGAAATACTTTCTGTACTGGCAGTTACCAACTGATCAGTGACTCTCCATTGCTTTAAGTGTTCACTCGTGTAATTGCTGAACATTCACAGGTAGTTGAAAAAATTAGTGGACCCTGCCTGTATGGCTTTTGCCTTGTGGTTTGCAGAAGAGATGCTTTGTATGCAACTGTTTTCTGTTTGAATTGGTTTTTGCACTGTTTTTAACAAAGCCCTTGACGAGGCACTTAAGATATTAACCAGCTTCAGCAGATCATGCGTCTGACGGGAACGCCCCCTGCATATCTCATTAACAGGATGCCCAGCCACGAGGTGAGATCTGAGCAGATGAAGGGGGATTGCAGGGCAGGTCTTCACTCCGTGTGTTCACCACTTCCGTAAATGATATGCTTGCATGTGGCATGGGGTGGGCAATTAACTACCTGCTCTTCAGCAAGTTTTTTGTACTAAATGAAGACTTGGACAGTGCTCAGCCTCAGACTTGTGAGACTCGGGAGAGCCTGGATGTGAGTTGGTTTTGCATTGTGTGCTGTGTTGTGCAGCTCACCAAGGACAGCATGGTGCACACAGCCTTGCTGGGACACCAGGGAGTCAGCTCTTGCTGCATCTCCGCTTTTCAGTCTTACTTTACCACAAGTAATGTCAGCTCTTCCTCTGTCTTGAGTGACTTAGTTGGGACAGGATAATGCTGATGTGCTTAGTAAGTGTCAGAGTAAGTAAAAGAGAAGGGAAAGCAAGGAGGCAGACCATAATAAGCAGTGCTTCAGGATGGTTGAAAAGTACTTGGTCTTGGTGGCTGAATATTATATGATTCTTCAACAAAGCATTTATTTCCACAGGCAAGAAACTACATTCAGTCTCTGTCTTACATGCCGAAAATGAACTTTGAAAATGTGTTTATTGGTGCCAATCCCCTGGGTAAGACTTGTTTATTAAATGCTGCATTTAATAATGAAGTCTGAAACTGAAGCTAGCGTGTTCTGGGACACAAAGATTTCCAGAGTTTTGTTCTAACTGCAGAAGTAGTGCAGAACAGGGCTAGGTACTGTTTTCAGAGTTCACAAAGTATGTTGTGGGCTGAGGGTGTAAGAAGAAGAAATTGTTGGATGATGGGTGGGTCCTAAGAAACTACAGAGTCCTCATATATGTTGGGCTTTTAGAAGCTTTACATTTCAGAATACAGTCACACAGCTCATGTGAGAAATCCCGTGTGTTCTGTGCTCTTGCAGCCGTGGACTTGCTGGAGAAGATGCTGGTCCTGGACACAGACAAACGCATCACGGCAGCAGAAGCGCTGGCCCACGCCTACTTCGCTCAGTACCATGACCCAGATGATGAACCAGTGGCAGACCCCTACGACCAGTCCTTTGAAAGCAGAGAACTTGAAATTGAAGAATGGAAAAGTGAGTTTGGGGGAGGGGAGATAGAGACAGTCAGCTTCTCTTGTGGTCTTAGAATATCCCGAGTTGGAAGGGACCCACAGGGATTATGGACTCCAACTCCTGGCTCTGCACAGGGGTCCTGTACAACCCCAAAACCCCCACCCTGTGCCTGAGAGCATTGTCCAAATGCTTCTGGGAGCTCTGGCAGGCTTAGGGCTGTGACCAGTTCTCTGGGGAGCCTCTTCCAAGTGCCCCAACCACCCTCTTCCTTTGGCAGAAGAACCTTTCCCTGATATCCAACCTGAACCTCCCCAACACAGCTCCAGCTGGTCTCTTGGGTCCTGTCACTGCTCACAGAGAACAGAGCTCAGTGCCCGCCCCTCTCAGACCTCCATGAGTCTCCCCTCAGTCTTCTCTCCATCCCATGAGCTATGGTTCCACTAAGCCGTGGTAGTTAGAGGCACAAAAGAAAGTGATAAAAATGTGAGCATCCTGTTGATCCTGAGGTCCTTACACTGAGTAAATCTACCACATGCTGTGCACATATTTAGCATAGCCGCTAATTATTAGTGGGAGCATACAAACATGTCTTTTTGTTTTCAAACTTACATCTCCTCAGTGCCCTGGCAGTATCTTTTATTGTTTGTGTTAGTCTCTGAGAGTGGTATAACCATTCTTTCCTTTTTTGTCTTAACTAAACAAAATTTTTTGTTTAAAATAGTGTTAGAACATTTGAGATTGTTGCAGGTTTTCTTGCATGAAGGTGTGTCTTTAGTTCTTCTGTCATAGTCCTGCTGCTAAGTTTCTATCCAACTTTTCCCCCCAGGCCTGACTTATGATGAAGTAATCAGCTTTGTGCCACCCCCGCTTGACCAAGAGGAGATGGAGTCCTGAGAAACTGCTCTCTTCTGTTTGTCCCACTTCACTGTGAAGGGAAGGCCTTTTCATAGGGACTCTCCAATTATCGTTCAAGTGCCTCATCACAACAATATTCTCCTTAGTGGAGGGGTTTTGTGTGTGTTGAACTGGGGAGGGAGGGGGGAGGGAAGAAAGCTGAGTCTATGTAAACATGCTGCATGCTCTTGTATTCTGTGTACAGCCTGGGGCAAGCCTCTGGAGACCTGTTCTGACTGCACTTAGTTCTTCCAGAGAGTAACAGTGCACCACCAGTTTGCACTGCTGGGGCAAGGTGGGAAGGTGACATTGAAAGGTTTGGTTGTAATCATTGCCATTTATCAATTCTCCTACAACTGAGTAACCTCAAAATAATGGAAGTTGGTTTCTGGGCTTAGAGAGTGCTCTGTGTTCTTCAGGACTGAAGGTGGAGTTGAGGGATGTCCTTGTTCAATGCCAGGTGTCTGATTTACATCCAGATCTTCCTGGTACAGCAGAGTGTAGAGGCTTTCCAGTGTCTGATTCTTGGAACATGAAAAGATGTTGTTTGAAACTGTAAATATGTTTGTGCCTTAAATGAATGGGGAGAGAGGGGAAAGGAAGTCAGGGGTGGAAATCTGACCCACTGTTTTTGAGGGCGAAGGCTCCCAGGTAGCCAGGCATGAACTCAATGTAATTGGGAAGTAACTTTCTGAGGCAACAACTTCAACCCCTGGATTGGGTATTCCTGTGTTTTTCCCTTTTCTCCTCCTCTTGTTCTGAGGCTTCTCAGCATTAGTTCCCAGGAGACAGAGGTTGGAGAAGATCCTTGCTAGCCACACGTTTGTGTATTCTGTTCCTTAGAAGGTGGTGTGTTTTTGCATGTTGTAGCTGTATGTGCATGTAGAGCTGCTTGATTTTTGTCCTTACTTTTTGGGGGTGGCACTGGGGCAGTTCAGTCATCAGTGAAATGTTTACTGAGTACCTCAGCCAGTGCCATAAAATCACAGCACCCTTCCTCCTGTGCTGCAGCTCCTTGTGAAATACCTGCCCTTCTAGAGGCTTCAACGAGGGAAGGATGTAATATCCAGCATATAGAAACATGCACCTTTTTCTTTGTTCTGACCTTCTCTCTGCAGAGGAGGAGAGCTTGGGCTGGAGGGTTTCTTGTGAGATCAAGTGTAAAAAATGTTCTTTAAAGAAATGACTATAGTATCTTGTGCCAGAACTTAAGTTATTTCCTGAAAAGATTTTTTTTTTTAAGAAGTATTGGAATCCAAAGCAAAGAAATAAGCATGCATAAACACACAATCACCCTTTCACTGTCTATATCTATAAATACAAATATTTATATACATAAAACTAACATTTACTAGGAGGTTTTTTTATCCTCTCACATAAGAGCTTCTTGGCTATTTCTTAGCAGGTTGATCTCTGCCCGAGGAAACATGAGAAAGGGAGTATGTTTGAATACAAACATGGTTCAAATATTTTGTATTTTCCAGGACTCTGCATGAGTGAAATGCCCAGAGTTGGAGACTGGCAGGAGGGAGGTTTCTTAGCGTGCTTGTGTTCTTGAACTGTAGCTGGGGAGCTCAGGAGCCCAATTTTAGGGCTTCTGGAGGAAACATTTTTAGACCTTCATTTGTTGCAGGCATCCTGTGTGGGCAATGTACCCGTGTATGTGAGGAGAAAGGCTTTTGCAGTATTTTGTATTCTTGTTACCTGTGGGGCAGAGAGTGTTTTTGTAGTGTTTTTGCCCCGTGTTTGAAGAGACAGCACAAAGGGATGGGATGTGGAGGACAAAGCCATTGATTCTTCCCAGGCTACTTCCCAGCAATCTCTTCAGGCCAAACGTTTAATAAAGGTCTGGGCTGAGATGAACAGAGCAGTTGTGTTGTGCTCTAGGATAAAACTCTCCTCAGCCCAACAAAATCAAGACAGAAAACCTCCCTTTTCTGCTGGGCCAGCAGTCCGGGTATTCAAATGAAAATGTAGATATACAATGTAAACCTACAGCAAGATTATTTTTATCAGCCATTTTATGTGTAGATGCTACAGTGTGATTTCATGCGGAAATATTGCTAAAGATTTTTAAAAATATCGGTGTTGTGTGTGTGTGTGTGTGTCTGTGTGTGTGAGTGGGAATGGTTCATTTGGAGTCTGTCCTCTGAGGGAGCCCCTGGGGCACAAACTCCCTGCTGCCGGTGCTGTGCTGCTCAGCTGCCTGAGCAGGACGCTGCACCCGAAAGAAGAGATCTGCTATTTTGTTTCTATCCATGGATTTTGCTGTAATTGGTTATGCCAGATAAGATGTCACAATACCACTGGTTAAAAATAAAATCTATTTTTCAGATTTACTGCACTGATGGTACTTGCAAACGTCTTGCACTGAAGAGTTAAGTTTTAGCACGGTGTGAGTTTCTCCCCTGTGCTGTGAGGGCTCCTGGGTGTGATGGCTGGGTTGGGGGGCGAGCCATGACTTGGTGATTGACTCTGCTGCCATGGGGCTTCTTGTCCATATTTGTCCCAAGTGACTTCTTTGCTACAAAAATAACTTAGGAGTCTGACCATGAGTACTGGACACTGAAAAAAACCTGCACTATTATTTTTTGTTCAGTGCAGGGAAGCACTAATTAAACACAAATAGACCAGCACTCTGCTGCTTGTCTGGACCTGGAACCCTTCCCCGGTAGGACTGGTTTGTGCTGTTTGCTGTCTGCTAGCCTTGGTGCAAACTGAGGAGAGGGGGGAAAAAAAGCCTAAACAGGACCAGTCATTTGTTGTTTCCTGGGGGGAAAAAAAATAAGACACCCAAGACAGTACAATTCCAGAATGTGCTCAGTTACGATATAACCTGATTAGCAAATAAAAATACTAGAATCAGTGGGGATTGAACTGGGGGGGGAAATAAACTACAGCTATGAAATCAAATTACTTTATTCATGAAGTTTAACAGTCAGTGTGCAACACTTGCAAATTGTTGTCCAACTCCAGTCAGTGACGGGGCTGTCACAGGTGGGAACAACACACTGGGAGTGGGTAGGTTCATTCTGAAATGTCCATTACTAGAAGGGCAGCATGGTCAAAATTGTAACCCTTATTGTCACCCCCAGCCACACTGTAGAGAGTGCCTGGAGAAGGATTTTTGGGTCATCTCAACACTTCTTTTGGTGGACTTGGCAGAGTTGGGCTTGTGGTTAGACTTGATGATCTTGAAGGTCTTTTCCAGCCTAAAGGTTTCTATGATCCTAAAGTTTCCTGTTTGATTTGGTCATTTGAATTAACTAATCTTTGTGCAGCCCAGACATGCCCCAGCTATTTAGGACTCCCTAATTGTGTGCTGATTACCTGCGTGTGCACAAGCGGTTGAGCAAGTGTTGTGTTCATCAAATAACCGAGGAGTTACACGTTTGTTTAAGGACCAGGAGTGTCTGCTGGGACACCTCTTGCTCACAGGTGTATTTATAGAACCAGCCAAGCCATGGTTTATTTCCGGGCCCTGCTGCTGCAGCCAGGGCTGATTTACACGGATATGCATGAGCAGGGTTCAAACATTGCCACAGTGCCCTGTCCCTGGTTTGGGGTCAGGCTCTACTGAGGCTACTTGAAGAACATAAGGGCCAATACAGTGGCTGCCCACAAAGCAGGAACAGTGAATCTTTCCCACCCCCTGATAGTGCTTTGTCTGTAGGCACAGCTTTGCAGATGCCCAGTGTGGAGGGAGCAGAGGCTCTGGGCAGGGTGGAGGGCTGGTGGGGTAGATCACTGTGGAAGCAGCTGGGCTGGCTCGGTAAGGCACAGCTTAGTCACTTCCTTTGGGGAGCGTGTAGGATGCACCTCCTGAGCCTCCTCCTGCTGGGGCAAAATGTTGAGGTGCTCTCTCCTTACCAGGAATGGAGCTTCTCCTGGGCTGGGTTTGCTGGTCTGGCCTGCCCCAGACACAGCAGTGAACCTGGGCTTTGTGCTGTCCACGGAGACCCACGAGGGGGTTAGATCTGCTGCAGGACATGAAACCACACTGGCCAAAGCCTGGGGCACAAACCGTTCTTGGGATGTTCCCATCCCACAGCTGCTCCTGAACCTTCTCGCAGCAATCCCTTGGAGAACCTCAGCCCACTTTCTGCAGCTCTCCACACCGCTGGGAAGCCAGGCTTGGGAGAAAATCGCGATCAATGTAACCCCGTGGTGTCCCTTGTGACGAGCCTGGAGTTGTCCATCAGCTTGGAAGAAGGATGTCCCTGCTCGTCTGACGAGATGCTGTGGCTTGTCCCTCGGATTCCCCGGCTCGACAAGTTCTTACTCATCCCCTCGTTTGGAGGAGGGATCTCATGAGATCCCATCCGAGCCCCGTGAGGATTTTTCTCGGCTGATGGAGCGGGAGAGCGAGAGCTGCGGGTGACAGGGGCTCCCAGAGGCGTGCCCGTGCGGGGCCGGGTGCTCCGCTCCCGCAGCAGAGCCCAGAGGCACCTGTACAACTCCGAGGCGTGTCAGGAAACCTGATGCCTCACCTCTGCCAATGTGGAGGCGGAGAGAGGAGGGCCCAAAGACATGTCCCTTCACGCTCGCAACAGCTGAAAACAGAGAAGGAAACTTGCTAGAGCCTTTTTTACCAGCGGAGGAAGCCTCCCTGCCCCGCTCTCACCCCAGGAGCCCTCCCGTCCGCCAGTACTCTGGGGGGGTGGCTGTCCCACACCCGTCGGGCGATGAACATCGCAAGGAGAAGAGGCTTTTACAGACAGGAGGTGAACAACACGCTCTGGGAGCTGCCCAGGAGATACACATCCCTCCACCCGCTGGGGTCTGGGGCCTACGGCTCGGTGTGGTGAGTGGGGTCCCGCCGGCACCGCCGGCGGCAGCGCGGGGCGGGCTGGGGGCGTTGAGAGTTCCGTGCCGGGGGGGAAACAGGAGGTGCTCGTGTCAGCACCCCTCCATTAAGGAAGGCCATTTGCATGTCCTGTTCCAGCCCGCTGGACGCTCGCTCGCTTGAAGAAAATGTTCGCCCCTTCGGTCACCCGGGGTGGGCAGAGAGGGGACCGGGCAGGGGTGCCAGGGCAACCGGAGCGTCTCCTCGGCAGCGGGGTCAGGCAGCTTTTAAGCTGCTTTGGGCTCAGCTTGCGCTGAGATTCCTGTCTGGCAGCCGAGGCAGGAGGTGGGGGAATACCTGGGTGCCTGAGGGCGGTTTGTAGGTGATAGCAGAGGTGGGTGCTGGAACAGGGTGTCCTTGCTGCTTAGTCCGGGGCAGCTGAGGCTGGACAATACAGCCCCCACCCTGATTCTGTTTCCAGCTTGAAATCATAAAGTAGAGAGAAACTATTGTGAACCAGGATCAGTAACAGACTGCGACTTCCCTCATGGCTGATGATAATCCCCAACCAACAAGAGAGCAGCAGGAGCTGCTGTTAATTATTCAGCAGGGCAAAGGTGCCTGTTGCAAGAGCAAGCAGAAGTCAGACATTGCTTGGTTTACACTGAGGAACTGGAGGAGATGGGCAACTCTGAAAGGTTAAATATGAAACAGTCCATTGATAGTATCTGGACAGAGACCTTGTTTCATAACATGCTGAGCTAAAAATAAAAAAAAAAAAGGTATGTCTATTTTCATAGGTGTTGGGCAAAGTCTGGCCTGCCGTTGTCAAGGCACTAACCCTGAAACCCTGGTGCCCAGGTTTTGGCCTTTTCCCCCAGCTCCCAATTTACAGAGAGGCACCCACTTGGCTGCCCAGGTGCATTTATGCTTCTGAGATGCTTAAGTGAATCCTGCAAAATCAGGCAAGACTAGACTTGTCTTTTAATTTATATTTGTACAATGTTCTCTGGTTTTTATCACAGAGAAAATCAGGAAGGAAAATAGGACAAAAAAAAAGGCAGAGAGAAATCCTTTCAAAGTATCCTTCCCCACCTGAAAAACCCAAACATCAACAAGACAAATCTTTACTGGTCCCTGTAAAAGTCTCGGCTGCTCTGGAGGTCTCAAGGAGGGATGGAGAGAAGAAGTGTTGAAGCAGCCCGGGGGTCCGTGGTGGTGTTGAATGGACAGTGCTCAGCAGGGAGGGCTCGCTGCCGAGTCCTGTACAAAGCAGAGACAGAAGCGTGTGGAGTTAGGATTTGCTGTCCTCTGCCGGGAATCCCTGGGAAATGTCCCTATTGCAGCGTTATTCAGTAGCTGGCTTTTACCCCTTCCTGAGCAGCTGAGAAAGTAACTCAGGAGAAACAGCAAAGATTTGTTTCTTCCCTTACTAATTTGTCAAAATTTGTCAGGATTTGGCTTCCAGCTGAATGGAATTGTGAAAAGAGTCTTCTGACCCCTCCAACGCTGGTCTCGCTGATCTTTGCCAGCCAAGGCAGAGACACAGCTCTGCCTGCCCAATGTCACCCCAAACTGCATCTGTTCATTAAATCTGTGGTGGGAAGAACACGGTGTAGCTGTTCCTGCTCTTTCTTTGCTTCTCCAGACTCAATAGGGAAATGTGTCTGTGGAAGGCTGGAGGATGCAGCTAAAAGCCATTGAATGGAACATGATGATTAATGGCTCTTCTGTTCCCATGAGAGGTGGGATAGGCATTTACAAAGCAGTGGGAACTGCTCTGGGAATCCACAGTGTGATTTGCAGGGAAAACCCTTTTTTCATCTGTTTGCCTCGTGGGAGGGGTCAAGGAGGGGCTGAGGCACCCCTGGAAAAGACCACTGACAATCCTGAATTACAGCTGTCTGTCTGAGGACCTCCCTTCCCACGTGGAACGTGGGGCCTCCTTTGCAATCTGAGCAAGGAGCCTCCAGAAGAAGAGGAACTGTCACAGGATTGCTGTGTCCAGCTGTGAACAGCAAACGTGACCAGAGGGAATAGCACATCGTGTCTGTAGTGATGGCTCTTGTGCCATGCTTTCATTAACTTTATAGAAGGGTCTCATTCTCAGCCAGACCTGCTCTTACACAGAAGTGCAGCATCGAAGGTTCTGAATGCAGCAGGATTAATTCCAGCAGCCTCTATTTTCAGTGTGTGACATCCACTGCCCTTGCTTCAGAATACAGCAAAGGCAGCTGCCCTGCCTCAAAATACGACAACCTCCAAGCAGATGGCAAAGCAGAAATTTCCATATCTTTATTCCCTTATCACCATGCATTAGTGAAGGAGAAGACAGAACTAATTCTGACCTTCAACCATTTGTGTTTACCTTTCCTTCCAGCTCTGTTACCTCCAGCTCATTTCTGCAGGTTAAAGGGAATTGAGATGAGCCACTAATGCTTTCCTTGGTGTCCCACCTCATCCTTCAGGGAGCACAGGCTGTGGTCTGCTGCCCCAGCCACACAGGGTAACACCTCTGCGTGCAGAGCTCCACTGGTTTCTCAAAGGGCCTTTCTTTGCTGTCCTGTGAGCACAAGAATTAACCCTTCTCTAGGAGATGACCTTTGGGGTTGCAAAATCTGGTAAAACTTACTGCTGATGTTAGAATGGGTTTTTTTATTTGTCTGCTGCAGTTCAGCCATAGACAAGAAGACGGGGGAGAAAGTGGCCATCAAGAAGCTCTGCCGCCCGTTCCAGTCTGAGATCTTTGCCAAGAGAGCCTACAGAGAGCTGATGCTGCTGAAGCACATGCAGCATGAGAATGTGAGTGCTCATTTCTCTCTCTTCCTGCTGATGCAAGGGGTGTTTCCTTGCCCCCTGTGTGGCATCACCTGTATTTTAATTGAGAGGTCCCGACATTTGGCATGTGCAGGCAGTCTCAGGGTTTACCTGCCACCTGTTTGCTGTGCCCAGGCTGGAGCAGATGTGTAATGGGTGCACCCCTGTATTAGTAAGAGGAAAAACATTTGTGCAGCATCAGTGAGGAGTCCCTGGATTCCTCAGATGGAATTCTCTGTGTTCACCCATGTGCCAGTGGAGAGCTGATGAGTCCCATGAGCACAGCCAGTGCTTTCCAGGTTTAAATGTGGGCTTCTCTCCTTCCTCAGGTCATTGGGCTGCTTGATGTCTTCACCTCCACTGCCTCCTACCAGGGGTTCCAGGACTTGTAAGTTTGGAGTTGTTCACTCTGTCTAGACTAACACTGTCCTCAGCAGCAGGATAACAGAGAGGGTTGAGGTGCAAAGGGGCCAGACTAAAAGCCAGGCATCCCCAAATAACAGAGAATCAAAAGCACACGTCAGCTCCCATGGCTGATACACCCAGAACACATAAACAGATCCCAGGCCGTGCTCACAGCCAGGAGACCACAGCAAGTGCAGACCAACCTGTGCCATGAAGATGTGTCACATTCCGTGGTGATCACACGTAGGGTGACCCCTGCTAACACTGCCTGTGGGACTGCTGAGCTAAGAGGTTGCTCTCAGAATGGGAGAAGCATTGTTCATCAGGCCTCAGGGCAATTCAACTGAGAATTTGAAAGATCTGTCTTTCTTTTCCTCTTGATTCTGGCTATTCTTATTTTATTTTAATTTTTTTGGCATTTTCCCTCAGTGCTCACGGTCAGGTTGGACAAGTCATTTTTCCTTTCCCATCACTGTGGATGAGCAGTGTGTGCCTGGGTTTGGGGCTTTGGCTGATGGCTGAACATTTAGCAGCCTGCAGGAGGAGCATTTGAAGGTTCTCAGAGCAGTTCCTGCAGGAAGACCATCAATTAATTAGCAGGCTCAGCAGGCAGATACTGAAGAAAGCTGGATATTGTCTTCCAAGGCAGGGTTGGAGAATATTACAAAGACAAATTTGGGAGCCAAGGCAGCTCTTTTGCTGTGTAAGATGTTTCAGCTCCTGGGTGGTGAAAAGCCATCTAAAATTGAACTTCACTTGAGGTCTGAAGTAAACTAATTCAGGATCCTGAAGATCCTTGTTCTTACTTGACATCAGATATCTGTTTTAAAGGGAGGAGAAAGAGCAATTTTCAGAACAGGTTGAAATTCCAGCTTCACTGCAGGCTGTGCTAGTTAGCCAGGAACACTGTCACAACAACTCATCTTCGTTACAGTGAGTTACACAGCCAAAAAAACCAAACCAAGTGAGAACAAGGCTAGCCTGGTCCCCTGCATTTTTCTTCCAGACTCAGGGCCTTGTCTTACTGCCTTTTAGCTACCTGGTGATGCCTTACATGCGGACAGATTTACAAAAGATCATGGGACATGAATTCAGTGACGAAAAGATCCAGTACCTGGTCTACCAAATGCTGAAAGGGCTGAAGGTAGGTGGGTCTGGAGGAGTTTAGTGACTCCCTGTGTCTCCTCTATGTGTCACCTCTGGGTTGACCTTAACTAGACTTCCTTCCAATACTGCATATAGGAAGATGTGGGGAGTTTATGGCATCCCCTAAAAATGGATATTGGCTGTTGAACTGTTCTTGTTCCAGCACACATCAATAAAATGAGTGCTTGTTTACATCAGTCAGTTGAGTATCAAAATAATCAGCAGCCATAGGCCTTGAGATGGTTTTTCCATGGCAGCACTTGCATCTCTCTTTGACTTGCCAAAACCCTTAGCAAAACTCTAAAAAGAGAGTGAGAGACTGGCAAGAGTAGGAGCTTCTGCTGAGTTCATACCAGGGGCTCTCGGGGCAGGACACAGAGGGAATGGTTTTCTGTTCAGTAGCATAAGGAAGGAATGTGTTCCTGCAAATGGCTTTGAGGGAGCTGAAAGACATCACTGCAAACTCCAGGATGTACAGACAGTGCTGTACAGCTGCCCTCTAACTTCCTACACCTGGAGTCAGAGAGTGGCTTACAGGCAGGAATGAGTTCACCTTAACTACACCTTTCCCAGTTCACTGCTGTCCTGATTTTAAATAAAGGGGGAAAGAACACACAGAAGGTTTGACTGTTGTCAACCTAAAAGCCAGGTACTCAGTTTCTGCAATTTTATGCTTTTAAGCTGAGATGATTTTTTTGAACACCCAAATTAACCACATTTTCATGTCATCTGCTGTAACCCTGATGCCTTTGATAGTTTGAAGCTGTTGTTGTACTTGCTCTAAGGAACTATTGCTTCATCCCTTCTCTTCTGCTCCTTGTGTTTTCTTTAGAAGGGCAACAGCATTGCAAATACTGTCAGCAATTTGGGGCAGAGATTTCTTTTCAAACTGCTGCCCTGGGGGGTAGCCAGGGGACCTGCAGCAGGCTGCAGGGTTGTGTTCTCAGCAAGTTCTTGTTTGTAGCTCTCGTTTCTCTGCTGGAGAACAGAAAATCTTGTCTGCTGGTGATCACATTGTGGCCTCTCTTTTTATTGCAGTATATTCACTCAGCTGGCATCGTCCACAGGGTAAGTTCATGTGCACTCTTATTCTGATTTTTGTCTGTTTGAGAAACACAGCATAGTCCTAAAGTTCATAAATTCCTAAACTCATTTCACTAATAGCATTGTCTGCTCTGAGGTATCTTTTCCATTCTATACCCTAATTACGTTTGGATTTGCTCATTCATGCAGCATTTTGAGAAAACGCTGTATTTTCTGATGAGCTGAGAAGCATTTTCTGATGATTTTTGAACTAAAACTCTTTCAGAAAAAATAAAATAGTCATCTAAAGCTGTACAGCAGCTTTATATAGCAGGCATGGTGTTAATTCAGTCATTTGCTGAATTGACACTGGACTTGGGGTGTTACAGGACCCGACCAAAGGCAAGCAAAGGCAACCAAAGTTCATCTGAGACTTGTGTTGATGTGTTGCAACTTGAGACATCCATAATTTCTTGCTCTTGTCTGTTGTAGGACCTGAAGCCAAGTAACCTGGCTGTGAACGAAGACTGCCAGCTGAAGGTAGGTGGGAAAGCTGCACTGTGCAGCAGCATCAGATTGTGGGGGAACTGCTCTGCCAGCAGGAAATTGGCACAGTCACGTTTCCTCTTTCCTCCCAGCCTCGATTCAAGGCGTTGTGTTACTTGGCAGCTGCAGGCAGTGGGAAATACTCACCTGCTGATGTAACTTGCTGAATCAGGGCACAAGACTTCAAATGAACCTTCTGTCACCGTAATTCTTGTGGCACGGCAGTGTGTAATGACTTCCTAGACAAATTCAATACTGCTGAGCAATACTTGCAGCAGGTGAAGGATCCCTGAAGGGTAACTGGATTCAGCTGCAGTTGCCCTTTGGTTCTCATGGACATTGTGGTTGTGATTCCAGACAAAGCTGTTTTCAGTGTTGCTCTGAAGGGTTTGCTGGCAGCTCACTGGTGTGGTGCTCTAGCATGCATTTTCTGTAATGTATATTACAGGGAGTGGCTCCGCTGCCCATAAGGTTGGGTCAAGCTTGTTCATCTTCAGCATTGAGGGAGAGGCCATCCTCTGTCAGCTGCAAGGTGTTCTTATAGGAAAGGGTGAGTTGTGGTGACCTGGGAGCATGCCTTCACCACCAGGTCATAGACCAACTCCAATAAAACACACAGACATGAAACTTAAGCTTCAAGAAAGGAAATGACCTTCCAGGCAGCACAAAGCACTGATCCTTTCAGCAGGGTATTCTCACAACAACTGGGTTTGCAGCTGGCTTGCAATTTACAGTGGAATTAACACAAACCCATTAATTCTTTGAACCACCCCATGGCTGGCCGTGGTATAGCTGGAGCTTTGTTATCTGATTGGAGCTACTTCATTTTCCCTTAGAAGTAGCGTCTCACTTGCCCGTAGGATTTCTCTTCTCCCTCCTGCCCTTCCTTCTCCTTATTCTTCCTTTGGAACCGCAGATCCTGGATTTTGGCTTGGCCAGACACGCTGATGCTGAGATGACTGGCTACGTGGTCACCCGGTGGTACAGAGCCCCAGAAGTCATCCTGAGCTGGATGCATTACAACCAGACAGGTGAGCAGCCTTGCCCCAGCAGGGTGGCTGCCTGGTGACGAGCCCGGGGATCCTGCTGGGTCAGACCCCACGTAATGGTCCGGTTGTTTTTCCTCTTTATCATCGGTGTTCCCTGGAGCAGAGCGGGTCCCAGAGGTGTTTCACAACTCCCAGAGCTGGTGCTCGCAGGAAATGGTGAAAGCAGAGATTTTAGCAGCGTAGAAAGAACAGAGGATGGGGGGATTCAGTGAAATTTAAATCAGTGCCTGCTGTAAGCAACAGCAAAAGCGACAGATGCAGCAATCACTGCTGCCTTTTTAATGTCCTTTTTTTTTCCTTTTTTTCCCCTTTTTTCCCCCTCTTTTTTCTCTCTGAACAGTGGATATCTGGTCTATTGGCTGTATCATGGCAGAAATGCTGACTGGGAAAACGCTGTTTAAAGGAAAAGACTGTATCCTTTCAAGCTGAACCTTTTCCCTGAGAGGAGTAATAATTCTTGATGTGTGTGAAAGGGCTTTTATGAATGAGGATACTGAAAAAAGTAGGTGTCAGTCTGGTTTATCAGGAGGTAATCACAAGGACCAGTCTTTTTGGTGTGGAAAACAGAAGGGGACCTTAGAAATCTACCTCTGTGCTGGTGTGGCTCTACATCAGCAGTTCAACCTTGCGTGGCCATAGCTCCATTCCCAAACCTTTGCATATCCTTCCAAGCCCATGGACGTGCGTCCTGGCAAGCTGTGCCAGAAAAATTATCTATTGATGGAAATGGCAAGCCAAGAAAGGCTTGGAGCTCTTTTTGCCAGTCTAATGAATTTCTGTGTGACTGTGTTGGGTTTGTATCGTGACCTGATTGTAGACCTTGCAGGCTGAGCTGGGAGGGGTCCAGGGCCCTCTCCTCAATGGGTGATCTTTAACACAGCTTGCCAGACCTGGATCAACTGACCCAGATCCTGAAAGTAACAGGGCATCCAGGAGAAGACTTCTTGGAGAAGCTGGAGGACAAAGCGGTAAGGAAGTTCCCCGTGGATTTGGGTCCTGCTGGCAGAGGTGTCACGGGGAGAGGTTAACTGGGGTGTGTTTGAGATGGGAGAGGTGCTGCCTCTACAGCAGCAAAGTGCAGCAGCAGCCTTTTCCCCTTGGCAAGGAAGACTTTTCCCTGGCGCATCTGATGGAGCTGGTGCTGCGTTGGGAACTGCTGTGTCTTGCAGGGACTCCCACGTGAGGGGCCTGATGCCCCAGCAGAGCACCAGCCTTCCCTGTTCTCCAGCTTGGCTCTGAAAACAGAAGTATTTCTCTATCTCAGTTGATAAAAATAGTTCCTTGTAAACTGCTCGCTGAAATGTGGCATCTGGGATGCTTTGCTGTTGTCTCCATTTTTTTTGCTAATCAGAGCCATGAGATTGGGAGCTGTATTTCACACCCCCTCACACCTGTCCACGCAGTAATTGTGCTTTCCTTGCTCTTTCAGGCTAAGAGTTACATCAAGTCCCTTCCTAAAATCCCCAAGAAGGATTTGTCTGTGCTTTTCCCCAAAGCCAATCCCCAGGGTAAGTCATCTCCAGCATTTCTCATGAGATTTCACAGCTGGGAAGGAGGCAAGCAGACTACCACAGCCCCAACTCTATTTCTCTTTTTTCTCATAATTTCTTGCTACTTTTTCCTTTGCAGGATGTGCCCCTGCTCTTCCCAGGGAAAATATGTATCAATTAAAAGCAAAATGGTCCTTTATTGGCATTACCATGGCGATGTTCTGCTGTCCTTGACTGTTTATTGCTTTTTTCTAATTATTATTTTTTAAGTACAGTGTAGATCCTGTTTGTTGAATACCTGTATCTATCAATATTTAACAGACAGTTGAGATGTGGATTTTTCAGGGCAAGTATTGATCTCTTACAAAGAGCTCTTTTCCCAAGTAGGCTAGAGCTGAGAGCTAGCAAAACTCTTCTAGAAACTGTCAGGAAGAAAGCCTTAAAATGTTAAAACCAAGTGGGAACAGGGCTGACAGGGTTGGTATCTGAGTTTCCTGCCCTCCTGTTTACCATGCATGTATAGATTTCTGTACGGATTACTCATGTTAAGAATATTTTGAGATGCAAGGCTCTGAATGAAAGCAAATGATTAAAACTGAAAAATATCTTGAGGTTACTGGCTTACTCTTCATGTTTCTGCAGCCCCATCTGTGCAGCAAAGCTTATTCAAGTCTAATTTATTACTGCACAATTTAAGTTCTGTCAGTAAGAGCTCCCTGAGGCTGCTGTTGGGCAGACTTTGTACCTCCACTGACAGGAGCTCCTCGCTGCCTTGACCAGGTTGAGGGATCTCTTCAGATTTCAGGTCTGGAGATGCAGTACTGGAAATACCAGTGCCATCTCTTGCAGGGTTCATGCAGAGGGTGCCCGTTCTCCCCTGCACCTTGCTTAGCCCTGTTCTCCTCTTCTGCAGCCGTGGACCTGCTTGACAAGATGCTGCAGCTGGATGTGGAAAAGCGCCTTACAGCAACAGAGGCCTTGGCTCACCCCTACTTCGACCAGTTCCGAGATATCGAGGAGGAGACAGAGGCACAACACTCCTATGATGATTCTCTGGAACATGAAAAGCTTTCGATAGAGGAGTGGAAAAGTAAGAAGTTTATTTTCTTTGAGGTTCCCGTCTAGCACAGGACTTTCCTACCCCCCTTTCTTTCCTGCACACGTGCTGAGGAAGGCTGTGACTGCCTGCTGATGCCTCAATGGTAGTGCACAGATCTCTTATTCTATGCATTAAGAAAAGATCCCTCCAGCTCTTCAGGCAGACTGTTTTTGTCTCTCTCCTTTGCCTGTCTCTTTCAGCTGCCACTGAATACCTTCCTCTCTGCACATCTAACATTCCAACTTTCATTTGTTTCCTCTAAAATCACACACTCATGGTTATTTTGTTCTGTTTTTCAAGAGCATATTTACAAGGAGATCTTGTCCTTCAGCCCCATTGCACGGAAGGATTCAAAGAAGCAGAGTGGGATGTCATTATAGAGACTGGTGGCTGGGATTCAGTGCTCCTTGGTGACACATCATGTTCATTCCACACTGCGTTGCTGGTTGCCATCATTTGGCCTGTGGGACCTCTCTCCGTGTGCCAACACAAGGATGACACCATGCTGTGGGCATTGGACTTTGTTCTACTAAAGGGGAAGCACCCCAGAAGTTTTCAATATAAAAGACAAATATATTCTTCTTGAAACTTTAAGTGGGTGAATTTTACCTGGTGTTTCTTTTTTTTTTTTTTCCCCTGTATTTGTCCACTTGAGAGACAATTCTTTCTCATTAGTCTTTTCAAGCACAGGGTTTGGTACATTAATTATGGATAAGGTAAAATTGACTGGGAAGTGAGTCCTAAGCAAAATGATCAGAAATACTGAAATTCAGCATAACAAGACCTTATCCAATCTAACTCTGACTGTGTCCTGCTTCCCTGAGCAGACACACAGCATCCAGCATAGCTGGGATGGTGTCAGCTCCAGGCCACCATGGGATCAGTCTGTGTTCAGAGCAGCTCAGACTCACACTATACACACAATTCTGCTTGGGTGCTTCCCCTCCAAGGAGCCACTGCCTTTTTTTTTTTTTTTTTATTTCCTGCTTATTTCATTCTCTGGGATTTGATCAGTGTTGTTTCCTCCTCACTAGTAACCTGTGAGCTGCACAAGTTAGTTTGAATATGGATCTGCAGGAAGTTTTCCAGCCTGTGCTGAAACTGGAGTATCTGCAGATCCACAGCTTATCAATAGAGTCACTTGATAGTGCAGTGCTAGGTAGGCACAACTGCTCGTGGTGATAACACCTTTGCACTGCAACACCTTCTTCCCTATGGTGATCAGCCAGGTTCAGTCAATCATTCCAAAGTCTATCCAAGCGATATGTGCCAAGAGACAAGTGTCTTCTCTATATCAGAGCTCAGAGCATGGAGCCCTCGGGGCTAGAGAAAAGTGTTGAGGTGTGTCACCCCAGTAACACTTGCAGTGATTCTCAACTCTCCCCCTCTTCTGCAGCTGCTGAGTTATTTTGGTTTGGCTTAGCCAGGTTGTTTGTTGTCAGTACTCTGTAATTTTCTTCTTAAGTAATGTTCAGTTTTGCTGTACAGCTCTCAAGTAAAGGAAAACTGCAACACTACCAGAATTTTCTGATCTCTCTTCTCCACTGGGAGCTGGGCACAGTGATGTCATGTTTCTTGGCTGTCTCTCTGTTGCAGCTCATGGCATGCAGCACTCAGGACAACCCTCCAGTGACTGCAGCTTTTTGATATGGTGGTGTTGATGTTTGCCTGCTGTAGCTGCACAGATGGTCCATACTGATAAGATGTGGTTTCTCTTGGCTCATATCTGAGCTTCACTCTTCTCTAAAAGGACAGTGAGCACAGAATGGTTGTAATGTGCCTTCAATTCCCTGGAAATTCAATGTTTTGTTATGAAGCACTCTTCTGTAGAGAGCTAGCCTGGGGGATATGCAGTGGTGTCCTGCTGACTCTGTCTCGAAGAACCCCAGCTTGATGAGATTTAAGGTTCATCCTTTCCTCTTGCTAAATTTAAGACAACCTGCATTTTCCTTGAATGGCAAAAGGGAGAAGTTTTTGCTGCATCTGTCAAGCCGCAGTTGGAATATTGTCCTTTTGAATCTGACTTGGCTGCTACGTGCCCTGGATAATCTTGCACAGAGGTTGGAGAGAAGCTCTCTGCAGCTGCCAGTAACATCCCCAAGAGCTGCAGATGTTCAGAGCTGCCTGTGCCATGGTAAAATGAGGCTTGGTGGTTGGCAGCAGAGGGTCATTATCCAGGTGAGTGTTTGTGAGAGCACAGGGAGACATTTCAGGGCTGTAGGTGAGGCAGGCTGGCCTCCTGACTATATGCAACCCTGGACATGGAGAGGCAGAGAAGAACCTTAAAAGCTCAGTCTTGTAGAGAAATTTGAGTACACCTATGGAGACCTTTAGAGTAGAGAGCTTTCTTTCAGAAAGTCATCTTGGTAAGTCAAAGTCATCTGGTAAGGCAAAGAACCCGTTCAGACAAAACTCATAAACCACTCTAAATGGGAATGTAGTGTAGTGATTTCTTAATCATCTTGCCCTCCTTCAAAAGGGGATAGGTAGAGTTCTGTTCTGTCTCTCTGTAGTGATGGCTGAGGGAGAAAACATCTCCATGATAAAGGAATGTACTGAACAGTCTCCTGGTAGTTGAAAATATTTGGATAGTTTTAAAGAATAATTTAAGATGCCCTTTGGGAATTGCCTGATTGACCAGAGGACAAGCACGAAGAGGCACTGGGTGAAGTGATAGAAATGAGTGTGAGAAGACACAATTGTGATCACAACTGAGTAAAGTACATAGATTTTGCTGTTAGTGAGAGCAAACATCAGTCTCACTTGTTTTAGGGATAGCACAAACAGTCTCTTCAGCTAAGTATACATCCAGAATATAATTTGTTTCAGGGACTGGGTTTCTGGGTTTCTCAGTGAGTTTACACTTACCCTGAATGCTCTGAAACTGCAAGAGCAATCCCAACAGTTGGTGTGTGGGCTCCATGCTCTGGTTTCATTCATTCACCACCAACCCCGTACAGTGACAGTACACTGTCCAAAAGCAATTCCCAATATCCCAACAAACGTGGGGAGCTGGTGCTCTGTAAGCCCGGGAACCCTGGAGGTGTATGTGTGTTTGGTTTTTGTGGAATGTATCAGCCAGGAACCCAAAATAGACAGTAGCAAATGTAGCAGGTTGGTAGTGGAAAGAGTATTTGTCTGTACAGACCAACTGTCCCAGTGCTTGTGTGGCATCTGAGGACATGTTTCAATGAACAGGAATGAGCTCACAGAAGGGAAGGATGGGGGAAAATCCTATTGACATTTCATGAAAGGAGTTTGAAAAACACCTGCTTGACAGAGGCAGTGACTCAGGCCAAGCTGAAATCCTCCAAAATCAGCACAAGAATCGAGAGGGGGTGTGTGACCCTGACAGACACCGTGAGTCAAAGAAATTCCCTTACCCAGAGGTGCAGGTGGTGCCTGTGGGATGACTCACGCTGACACATAATTCACGGACATTCCTTTCATTGCCTTTTTTCCCCTTACATAGTTTACATACTTAAAAACACAAAATCAAGTGATAAAAACCCCTCAGCCATTAAGTGATCCAAAATTCCATAAATCGGGCCAGCCAAAAATATGTTTGCTGTTTGTATTAAGGATGTATGATAAAAATTTACATGGATATATGGATTAAATTTTTGTGCCTGTCTCACATACAGATGTTTAACTTGAAATACTATTTACTATTCATTTCTGTGTTCTAAGCATTTTTTTAAATTTGGGAATAAAGCCTTCATAAACAATTTTCTCTGTATGGTTTTTTTTGACAGTTAATTAGGTCTGTGAAGTCGCAATTTTATGGGACCTATTTGTTAGGTACTTGCACATGTAAGTGGGAAAGAAACAGCAGATGAAGCAATGATTATTTTATTTTCTTAAGAGACACCACAAAATTACCAGGATTTTTTAAAGAGAGACAATGGTTGCTGTGTTTTGGATAAAAACAAGAAACCTTTCGGTGCAGTTTTGAAAATTTCTACAGCCTCTTAGAAAACTCCTTATTTTATCCTGTAGGAAGAAGAAAGATAATCTGTTTTTGTATTTATCATTTTCACATTCTAGGTAGCAGACGAAACAAATAATTATCATATTTTGAATATGTGATAATGGGAAAGAAGAAAAACATAGAAAATTATAAACACATCTGAGACCTCTAGTGAGATACTGTAAAAAGGATGGTAATACCTTTTCATATTCCCATGTCTCGCTGTTGCCTGAGCAACCGGGCAAAGCGTTCCTAATCCTCTGCATTTTTCCTGTATCATGGGTCAGCAGAGTGTTGGCTGGAAACGTGATTATGGCTGTTTTTCTTTTCACAGCTGAGAGAAACAAGACATGAAAGACTGAATGAAGACCAGAATAGCCAGTGCTAATTTGTTTTTCCCCCAAAAGGATGAATGCTCACTGCACTAATTGCACTTCTCATGGAATCATTCAGGTTGGAAAAGGCCATTAAGATCACTGAGTCCAAACCTACACTGTGACAATGTCAGAGTTTCCAGGTGTATGTGGTTTATGGATGTTTTGCCTGATTTCTCTCTCCAAGGCCGTTTTCTGAGCACATGAGCTTACACAGCTTTTATTGTGATGTTCAGCTGGTGCTGGCTCACAGCTGATTCAGTCAGCTCTTTGGCTGACTGATAACTCCTTCTTTGTGGGATTGCACTCCATTAAATAATACTGAAGGGTTGGTACATTATATCTGCAACCCTCATTGATTTGCTGTTAAATGAAAGTGAGTTAACTTCTTTTAGCCAAGTTTGGCTGGAAAAATAAAAATTCTCCCATCATAAACCATCATTTCAGATCTGTCTCGAGAACACTTCAACTGAAAAACATGTTTTAAAATTACAGGATGTTGAGATTTAAAAAAAAGACCACCACTGAGGAGATGGTGCTGGGGATGCTTGTGTCACTTCTCTGATGTTAGTGAGGCTGAAAAGAGTTATATATATACATACATATATATATATATGTGTGTGTATATATATATAAATAGGGTCTTATGAAGTGCAGCTGAGCACTTGCAAATCCAGTGAAATACATGGCAGCTGAGGGTAATCACTTTGAGATATCAGGATTTTAACCTTTAATGCACAAGGGTCCTGTTCAGCAATTGTGCTAATTTCAGCAGTTCTGAAGAAAACAGCTGTAGAACAAACACCAAAGAGAAATACAAACATAACTCAGTTTTGAGGCTTAATGGATCAACAAAGAAAAAAGGTCAGTTCTCAATTCTAAGTGATAATTCTCTTCCTTCTTTAAGTATGTTTCATACATTTGAATAAAGATGGAGAAAATTATAATATGAATGAAGGTGCCCAGCTCTGTTTGAGGTGTCTTTGCTGCCACTTTCATTTGAAGCAACATCACTAATTTTGCACTTGCACCCTTTAAAAACCGGGACAGCAAAGAAATTGAATTAAGTTGTGCCTCTGGGATCTGAAAGAAGTTCAGAATGTTTTTTCAAATAACACATTAGTTCCACAGCTTTGATATAAAGCTAAATGATGAATAACTTGTTTTGATGTTGTAACACACGGCCCCCAGTCATGAGAGATGTCTGGACATCTCCGTGCACAAATCATCCCACTGGACTTACTGGGGAACCTAATACGATTATTATAAGCTAATTTCAGTGCAAATCTAAGAGTATAAAGTTTCAAAACTGAGGTCAAAATGAAAGAGTTTGTGAAAGTTCGTCATATTTAAAAAAAAGTAAACCAAAAAGAAATTCAAGTAAAACCCAGTTAAAATTCTCACATAAAGAAGGAAAATCACAGAATGGCTGGGTTGGAAGGGACTTAAAGAACATCTAGTTCCAACCCCCCCTGCCAAGGACAGGGACACCTTTCACTACAACAGGTTACTCAGAGCTTCATCCAACCTGGCCTTGAACAATTCCAGGAATGTGACAGCCACAACTTCCCCAGGCAACCTGTTCCAGTGCTTTACCACACTCACAGGGAAGAATTTTTTTCCTATTACCTAATCTAAACCTACTCTATCTTAGTTTGAAACCATTCCCCCTTGTCCTGTCCCTAAATGCTCTTGTAAAAAGTCTCTCTTCATCTTTATTGTAGCTCCCTTCAGGTATTAGAGGGCTGCAATTAGGTCACCCCAAAGCTTCTCTTTTCCAGGCTGAACAAACCCAATTCTCTCAGCCTTTGAAGTCACTCATCAAATATTGAAATTATTTTATTTACTGTTTAACTAGGAAGCAAATGCATCTAGAGATTGTTTGTTTGGTGTTTTTTTATCCTTCATGGCTAGGACCATACTGTTGAATAGCTTTTGAGGATGAGATCCTATGTAAATCAGTGAGTATTGGGACTTTATTTCTAAATCTTTGAGGTTATTTTTCATGCAGGACAAGAATAGGTTATTTATTTTCAAAGTTCTGATATGTAAATAGTAGATTTGTAAAAAAGTATACACCGTTTATACACAGTATATACTTAAAGGGTGACATGTAAGACTGTTCAGCAGTAAGTAACATGTTTTCCTTTGCTTTTAAAGCTTCAACAAGCTCTGGTCCAACCTGAGCACTTAGCAAAACAGACTGTCACAGACTGGCTGCTCTCAGATTCCACGGTTAACATACGTTGAGACAAAAGATCTCCAGCTGGACTGTAAATGAGAGAAAACAGCATTCATTGTTTCCTTCTAGAAGTTAATTCTATAAATTCAGATGGTGATATTATGCAATACCCTGCACAGAGTGGGAGGTAGAACATACATATGCCCAAGTATGTGGAGTGTTCTATAAAAAGTAAGTGTGGGAGCCTCTGCAATTCCTATCTCAATTACTTATCTTGGTTGCTAACTTAACTTCTTCCTTTTTCAATCCACTCAGTCCCTCTCTCACTGTCCTTCCACCCGGTCCCACCTCTGCATGTCAAGAGGCCATCTGGACCTGAAATATCGGTTTAGAAAATAAAACAGGCTCTTGCTATTTCCATCGTTTGTTTGATGCTGCTTGTTTAGGCTAACAGTGGCAAAGGTTCTCTGGGAGTGTAGCTGGGTTGGACTCTGGCACCTGGCGATGCTCCAGGACGTTTCCTGGGACCCCACGCCTCCTGTAACAAAGTGGGTGGCAAGATGAACACACCCCACTGAGCCCGGGACAAAAATCCCACCTCCTCTCCCGTGGCCTGAGGGCTCCCGGCTGCAAGGTACCGGCCTGGGATGGGCCCCCTCGGCTGTACCCGAGCTCCCAGAGACCCCAACCCCGCGGATGGAGGTGGGGGGCAGGCGAGGCGCAGAGAAGCCAGCAGCGGGTGCCGGGAGGCCGCGGCTCTCGGGTGCTCTCCGCCTCTTCAGCCACGGAGGAGAGACGGGCGGTAGCGGCCCCCGCCTAAGCCATGAGGCCAGCGCGGAGGGACCCCCCGCCCTCCCGTCACCGCCAGCCCCCGGGGGCCTCCCGCTCGGCACGGCCCGGGTGTGGGAAGGCACCGGGGAGGGGCGGGCGGTGCCTGCCCGCGGGGGGAGCGGAGCGCGGAGCCCCCTCCCCCGCCTGGCCGCTGGC
>VZRJ01021057.1:452302-494402 GCA_013397565.1 Ptilonorhynchus violaceus
TTCAGGGGTCTCTCCTCCCTCACACACCCCCGCGCCGGGGTCGCGGGAAGGTGACCGGGCGGGCGGGAAGAAGCCGGGGGAGGCTAGCGCTCCGCAGCCTGCGGGCCTTTCCCGCGTCCCCCCTCTGTCCCCGCGCGGCGAAAGCGACCCGCGGCCCCTCGCCGAGGAGGGAGCGGCAGCGGCGAGCGCCAGGGGACGGGGAACGGGCAGCGCCGTGTCAGCCGGGCCCCCCCATTGCCGCCATCTTGGCCCCCCCTTCTTCGCGGCGCGGCGGGGGCGCCGCCCCCCTTCTCCCACGCGATTGGCTCAGGCGGGGCCGAGCGCACCCGCCTTTAAGCCCGCTGAACCTTGCGTTGCTATTGGCCGTGGAGCTGTGATGGACGGCGGCGGCAGCCAATGGCGCTGCAGCCCTGTCGCGCTCGCGCTGCTCGCCCCCGCCCGCTCCCTCCCGCTCTGGGGGCTGTTGTGGTTGCGCGGGGAGCGGTGGTCGCGCCTGGGCTCGGCCCGGGGCTCGGTTCTGCCGGGGTTCATCGCCATTTCCTGCCCGGGGGCGGCTGCGTTTCTGTCCGAGTCACTACTGTGCCTTGGCCCACATCGCTGGCTGCTGCTGGAGTTCCCTGCAGGGATCCCTCGCTGCGCAGGGTAGCTCCTGAGAGGAGCTCCCGCCGGCACCTGACAGTTGAGGGCCCGTCACAGTTCCCTCAGCTGCTGCTGAGGCCGGACATTGCTCACGGTACATCACAGCTCCCTCGGAGCACTGCTGTTGAGGCCACACACTGCTCATGGCACACTCCATCTGTTGCTGAGCACCGACTTCACCTTAAACTTCATCCACAGCCTTGTCTCATACCCTTGCCATTCCAGAGGGAGGGCTCTCTTGTGGTCTGGTGCATCTCCCGTGAGCCTGACTTGGTTACAGAAGTATGAGGGCATTGATAAAGATCTCTGCATGTGCCAGGGAAAGCAGCTCTCAGTGACATCTGACATGCTCCGTTGAGCACTGACACAGTTGTAGGCATCAATGTGGTTGTGAGGTGCATAAACCTTTGGCAGGTGTGTGAGGGGAATATGGCAAGCACAGACATGGCAGAAACATGAAGGGACATTGTCAAGGGCAGCAGGAGTTTCACTGGCGTTTTGCTTAGCAGGAGGTGGAAAGGGTCCTGCAGCTGTTTCTGGTTGTTTCTTTCCTCTGGCATCCATTGCTTTTATTTTACAGATATGTTTCTTAAATAGTTCCATGAGTGTCTGTTCCCCATTGCACAGGGGTGGGTTTTAAATCCCAGCAAACAGCCACAAGTAGCTTCACAGAGCTGGGTGGCTGCTGGTGCAGGAGAGTGACGCCAAGGAACATCTCCAGACCTCGTGTTTGGCTTGATGTCCTGAAGAGAGGCAGTCTTTGGTAAAACCAAGCCCCAAACTCTTCAGGACTACATGAGCTGTAGCCACTGAGAGTAGTCATGGTGCACCAGAGTCTGATGAGAACCATGTTGTTCCATCTACGCTGCTCACCAAGGTCCAGGTGGCCTTCTCCTTGCTACAAGTCACTGAAGTTCTTCATTGTTGAGGAACTTAATTCTTCACTAAGGTCAACAAGCCATGCTGGACGAAAGGGCCAGGAAACTCCCCCAGCAGCAATACCTTGAGCTCCAGCCTTGCATCCTCTGCACATGAGCAAAGAAACCTGGTGCTGTAAAGTGAATTTTTGGTTGTTCAGCATAGGAAGGCTGGAAGGAAGGACTGCAGCATGAAGGAGAGTTGGGAAGGAGACTGGGGTCTTCTGCAGTTTGAGGATTTCTGACCCTTGGAGATGGCCAAGGCAGTATTGCATGGGTGTAAATCACGGCCTTTCCTTTAGAGGACCCACCTGTGTTCAATATTCCCAGCTGTGTGTGTAATAGGGCCCTGTACTGTGATTTTGTTCCATACCTGTTGATCTCTGTTTTTTTCAGTGGAGCTTTTGACCCCTTTGTAGCAAATTTAAGTGTCCTGATGATGGGCTTGGTTTTTCAGTTGCCTTTTGCAGCCCTCCCAGGCATCAGTTGCCCACAGGTGTGAAAGCTGCTGCTCTGGAGAGTTGAACCCCTCCTGAATGAACTCCTGGGGTGGAGTTAAATTCATTCCCAGCAGCTTCATGCATTGTAGCCACTGTTTGCTCAGTTGGGCTCTCTGGGAACTTCACCCCCTGCTCCCAGTGTAATTCCCGGTAGAAGTGGGTGATGGGAGCTTTTTGGAAGGTCTTGAGCATATTATGGCAATGGCAATAGGATGTCTGGTTGAACTCTCTGCTTTCACATCAGCAACCTTTGTCCGTGGCAGGGCAGAATCAGCATGGGCTGAAAGAGCGTTTAACCCCACTGATGTTGAGTATCTTTAGCATTTCAGTGTGCACGGGTGCTCTGTGCAGAGGGATTCTTTTTTATGTGTAGCTGGGAGGTGTTTTCAAGTGTGCCAAGGGAATCAAAACATTCCTAGGCTGCTGCTTAGAAGTTTCTATTGTTGTAGACAAGGTCACAATGTTCAGCTCTGTGTGTCTCAGTTGATTTTGTTGCAGCTTTCAAGGTATTTTTAAGGTGTCTCTCCTAATATCCAGGTGCATGTCTCATCCCAGGCACCCAACTCTTGCTGGCAGCAATTTCCATGCCATTTTAGATGCTGCTTTGTAGTGCTAAGTAATTGTATGTTTTACAAATGGGTTGTTTTATGGCAGTTGGTTGCTGTGGTGAAAAGCCCACTTTGGGTAATTTTTCTAGAAATACACTGATTGTTTCACTAAAAGAACCCTTTACCCTTGTTTTTCCCATCAGCAGATAAAACAGCCCTTCCTCCAGGTGCTTGTTTCACTGAAATTTGCTTGTCCCTCAGCATTCCAAACAATTCGCTGTTGCCTCATTTTTCCTGAACACAATATTAATGATGAGTGTGGTCAGCTCATAATAATTACTTTATCCTCCAATATATTTTTGCCCATATATCTTTTTGCTGCCAATATCTTCTTTGCTTGTACCAGCCTGAATTGTAAGAGAGCTGTTTGTCAGCAGGATTTTCTGTGTGTTTTTTTTTTATATTTGATGATCAAATTGCCTTTATACCCTCATTTTAAAATTGTTTCTTCCTACTGATTGAAGCCCTTGGAGCTCAGCTGGGACAAGTGCATTTGGGCGTCTGCAATGTGCAGATCAAGGGACTGATTAAAGTTTAAGGCAAAGGTTCCAAAATTTGTGGTACCTATATTTGCAGGTAGAAATTGTCATCTTATATTTTACATCTGTAGTAAAAATGTGTTTACTGGCTCCATCATTATGAGTGTGCATACTGAAACTGGCACCTGCAGCTCATTTCTGTGGGTGCAAGGAAGAGTTTGGAAACCTTTCCCAGAGCCTGTTTGTTTCTTAAGACACAGGTTGTATTATGTGTTAATCTCATGGTTCACAGAACCAGTACTTGAAAAAAGTATTACTCCTGGAATTTGTTCTTTCTTTCTGGAATAAGCTTGGACTTCTTGTGGGTGCTGGTCCTGCGAGGTGGTGCTTGCTGTGACTCACACAATTGAGAGTTTCTGGAACTGTGTCCTTCATAGAGCACAAATAATGCATTAGCTAAGTACAAATTGTGGGTTCGCAGTGTGTTTTCTTTTCTGTGGGTCCCATAGAAAGGGACTGAATATGTGGATTGCTTTAAATGAGGGTGAGGTGCTGGTTCAGGCCTCTGCATAGCAACAGATAAGCTCTGGGCTGGCTTATCTTCTCCCAGAGAATTTACATTTGCTTTTCTTTGTCTCCTTTCCGACTTCTTTCAGCCTCAGCTCATTTCTTCCCATAAGTCGTGTTCCCATCCTTGACTCTGCCCTTCTTTCTTGCATTACTCACTTGGCTTCCTCCCTGCTTTCCCCCTTTGCCAGCTCCCTCCTTCACCTTCAGATCACTGAGCTCCTGCCACCGTGCCTGGATCCTCCCCCAGACCATCTCCCCAGGCTTCTCCTCTGCTCCCCTCTGACAGGCACCTCCTTCATGTCAGGAGCCGACTCTCAGCTAATTATCTGGGTTGCTGATTAGCAGTTTGCGCGGGCAGAGCTGGCTGGGGCTTTTTGTTAAGGCTCTGAGCAAATGCCATTGCATGGTTGTTCCTGGTGCTAGAAGCTGTCTTGCTGCTTTCCTGCTTGTACCCCTGTGGATTCTCCACAGCCAGCTGGCTCAGGTGCATGAATGGGAATTGTGGCTCGAGAGGCTAACGCCAGAGCTAGTAAGTCCATTTGGATCCATGCTGTTTGTTCCAGTGTTCATTCCCTTTGGCTTCCTTATGGAAGAGCAGAAGAGATGCACATCTGGTATCTGCTACATTGTTCAGTTCATCCTCTGATTTCTGTTTGTGACCCTTGAGAGAAGGAAAAGCAAAGCTGGAGGATGATTTTTCATTATGGGACTTTTTGCATCTGCAGTGTGGGAATGGAAGGATTGGTGGTGGCAGCCCTGAGTTGTGAAACTTGGAGGAGCTCCTCCTGGACTGAAGGGAGAACCATTAGTTTTCTCATCTGGAGCTGACAAAAAAAATAAATTGGAAACTGCTTTCATAAGACCTGAACGGTGCATTCCTTTTCACCTGGAAAGCATCCAGCACATTTTGTATGCTTTTGGGGATATAAAAGAAAAGTCACAGGCAAAAGAACAGAGAAGAACTCATTGGTTTGTGTGAGCTTAGTATGTGAATGGTGCAAGCAGATGTGCTCAGAGCTGTTTGAATTTCAGGGGATCTGAGTGGTTTGCTGATCTGGGTGCACAGCACACTGTTTGTATATTGTGGTGTCAGATTATTTTAAGCTGATGGTATGGTGGAATGTACATCTCCTGAGCTGCAAATAGAGAAAGCTGGAGGGTGCTGTGCATTGCTGTGATACACATTGCAAGAAATGGTTGATGTGTCAAATACCTGCCTGTATCTAAGGTGTAAAGATTCAACAAGCCTGAAATTGCTGGAGTCTCTGGTGGAAATTCGCTCTGTTGTAGCGTTGAGTGAGTTTTTGGGTCTGTGCTGCTTCTTGCTTGTCTCCTTGTCTTACACTGTGTGTCCTGTTGTGTTACAGGGTCTCTGGACCACAGGGATGAGGAAGCCTCGGCGGAGGGGCCGGCAGCACTTGGAGGGGAGGCGTTCTCCCTCGCCCTACAGCCTCAAGTGCTCACCCACCCGGGAGACGCTGACCTACGCCCAGGCGCAGCGCATCGTGGAGGTGGACATCGACGGGCGGCTCCATCGCATCAGCATCTACGACCCCTTAAAACTCATCACTGAGGACGAGCTGACAGCCCAGGACATCACTGAGTGCAACAGCAACAAGGAGAACAGTGAGCAGCCCCTCTTCACTTCCAAATCTAAGAAAACGCCTTCCAAAGGCAAGAAGAAGGAGTCCTGCTCCAAACATGCGCCAGGGATGACTTTGCACTTGCCCCAGCCCAAATTCCGTGTGGTGGATTCCTTCAGCCAGCCAGATGCCCCTCCCCTCCCTGCTGCCTACTACAGGTACATTGAAAAGCCTCCTGAGGACCTCGACGTAGAAGTGGAGTATGACATGGATGAGGAGGATCTGGCGTGGCTGGAAATGGTCAATGAGAAGAGAAGGGCTGATGGTTATGGAACAGTTTCTGCTGACACTTTTGAGCTGCTGGTGGATCGGTTGGAAAAGGAGTCGTACCTTGAGAGCCGGAACAACGGGGCTCAGCAGTCCCTCATCGATGAGGATGCCTTCTGCTGCGTGTGCATGGATGATGAGTGTCACAACAGCAATGTCATCCTGTTCTGTGACATTTGCAACCTGGCCGTGCACCAGGAGTGTTACGGTGTGCCCTATATCCCCGAGGGGCAGTGGCTTTGCCGCTGCTGTTTACAGTCCCCTTCTCGCCCTGTGGATTGTGTCCTTTGCCCAAACAAAGGGGGAGCCTTCAAGCAGACCAGTGATGGCCGCTGGGCTCACGTGGTTTGTGCCATCTGGATCCCAGAGGTCTGCTTTGCAAACACTGTGTTCCTGGAGCCCATTGAAGGGATCAGTAACATCCCTCCAGCTCGGTGGAAGCTCACGTGCTGTATCTGCAAGCAGAAGGGCATGGGAGCTGCTATCCAGTGCCACAAGGTGAACTGTTACACTGCCTTCCACGTCACCTGTGCACAGAGAGCTGGTCTCTTCATGAAGATTGAACCCATGAGGGAGACCAGCATCAACGGCACGACGTTCACCGTGCGCAAGACTGCCTACTGTGAGAGTCACTCCCCACCTGGGATGGTGAGAAAGGGGTCTCCAGCTGCTGGTGGTGATGGGCAGGAGGTCACTGTGAAGGAGGAGGAAGAGGAGGAAGCCAGTTCTGGCCCTCCCAAAGGGTCTGTGAAAAAGAACCAAGTGAAATTGAAGCAAAAGATCAAAAAGGAGCCTGGTGATGTGACCAAAGGGCGATCATCCGTGCCCGTGGTGACCGTTGCACAAATTCCCTCTTACAGGTGAGTGTGACAGGTTTAGGGAAGGAGTTGAACACACCCCTCTGTGGTGGCAAACACCCATCTGGCATGAAGGTGTTTTTAAAATACTTCAGGCATTACAGATTGGTAGGCAGGTAGGGGTCATCCCACTATTAAACTTTTAAAAATCTCATCGTTTCTTAATTCTTCCTTTTCTTACAGAGCCTGTCATACCTGTCAGTGTTGCAAGCAGCTTTGAATTTGGCTGTATATTTTTTCTCCCAGCTCTCCCTCATGCAAGACTGGGTAGTGCTGAGTTTTTGTTTGGTGCCTTAGGAAGTGTATTGGTGTGTCACTGGTATTTTAACAGATAGGCTTTGGCAAACTGCTGTATAATCTAAGAATGGTTGAAAGCAAAGGTTAAAATAGTGTGTTTAAAATAGGTGTTCATGGTGAGGAGATCCCAGATTGTCCCAGTTCATGTGTGCATTGACACAACCCTGCAAAGCTTCGTCGGGAAACCCAAGGGTCAGCAAAGCCGTGATTGCTTTGCAGTTGGCTCCATGACGCTCTTTGCTTCCTTCAGGCTGAACAAGATCTGCAGTGGGCTCTCCCTGCAGAGGAAGAACCAGTTCATGCAGAGGCTGCACAACTACTGGCTGCTGAAGAGGCAGGCGAGGAACGGGGTGCCCCTGATCCGGCGTCTGCACTCGCACCTCCAGTCCCAGAGGAACGCGGAGCAGGTACTGGTGATCCCCAACTGATTGTGCAGGGGAGGATGGAGAGCTTGGATTCCAGGAGGAGATGAGCTTAACATATGGCTGGGAAGGGGAGTGAGGGTGAAAGGATCAGATTTAAGTCTCTTTTGGTCTCCTCTTGGCATGCACATGCCGGAAGAGCTGAGTTAGTACATTAGTGGGGTATCCATCATGCCACTAAAACTGGTGTTGGTAAGACAGCAGGTAGGAGTTTTTCCCCTGAGTCAGGAGACCTGGAATTGTGCAGGGGTGTGATGGGCCCTTGGTGGACTGATCTCTTAGATGAGTGATAAAACCACATTCCTTGTGAGTGAGTAAAGAAAATGGGTGTTAACCCCAGAGTTATGGCCAAATTCCAGTTTGGATCATTCTTTCTGCAGCTTCAATTTTTGTCTATCCCATGCACATTCATGTGGAAGTTTAGACATAATCATCAGCTCTGGACTCCTTTGCTTCCTACTCTGAGCTGGTGTCTAAAGTCACTCAGTCTCAATGCTCTTAAGGAGCACTGCATTTGGCACAAGAAGTAGTGAAGTAATGAAGCAGTAGGACTCTACCCTCTAACACAGCCTGTCAGTAGGTATTGTGTACAGTGTGTAAGTCTATTTACTGGAGGTGGACGAATTTATAAGGCTTTTGGTTTGCAGGGAAACTGCTCTGGGTGATAAATAGAAAAATTATTCCCCACTCATCAGTGTGGAGCTTGGGAAAATACAGCATTTCCTTGGTGTATTACATTATCAGTTTACCATAAGTAAGTTCTTAAAAACAAATGTTCTATTAACATGAACCATGAAGGTCTTGTGAAGCAATTGTCCTCTTGGCAATGACGTGAAAGTGTGTGCACTTTAGGTGTATTATCCAAACCATTAAAAAAGCTGCAGATTTAGGAGAGGAAGGATGATTATGTTGTGGAGCCACTGAACTGTGTCTTGGAAGGTGTGAGCTCATCTCCCAGGGTTGGCCATTCTTGGCAAATGTCTTTCCATGGCTCTATTTCTTATTGGTTACAAAGAGGATAATAATAGCTCTTTTCTCCCTTGCTTTTGGTTGCCTTCCCTTTAGACTGTAAATGCTTTGGGCTGCTGCTTCGATGCACAGAAATAATTTCCAGCCTCTCTAATGAACTTGGATGTTAAAGCAGGGGGGTGTAAATGAGCACTGAAGCGTGTTCCCAGGGTGTAGCTGCAGTATAATTTAGGCTAATTTCACAGATAAGGTAAAACCTAGAAAAGCTGATGTTCTCTTTGTTACACAGCTGAATGCTGTAGGAAGGAGGAGACATGGTAGGAATGGTCTGAACAAGAGACAAGCGAATAAGAGGAAGACTCTGAGAGCAATTCACAGGGGATTCCTAGAAAAAGAAGGAAACACAGGAAGCCTGTTTTGTTTTTTATCTCACCCCACTGCTGTGTCTTGCAGAAGGAGCAGGATGAGAAGACCAGTGCAGTGAAGGAAGAGCTGAAGTACTGGCAAAAACTCCGGCACGACTTGGAGCGGGCACGGCTGCTCATCGAGCTGATCCGTAAGAGGGAAAAGCTCAAACGGGAGCAGGTAGGAAGTTCCGGCTGTCAAATTGCTGCACTTAACTCCAGTCCCATGCAAGCACAGCAGAGGAGGAGCACTAAAGTTTTTCTTGAGCCTTTTCCTTTTTTCACAGAATCGGTCTGTTGGGTGTGTAGAGCCATCTCTCCCTGTGCCAGTGACAGGTTTGCAGTGTGCAGCCTCTGTCCTGAGAACCAGGGCTTGCTGCAGAGTGCTGGGAAAACGTATTTGCATAACTAATGGTGGATTTGAATCCTGAGCTACAGCACCCCTTCTATTTCTGGGCATGGACCAAGTGTTTTGCAGAGTAGAAGTTAGGTCTCCTTCCATGAGTATCTCAGGAGTTTGGTAACACTTGCTCCAGAGAGAGGTCTAAATCACAATTCAGCTCTTAAATTTCTAAAGCTAAAAATTCCTGTCGTTTGTCCTCTTAAGTACATTTTTAGAAGAAAAAGTTCTAAGATGGAAACCATTTACTAAATTTTTCACCAGCTTTGCGTGTGGAGACTCTTTGCTGTCCTTACCTAGTTGGTTGCTGCACCCAGAGCTGTGCTCTCTGGCAGGGGTATCTTCAAATCCAGCTTCAGGAGAGGCTCACTGGGCACACAGTGAGCCTGTACATGTGGCCTCAGGCCTTGCCTGGGTGCTTCCAGGCAGGCTGCAGGGATCCAGACAGAGGGAAAGCAGCATCCTCTGTGCTCGCAGCTCCTCTTTTTTGTGGCCAGAAACTACCCACAGCTTTTCTGAAGTCCTTTTGATGGTTCATTTACTGCATTGTCCTTGATTTACATCAGTGGCTCAGCCCTGCTTGATGTGTGAACATATTTTAGGTAGGAAGATTCAAAAAAACCCACATTCATGGGCTTTGTTTGGTTTTGATATCACCCTATCACAGTTGGCTAAATCCATAAAAGCTTATGGAAACTATGGTGTGCTTTACAAAAGGATAAAATACCACAGAAAAGTATATCTAGTTGGGCTCTATGCCAGCCCAGTTTTGAGGTGAGTGGAGAAGCATGCTCCAGAATCATGCGTGTTTGTTTGGCTTCTTTCCCATTTTGGGGAGAAGTGTGGTGTTTATATCTGTCTTCATTCATTCGTTCACTGATGCTGTCTTGTTGCTGAGCACATCAAATGCAGTTTGCTTTGTGTAAACAGACTTGCTTACCTTTGTTACCGAAGTGTTGATTTAATGACATAACAAGCCATTATAAGATCAAAGAAATTAAGATGTTAAAGGACAAATAAATACTTTTATCCTGTTCCAGTCTTCTTAGAATAGATTTTCAGTGTAAGAGATTTTCAGTGCTACAACTTGCTTGCTTGAAATCAAACAGTATTAGAGACCTCATAAAGGATATAAGAAACTGTATTAGGAATTTGCAGACATCTAACCACTGTTGTTGTTTGGCTTCTGCCTTGAAGTCTGAGAGCTTATATCTTAAACTTTGTTTTTGCTCTCTAGTCTAATTATGGATGTTGTTGTTCATGTAAATGTCTGCGTACTTTAGATTTTTCTATAATGTTGCTAATTGGTATAATAATATCTTGGGGCAGGGAGCTCTACAGGATAATTTACAAGGCGTGAAAAGCCTGTTTTCATTTTTAATTGTAACATCTTTTAATTTTCTGTGATCTCCTCTTGTTTTGACTTTATGAGATTGAATAAACAGGAGTTCCCCATGTAAAAGGATTGGACTGTGCAGTTAGACTGGGCAATCTACATCCTGCACATGGTGAGTGCAAGGTGTTTGCCAGCAGTTCTACAACAATGCTGGCCTGAGGTTTCCACCATTGAGTAAAGCCGGGGGGATGATTCAGAAGAAACTGGAGGGAGACAACACTCACGTATCCTGTCCTCAATGAGTGTCCTCATGGCTGTGTTCCCATTCCCAGGTCAAGGTACAGCAGGCTGCCATGGAGCTGCAGCTCACCCCTTTCAATGTACTGCTACGCACAACCCTGGATCTGCTGCAGGAGAAGGATGCTGCCCAGATCTTCACAGAGCCTGTTAACCTGAACGAGGCAAGTCTCTTTCCTAGAGGTGTTTAAGGGGTTGTAGATGAGGTATTGCTGGGCAGAAGCATAAACCACCTTGTCCCAAGCTGCTGGTGGACTTAAGAATATGTCAAAAAGTACTCATGATGTGTGTATCCTTCCGGGCCAAAAAAGGGCATTTTTTTCTGGAAGGTTTAGCACATCTTGGACAAATAATGTTTTGCAGAGCCAGGGTGTGTCTGCCTGGACTGGGTGACACAGAAATGAACTTCTATTGCTGCCCCTTGCCAGTGGAAAGGGCATTAAGAGTGCTTGTGATGGATACACTCTAGTTGGCTAGTAAATGGTTTTTGTAATTGTACAGGTTTTATATGTTTAGGTTCCAGATTACCTGGAATTCATTTCCAACCCAATGGATTTTTCCACCATGAGGCGGAAGCTGGAGTCCCACCTGTACCGAACCTTGGATGAGTTTGAGGAAGACTTTAACCTTATAGTTGCCAACTGCATGAGGTATAATGCTAAAGACACGATTTTCCACCGAGCAGCTGTCCGGCTCCGAGACCTCGGGGGAGCGATTTTGCGTCACGCGCGGCGCCAGGCCGAAAGCATTGGCTTTGACACTGGTGTGGGGCTTCACCTGCCTGAGTCACCCAAAACCCAGGACTTTTACCGCTTTTCCTGGGAGGATGGTGAGTAATTATTGACTTTTACTTTTCTTTGGCGGATCATGGTTTTATTCTGAGCGCATCTTTAAAACTTGGTGTTTTAAAGAGTGGTGCAAAGGTGGATCTGGGATTTTTTGCTCTGGGGAAAGCTCATACAGTCCGCTGTGAACTGGCAAGATGTACAGCAACTGAGTTAGATGGAGCACTGGGGCTTGGGAGGGGATAGTGAAGAGTCAAAGTCCTGGGACCCAAGTAATCCTTCTGGCTGAGACTTTCCATTCCCAACATGACCCCAATCCATTCCCACAGCTCTCTTGAGACACAGCTCCAAAGCATTGGTTGAATAACTTGGCTAAACTTAGTACAGCCATCAACCACGCAGGGCTTGCAGTGTGCCATCTGGTTCCTAAATGTTGAAGCTCTCTTGGGTGCAGATGGACAGTGATTAAGAAATCTCTGTTGGTGTTCAGCTGTCTGTCCTGCTCCTGCGGATGCCAGCCCTTCAGCAGAGCCAGAGGAATGGAAGACAGGTTTTAATTTGGCCACTTCTCTTTGTGGTCTGATTTTGTCTTGTAATGTGACTGTGAAATAGGTTTCTGACAAGGACCTAGGCTGGGAGCTGTTTTGTGTGGGGTGCAAACACACACTTTCCACTGTTTCCCCTGTGGCAACAATGGGAACTGAAGGACAGTGCAGGTTAAATCAGCTGCTTTTACCCAAAGGAGGGAAGTCTGAGGTCCAAGGTTATTGACTGCTAAATCCCCAGGCTAAAGCAATTGATTCCTGAACAGCATCAAAGGGAATGGGGCCTGGCACTGGCTCCAGATGCTTCTTTCAGAAGCCTTACTCCTTCCCTTCACTGTTCCAATGTCTTTTGCTGCAGTGGATAACATCCTGGTCCCAGAGAACCGGGCTCACCTGTCCTTGGAGGCGCAGCTGAAGGAGCTGCTGGAGAAGCTGGACACGGTGAGCACCATGCGCTCCAGCGGTGCCCGGACACGGCGCATCCGGCTCCTGAGGAGGGAGATCAACTCCATCCGGCACAGACTGGCCCAGCAGCAGAACAAGGGCCTGCCCAACGGGGAGACCCTGCCACAGGAGGGGCTGGAGACAACATCCAGGGAAGGGGATGAGGAAGGGGAGAAAGGTGAGCAGCAGGATTTTGATTCCAGCTCTCTAGTGCATGTCAGCAGTCAAGACCTGCTGTTTCTCCTGTGACCTTAGTGAAACATGGGAATGGCTGTCGGTAGTTTTGGGAATAACTCTTTCTAAAATGTTCAAGCAGATTCTTTATTCCTTTAGCAGATGGTGCCAAGCTCCCGCACCCTCCAACCCTGGAGCCCACAGGACCTGCACCCACCCTCTCAGAGCTGGAATCTCTGCAGGACCCTCCAACACTCAAACCCATCAATGAAAGCAAGTCCTTGAACCAGCTGCAGAAGAGGATGGTGTCAGACAGGGAGCTCTTTGACAAGAAGGCTCTGCAGCAGGAGAGCCAGGCTTTCCAACGCCTGCTCTCCAACAACGGCCTGAACGGCCTGGCCCTGCCCCCTGCGGACAGCCCTGCCAGTCCCTCCCTCAGCAGCGTGGGCCGACGGACATCTGTCCTCTTCAAAAAAGCCAAGAACGGGGTGAAGCTGCAGAGGGGTCTGGACTGCTCCCTGGAGAATGGGGAGGATCACAGGCAGGGTGGGCAGCTCTCACCCTCCTGCCCTGATGGGGAGAGACAGGCTCGGAAACGGCCCCAGAGCAGGACCTGCAGCGACAGCAATGGGGAGAAGTCACCCAGGCAGGCAGGACAGAGAGGTAAGGAAAGGCTGGGTGTGACGCTCAGTGCCACAGTTGACACGGTGGTGTTGGGTCATAGGTTGTACTTGATGATCTCAGGGATCTTTTCTAACTGATTCTGGGATTCTGTAGTTCCTTGGGCTTTCTTTTCCTTCTGAACCCTTGGAAACTGTGAGATGGGGCTGAGGAGGTGGAAATCCTGGGTCTGAATAAAAACTTCTGCACTCAAACTACACACCTAAAACTGACTCTGTGCTTAGAGAAGAACACAGTCCTGATAGCCAGATGCACTTGGTGAAAGCTGCATTTCTTCACGTTTCTAAAATAGGACAGACAAGACATGTCCGTAATGAGTTGTACTTCTCTTCTGCAGTGACTGTACATGTTGGTTTCAATATCTTAGTTCAGCTCTAGTCACCTCCATTTTAGACATTTAAAGGTACCAAGATGAAGCCCAGGGGAATCACAAGTAATTCTCCTCTTTGCCAGTCTGCAGGGCTGCTGTAAAAGAGAGTTTTCCATATTTTGTTGGGCAAGCCAATGTGCTCTGCTGCTTGCAAAGCTTTTGAGTGGCCTGGCTGGAGGCTCTGGGCTGAGGTGTTGGCATTACTGCCGTTTTAGAAAGGTTTGTGTTGGCTTGGTCACTGTTAGGAGAGAGAGCTTCCTGCTGCAGAAATGATGCATTTGATTGGGGCTTTCACAGTGTGGAGTAATTTAAACCTTACTTTTAAATCAGCTGTACCCTCAGTTCTAGAGTTTAAATACAATTAGTGGGAATACCAAGCAGGTTCCTTTTCAAATTAGATCTGCAAATGAGAATAAGCAGCTGAGATGAAATTTGGAAAGACACAAGAGGAAAAGAGTGTCTGAGTGACAGCACTGTAATTTCTCTTTAATTCTGTGTCAGCAGCCATTGTGGGACAGCTCCCATCTGTAAAGTTTGACTTAGCCTACACCTCAAATATTACCTTATAGTTATTTGGCTATCATAAGGTTGCAAGCATATTGAGAGTGGGAGGAAAGCAATTGAATGTGGGGATTGGCTTGTCAGGACAGGTTAAAGGAAACACAAATGACTTCTCCAAAGAGTTGAGGGGCTTGCCATCATCATCTCCTGGTAATAAAAGCAGAAAGTTGTCATCTGCATTGGATAAAGGCCAGAATGAGAAGCTGAAATTAAAAAAAAGGGAGAATAAAGGCAGGGTGCTGGAAAATCACTGGTAATAGGCAGTGACATTTCTCCTCTGCTGAAACAGCACTGCTGGCTTTTTTCTGAGTTGCAGCACTGCTTTTGTGATTCAGCTCCAGCTCCTTCCATGACTTCAAACACAATGGATTTCTCCTAACTGGAGAGTGTGTCTGGTGTGATGAATCTGTGTTAGTGCAGAAGCAGGTCAGTGTGATCAGGATTTTCACAAAAAGGTGTTTCCCAGAAACGTGCTCTTTGTGACAATCCCATATTTACAGGTGGAAAAAACGAGAGAGGCTTTGCCATGAATTTGCCCTTTGTGTGGCTGTTGGACTCATAAGCCCATAGGGACTTGGGGGTGCTGGGTCCATGGATGGAGGAAGGCCATGGTCCTCTGGCTTCTTGTGCCTGCTCTGGGCTTGGGGATGCTCCCAGGGGTCGTTCATTGTCATTCCCATTTGTCTCCTTGGCAGGAGTGACCAATGGCTTTGCAAAGCACACAGAAAGTGGCTCTGACTCCGAGTGCAGCTCTGCCCTGGGCAGTGGGCTGGTGTTTGAAGCCTGCAGGTAAGTGCAAAACTGTTCCCTGGAACACCTTCTGTGCCTGGATTTATCTCTCTGGTTTTGTTCTTTGACTTCGTAGTTTCAAACCCAGCCCAAACTGTTACTTTGTTTGTGTGTTGACTCTAAAAGACAAAAAACTTCTGAGTTTTCACTCTGTCCCCTTAAGCTACAGGTCCCAAAAGCTGTGCTTGACTTTCCAAGCAAGTGGGTGTGTGTTACACTTCTCTTGCTCCATGCACATCCTCTCTGCTGCTTTGCAGTTCTTGAGAACCAAAACTGGAAAAAACTTGAACTCACATTTTCAGTTCAGCACTGCAGGTAAAGCTGAACTTCTACCACCTACTGAATTGCTTCTTTCTTCCTCTCAGAAGTTTAAAAGCAGAATTGAGCACTTCAAACATGACTGAACAGACTTAGAGCAAACACCTGACATCTTCTGATGTCTTGCAGATAACTTGTACAATTATTCTTTTTAGGAACAGCTCTGTTTTACTACTTTTTCTCCAGTCTTTCTTTTTGAGCACCAAATTCACTCAGAATAGGTTCCTTATTAGGAAATTGTAAAAAAAAAATTACAATATGTGAAAAAATGTGATTGCTTGAGGTGGAGGTAGTCTATTTTCTGAAATGTTTGTAGTAGTGGGGTGAGAGGACATCCAGGATCTGGGCTGACAGAGTCCAGTTGCACATTGGAATTGTGCTGCAGGGCTGCTGTGTCATCTCTTAAGTCTGTACACAACTGGTGCAGCCCATGCAGGCTCCAGGCATCATTGCATCAGCTCTCAGGCATGAAGTCTTTGCTGGGTTCCTTCCTCATGTTTGCAGCTTGGTTTTTGTGAGGCCTTTTCATGGCTCATGGGAAAGCTGTGATGATGCCCCGTGTGCTTTCACCAGAGTATTCAGTGTTCTTTTCGTGTCAATGATGCAGTAGTGCAGTAATTTTTCAATATTTTAAACACATCCAGGGAATCCATTGTCTTTGTTGTCAAGGGTAATCTGTTTTCTCCTAATGCCCTACTTTTCCATATCTTTCAGTGGTTTGATGCCTCCGAAGCGCAGTCGAGGGAAGCCGGCTCTTTCTCGGGTGCCCTTCTTGGAAGGGGTGAATGGAGACTCTGACTTCAGTGGCTCAGGTGAGAATTCCTGCCCAGCACACCCTGCTCTGGGCCCATCTGAACCAGGAGAACACATCAAAAGCACACCAGGAACCAGTCCTGCACAAACCATCCAGGTTGGACCTGCCTGGGCATTATTACCTGCTTTGTTACAGGTTTAGGTTATTGCATAAAAGGCTTTTCCTGCTTTCACCTTTCCTGGTTGTCTGTGCCCTGTGTTCTCCTTGGAGGATTGCTTTCTGTAGTACTGGTGTGTGTGGCCATTTGATTTTAGTGACTCAGTTTGATTAGTATTTCTGTGTTGAAGAGTTCATGTGAAGCTGTGGGCATGCATAGACTTGGACCCATGACTTAGGAGACTGTGGCTTTATCTTAATGCTGAGCATGACTACTGACAGAGCATAAAGAAGGCTGGACATTCACTGTGGCCAGGCTAGAGCTCAGTACATGCTAAGCTTTATCACAAACTCCCAATGCATTTAGGTACAAACAATAAGTGGCTTTCCATTTTATCCTGTCAGTGTGTTTTAAGTACTACAGTAGTTCATATATTTTAGTTGATTGCTACTGAGACAATGATGCCTGGGTTAGGTGACAGTGTGGTTCCTTGTGTTACCATAACCCTCTTGCTGGTAACAGCCCTCCTAAGCTCTGTCTCCTGCTGCCCCTTAGGGAGGCGTCTCCTGATGTCCCTCGAGAGCCAGGCTGAGCTGGAGCCCTTGGAGCTGGTGTGGGCCAAGTGCCGTGGTTATCCCTCCTACCCTGCCTTGGTGAGTACCCATGGCTCTCCCACAGGCTGTACTTGCAGCTCAGGTAGCCCAGAACACAGTCCTCTTGTGCAGTGTAACCAGGCAGAAAAGGAAAACTTCCCAAAATAATGTAGTTGGTGCTTTTTTTATTTCTTTCCCCTTTGCGCAGTTGATTTTCCCTGTGCTCATCGTTTCAGAGCAGTGCAGAGGATTCATAAAACATTGGTCTCTCATTGTCAGGGGCAGGAGCTCTTTTCATTCTCTTCTCTGAGGAAAGTAATCAGTACTTCTGGGATGAGAAGACCTAAATTTTATAAATGCAGGCACCAGGTTCCACTGCCTGCACATTTTCCTGTGTAGTGAGTACAACTCCATGTGTAGGTGCCCAGCTGGCCCTGTCATGTCTACATCCTCTTGCCATAACCATATGTTTGATTTAAATATGAAAATATATGCATGTGTTTGCATCTAGTCCCTTGAATGATACTTCCTTAATATTTATCTGTCTTTGGGTATTTGCCTATTAATGCCATCAAAAAGGGCAGATTCTGCTGGAAGTGTGACCCTCATCCATGCTCTTACTCTAAGTGGGAGCCCAGAAGAGGGAACATCCATGGATCTCCTAGCCATCTGGACCAATCAAACCATTTTTAGTTCTCCATGTGGCTACAGCCAGAGTTAAACTGTGGCTTAGAACGGTTTTAACCACTAAGACTGCCTCCAAAAAAGGCTTTTTTTATAGCAGCCTGTTGTGGTGGTAAAGTGTCTTAATAAATTCCTACAGATGGCCAAGGTCAAAGCCCAGCTACTTTTTCAAGCCCTTAGGAGGTGAAGAAGAATAGACTGAGTATTGCAGCCACCCTTTGCTGTTCCCTTCTCCTCCTGTGCTCACACAGCACAAACATGGACACTGACATTTCTGCTGTATATGGGCAGAATTGGTGCATCTGTTGTTACTTCTCTTCAAAATTACTTTAGTCTGTGTTCCCCTGGCTTGATGGAGCCAACTCTTGCTTGTCAGCTCTCAAAATATTGGGCTGATTCTGATCTAATTCAGTGTAAATTTGAGCAATGCCACTGCAGTCACCTGAGTTGTTCCAGGATGGAGCTGGATGTTGTGAAATCCAATTTTGCCTGTGGAGTCCAGCAGGAGCATTACATTTATTGCATGAGTTTGGAGTGAGGGAGGGGAATCCTTTGCTGAACACAATAATACTGAGTTTGTACTGAATTACCCATTGGTGTAAATGCATCTACAGCCACACAGATCCACATACTTAAATCCCTTTTTTAAGATGGAGTGCCTGGCTTTTGGCCTGACTGGCTTCCCTCCCACAGGGGAAGCCTCAAGGACGAAAGTTCTTTAGAAAGAGACACTGAAACAGAACAAACAATTTTGCTTACCCACCCAAAGCAGACTTTTTTTGTGTAGCTTGGATAGACTGAAAGAACAGAAAAAAATAATGCATTCTCTTCATTATTTGGAAGTGTTTTGTGCTTAAATGTCCTCTCCTTTTGTCCATAGATAATCGACCCCAAGATGCCTCGTGAGGGTTTGCTCCACAATGGAGTCCCCATCCCTGTGCCACCCATGGATGTGTTGAAGTTGGGGGAGCAGAGGCAGACAGAGGCAGGAGAAAAGCTCTTCCTCGTCCTTTTCTTTGACAACAAGAGAACCTGGTGAGTGCTGTTGCAGAGAGGGGAGATTTAACATAATCTTTGGGATATGGGAGCATACAGGGCTTACGATGATGTTACATGTAAATTGGAGAATTTCAACATGCAGCAGTCAAGAGGAGTCTAAATAAGGAAGACAGCCTGCTTTTCCTGGCCCAAGAGCACAACACCTGACAGTTCCACTTCCACAGTGAACAGTCCAGCATCCTTCACCCAGAGCTCACATCACCACAAAAATACTGAGGCACATTAAGAGCCAATTTGCAGCAAATTATAGAGAGCATTTGACTTCAAAACACCAGCAGACTGAGCAGCCTGTTCCAGTGCTCCACAAAAGATTTGCCAAAAATTTCCAGGCTAACGTTTTCAAAATGCCTGGGTTTATTTCATGTTTGGAATTGGCTGATTTTTCAGAGGTGCTGAGTACCTGCAGTTTTCAAATCAAGATCTTTGTTTAAGATGGAAAATGTAGGTGTAAGCACATAGGTTCAAAGCAAGCTAAAATATCTCAAGGCCTTTTGTTGTCCTGCTTCAGACAGGCTGAATCTGCTGATTTTAGCATTAGTTGCTGACCATGCTGACATGGTAACAATCAACCAGCCAGATATAATAAGCCATAAACCAGTGAAGTGTCTGAAAAATACCAGTAAATCTTTGAAATCTGTGTATGAAACAATGGAAAATTTGTAAAATTGGAGAATTTTGCTGGAAGAGGAAGAGGTGACAGCTGCATGCTAAACCCACTGGGTTAACTAGTAAGTACCATGTGGGAACATGAACCAGGTAAACAGTTACACAGGAAGCAGGATCTGTGCAGCTGGAATCACAGATCCAGAGCTTATACTGATGAAGCAGTTGCTGGACTTTTGGGACACTGTGGGAACAGAAGGTGGCTGGGCTTGCCTTTTCTTCTGCTGCCTCTATAAAATAACATATCAGCAGTTTAGAAAGAAGCCTGGTGGTATTTCAAGAGCCCTTCTCCTTAGCCTTCTGGGGAAGGTTTTTGCTGGCATTCCAGGAAGAGCAGGGAAGCTCCAAGAGATCAGGGAAAGGCTGGAGGAAGGAGGTGCCTGAAGGTGGTGTCAGGGCTGGAGGGAAGACAGAGCAGAACCAAACACACAGTGGGGTAAAGCAGCAAGGGGAGGGTTTTCCCTCACATTTGGGGGCTGCTGCAGTGTTTTATGGAGTTTAAAGAGATGGGGACAAGATGCAACAAGGGAAGAATGTTTGCCATCTGCTTGGGAAGTTGAGAAGGGGATCACATTTACATCACTCGATGAGTGTGTCTGTGTCCTCTGGGTAAAAGAGGTGTGGAGACAAACTCCTGAGGCTTTTTGTTAGTGCACTGCATCCAGAACCACTTGATAAAGAACATGTTCTTCAAAGAGATACTAATGATTTTTAGCAGAAAATCAATGGCAGTGCCATGCTTCCTGTTGCTGTAGTCATCAGTTTTCCAAAACCTAAATCCAAGGTTGTAATTGAAACTATCATCCCAATAAAAGTAAGCATTTCCTTGGCTTTGCCCTGCTTTTGTTGGATACAGGCTCTGCTGCATGTTTACACTCTGAAGTGGCCACTCAGAGCCTTGTTTGCAGTTTGTGGGAAGCTACACAATACAAACTTGCCAAAGACAAGGCATTTGCAATTTAAGTCATCCACTGGGGTCAGCCTGGGCTTGGGATGTGTCAGCTGGAAGTTGCCTGGTTCTGGATGATACTCAGATAGTTGTACCCACCTAAACTAATGCTTACAGTTTCTTGGAACAAGACAGAGCTTTCTTAGGATAACTTTCCACCATGGAAGTCCCTGTATTTGCTGCTGTGTGGAACACAGGAATTTCCACGTTTCCCCTGAGCTCCAAGGAACATTGAAAGCCTTGAGTAAGGACTCCAAGGAGAGAGAAGACTGTGCTTGGAAGGCATTTTGGCTGCAGGTGGTTCTTCTACGTCAAATGCAGACATTTAAACATTTGTAGCATTGCTGTGGCATGTTAATGATGAAAGGTGTTACATGAGCGTAACTGCTCCTGGGGAGGAGGTGACAGTCAGTGACGTAATTGTTGCTGAGGTTTGTGGGCAAAGCTTGAGGAGCTGGAGTCTTGGAAACTCATGGGAGAATGTCCTGGGCCTGTGGCAGCCACACCGTGGGTGTGAGCACCAGGTACCTTGGAGCAGTCACCCCCTGCAGATGGCTCAGGCACGGCACCGCAAGGCCCAGAGGCCTCCAGGTGTTTGCTCTTTCCCCATGTCCCCTCTCAGTGTCCTTGGTGACAGGTCTCTGCACTCTCCTCGCTGCAGGCAGTGGCTGCCACGTGACAAAGTCTATCCCCTGGGCGTGGATGACACCGTGGACAAGCTGAAGATGATGGAAGGACGCAAAACCAGCATCCGCAAGTCGGTGCAGGTGGCCTACGACCGAGCCATGATCCACCTGAGCCGCGTGCAGGGGGACAACCCCTTCATCCCGGCCACCTACCTGTGAGGGGCTGCTGTGGCCAGGCCTCCTGTTCCTCCAGGCCTCCTGTTCCTCCAGGCCTCCTGTTCCTCCAGGCCTCGTGCTCGCTGCACGGGCGGAGCGGAGCATTTCCAGCAGCTGTCGGCGCTCCTCGGAGTACCCTGAAACGTGCCAAAAAAACCCCCTTGTCCAGCTTCTTTCTGAATGTGTCTTGCTGAAGAGCTGGCAGGAGATGAAATGTACAGTCCACAGGGCTGGGAGTAAGGTAGGTAGGAAAAGCTGACAGGTGCCAGGAGCCGAGGTGAGTTGCTGCAGTGAGCAGAGCACAGCACTGGGATGTTTGGACCTCGTGCACTGTCCCTGCCCCTGCGTCCCCTGTGTGGCCAGGGCTTTTAAATCATCAGCCAGGTAATTCCTGGGAACCTGGCACCACCAGGGTTCTTTACAGAAATCCCAACTGGACTTTCTTGTGCCAAATTTACCCTAACCATCATTGGCCTTTTCATTTTTCTTTAAATGACATTGTCCTATCACATAAAAACCCCACAAAATCATAGCTGGGAGCTGTGATTATGATTGTCCTGCCTACGTACATCATGTTTTCATGGGTAGATTTCTCTCACTGCATTTAGAAAAGCTTGAGATTTCAGTAACCTTCCCCACCCCGCTGCACACAGTCACATGCACAGATGCAGAGAGCTTTAAAGATGAAAATCAAATTACCTGATCTGTGTCTGTATTTATGTTCTAGAAATTTATTTTGTAGTTTCACATTTCAGTTCTGATTTCTGTGACTACGCCTGTTCCAGTAACATTTCGTATCATGACTTAGCACAGTATCTAAGGAAACTTCCTTTTTTTAAGGAGTAATTTTGGAGGTGTCTGATGAGTTGGAGCAGCTCTGCAGGCACTGAGGTTGATCAGGGTTGGAGGGAGACACATCTTTTGTGTTGGTTTATGCACATTTGGTGTAAGGCTCCTCTTCCTTTTTTCCCCCCTTTTCTGTCTCCCTAACGTTTTCCTCTGACACAGTTTGGACTGAAACCAAGCACTGACCAGAGCACACGACCCCGTTGCTGTTTCACCTTCTCCCACACGTGCACATCCTTCCCTGGTGTGTGGGTCTCCAGTGTTGGCATCCACTAAAAGCCAACCCAGACAATCCCTGCGGTTTTGGGTTTGCATTGCAAAAAACGGGGACAAACTGATGTTTGGAAACTTGGTGACTAAATCTTTTCTATTAGCCAAGGACTTTATGATTTCTCTGATCTCTTCTGTTGCATATCCCTCTTTGCTTTCCCATTTAAAAGAGCCAAAGGTGCAAAGCAAGATTGTAGATTGAATATCATCATTTTGCTTTTTAACTCAGTATTTTTTTATTATTTTTAACTTTTTCATACTGAAGAGAATGTGGAGTCAATAATAATTAATGATAATGAATAGTAGGGAGTAATCACTGCCATTTCTACTTGCTCTACTTTTTTAAAATACCACTTCTTATACATTGGGGCATGGAACTGCATTTGAAGGAATTTTAAGATTCCTGTAACATATAGAGATGGGGCATAGGAGTTTGTAAAAATATTAATAGTGATAATAATGCCTACGGAGTGTGGCTAGGGAAGGATGTTTGTGTATATAGTTGTAAAATGTTCTAAATTATTTAGACCTATTGTCACCATTCTTGAAGTCCTCAGTTGTGTTGCTGGGTCTTTTATATGCACACAGTGTAATTTATTTAAAGGAACATACACTTTTCCAGGTGGTAGCTCAGCTGTGGACTAGTGACCTGTGTACATGTTTTAAGGTCTTGGGAGTTGGTCTTTTTTTTTTTTCCTTTTTTTTTGATTTTGTTTGGTTTATAAATGATTTTAGAATTTGAATTGGCTGATATCCTGTTGTTGCTACAGAACTTAAATGTTACTGTCAGTCTGCTGTAAAGCACAGATTGCTCTATTTATTGTAGAAAGTGAGTTTATTTGCTTTCTAGAATTGTTTATATCAGATGGTATAAGAGAAGTAATAAGAAAATCTATGCTTGTAAAGAAAAAAAAAGCTAATTTTACCTACTATAATCTGACTGTCTGAGACTATATTTTCTCTCTGAGAAATAAATGTTCTAATGTATGAAAAAAAAAAACCAAAACAACAAAACACCACCCTCAGAAAGAGTTCTTCCTTGCTAACGTTGTCCTGAAATCCAGAACTTACCGTGATGGCTTTTAATCATCTCAGTTGTCCCAGGTACACGTGGGAAGAGCAACGACAGGGAGGTGACACAGGGAGGGGTTTCTTGTCCTGCCTGGCCCGTGTCCTGGGGCTGAGGTTGTTCCCTGTGCAGAGGGTGACACAAGTGGGTGCTGCATGGTGGGGTCCCACCTTGTGCTGGTTTTGTTTGTTGGGTTTTTTTTTGGTTTGGTTGGGTTTTTTTGATTTTTTCTTTTCTTTTTTTAAAACTAAGGACCACCAGGTCTGTCTTGGAGAAAACAAAGGCACACACAAACATGAAGTCATAAATGCCTGGGAAAAACAATTCCACCTTAGGAAAGTGATTTCTTGAGATACTGTTTGGAGTTTTATTGGCAATAAGGTTCTGCCTGTCACATGCTTGGCCCCAGCCCCTGCCTGATGCTTTTTCCCCACTGGGAGCAGAAAAAGAAAGTGGAGGGACCGGGAGCCTCCTCACCCTGCCAGGGTAGCCCTCATGGCCCAGCAGGAGTGCTGGGAGAAACCCAGGGTGGCCCTGACCTGTCCCCTTGTGCCCTCCTGAATGCAGCCCTTGGCACACGACAGATGTTGGAAAATGGCCCCTTCAAACATTCACAGCTGCTTTGCTGTAACAGCACACACAGAGCAGGGCCAGCCAGGCCTTTGCCAGCCCCAGGGCGATGTGTTGGCCACAGGGATTCTGTGGGGGCAGCTGGGGAGAGCTGCACCGACTGCTGGGGACAGCCACTCCCGGATCCAGGATCCTTCCTCCTGGAGTCCTGCAGCCAGCAGCAGCACGGATCCACCTGCCAGCACTGGATACCCTGTTTCTCCAACACGGCCCTCCCTTGCTTCCCTCTGGGAGCTCCCATCTCCTCTCACTGCCCAAACCCTTCCTGCAAGGGCTGCCCTGAGATGTGTATTTCTATCACACCTCGGGCAGACCCAGCACTGCAAGAACACGTTGGGGTAGAAATACCTGCAGCTCTGGAACCTCCCCCCCACCTCCAGAGGGGTTCAAAACCCTATGGCACCACAGCCAGGCATCCTTCTCAGGCATGGAGAGGATGGGGAGAACAAGGGGTTCATGTTATAAATATAAAATCTGCTACAAAGAGAAGACATATATTGTACATCTTTGACCCATATACACAAGAACACAATATACACAGAACGCCTCGGAGGAGTGGGGACTTTGTAAGGAGGTTTGTGGGAGGTGTTGCTCCCCTACCAGCCCCCTCTCCGTGCCTTCCCCACACGCTGGATGGGGCTTTACTCACAGAACATCAGTCACCAAAAGTTCCACTGAGCTGGCACGCCTCATTCCAAGTGTGTGTGGATGGAGTGGTCGTGGCCCCCGTCGTGCCTGCCCCGCTGCCCTGGGGGAGAGGTAGGCGAAGAGGATGGAGAGAAGGAGAGAGGGCAGGCACGAGGGACTCTCTTGTGAACCCACAAAGTGCTTGGGGGTCTCTGGACCCTCGGAGCGAAGGTAGGCCCTGAGAGGAACTTCTTGCCCTGCCACCCTCGAGGGGAAGGATTTTCCGGCCAGGCAGGTCTCTGATAAGGCATTTTCATCTGGGAGGTGGCGCAAACAGTGTCAGGAGACAGGAGGGAGCAGACGGGGCGGCGCACGTGGTGCAGGTCAGTGGGAGGCAGCGAAGCCGAAGTGGTCCCAGCCAGACAAGCCCAGGACAGGGAGTGCAGAGGACAGGAGGGCTTCGTCTCCGGCTCAGTTTCTCTGTAAAGCTTCCCCCATGTTCTCCCTCAGCCCCTTCAAGCCTCCCTTCCTGGCGTGAGCCACCAGCACGGAGTGAAATACTGAGAGTCGTCAAAATGGCACATCCAGGCGCATGGAGTGGCAGACAGGCACACGTTCAGAGTTAAGACAAGAGTCCAGGTGAGCTTTGTACAGCAAGGAGCAGCTCCCGGCTGGAGTGTCTGAGGACTTGGGATGACAAAAATGCCACAGTGATCAGATCGGGCCAGGACGAGGGGTGGGCACGGGAGAGAGGAGCCAGTCTGGGCACCTATCGGCGGTAATGGTTTGGGGCATCTGCAAACATGTACTTGAGTCTGTAGGCTTCAGCCAGCAGGAGCCCAATCTCTTCGTTACCCCAGTGTATCGTGGGCAGGTTTTGTAACAACATCAGAAGGCCCTGGAAGAGGGGAAGATGCTCAGTTTGGAGAGGCTGAAGGCAGAGCACAGATCCAGAGCGGGCTTGGGGCCGGCATGACCAGTGGCAGCAGCACTCAGTAACTTTTGCTCACCACACTCGCAGGCCTGAAAGGCTCAGGAACAGCATTAAGATGTGTTTGTGTCTAGATCTGAACCAGTGAAGCACCCCCAAGCCCCTTGAAATAAAGGGTGCTGTTATAGGGTTACAGCTGGACACAGGAGGGCAAACACTGACCAGAGCTGGAATGTGATGTTTGAACCCTCCACAGCTCAGTTTTCTGTCCTTACCACTGAGGCTCAATAGTTACTTTCAGGCCAAGCTCCTGAGACCAGATGATCTTGGAGCCAGCTCTGAGGGGACAGGTGACTATGTCCGCACTGGGCTCCCAACCAGAGCAATTCCCTCCCCTCTACCCCCAACCTCAGGGTCTTACTTGGAAGTCTTCCTCATCCAGGATCTCCTTCCGCCATTTGATCAAGAAGGCAGCGCAGACATACAGGTGGAAATGGGAGAATCCTTCTGGCTCTGACTGTGGACAGCAAAACTCTGGGTCAGCTCCTGCAGCTCAGCTGGAGAACGACTTCCCCAGACAGAGAGTTCCTGCTGGGCCACCCCTCTCCCGACTGGCTGTAAACATCCTGGGGCCACACTGCTGTGTTCCCCTCATCTCCCCAGAGGTGCCAGCAGACCTGTGTCCCCTTGGGGACAGGGACACAAGTGACAGGGACACACCAAGCGGGGGGGCAGTGGAGCCTGCATACCTGGTAGGTGTCCCAGAGGCGGATGGTGCAGCGGAGGGGCAGCTCCCTCATGAGCAGGTTGTTCATCCAGCGAAAGGCAAACTGCAGGTACTCGACCTCGTACTTCCTAAAGTGGTTATGTACCTGCTCTGAAACAGCACATTTCACTTACACACCTGGGGGTCACAGTGCCCCAGCTCCTGCACACTGCTCACAACACAGTGGCTTTCACCCACTTTCAGGCTGAGACCTTTTTCTTCTAAATTCCTCCTCTCCTCACCCTGTACTGTCACCAGGAGGTTTCTGGCTGCCCCTGCCCTGCCCTGGTTCCCTGAGTGTTGTAAGAAGTGGCTGCCCCAGCCCTGAGAGCTCTTACAAAGGAGCCACCCTGACCAGATTCCCGTGTCACCTACCATCGATCCGGCTGACCAGCTCCTCCAGGGCTTTGACTTTCTTCTGGATCCCCGGCTGTGCAAAGGTGTAGTTGTCCTGTGGGGAGAGGCCGTGAGTCAGAAGCAGCAGCTTTAACAACAGCTAGAAATGGTCAGAGCACCAGTTGGACAGGGAGATGAGATTATCATGAGCCAAGGAGACAGGGCTCTCGAGCACCAGGATCATCTGTGTGCTGTGAATTCCCTAGGCAGGACAGGGCCATCTGGACAGCCACAGCACCCATCTCACCAGGATTGCACCAACAGATTTAGCTCAGCGAAGCAGCAAAATCTCCCTAATGCTGGAGCCTGCAGAATACGCACCCACACAGGGAGAGGAGACAACCACACTGCTACCCCAGCGAGGGCAGAGACATTCCCATGGCCCCAGGGGCTCACCTGAATCCCATCCAGCAGCTTGCTCATGCACCAAAAGCTGTCGGCTTCGATGCTCCGTAAAACATCCTGCGACAGGTTTGTCACGTCAAAGTTTTCCACATCCTCCTCTGCAAAACAGAGAGGGAAGAGCATCAGGAAGATGGGGGACACCAGGCAGCTCATGGGACAAACCCAGGGGCTTTATCAAGCCAAAGCATTACAAGAGGCACTCCAACACTCCCTGTGTGTTAGGGGTGTGCCTGGCACAGGTCACAGCACCCATGCACTCACCTACTTCTCCAACTCAGATTGAAGAACCCCAAAAGACTTGTTGACCGTGACCTGAACCCAGTCCAGCTCCCCAGGGAACCACGGGAGAGATCCCACAGATCTTCTGTCATCCTTCTAGGGCAAGGGCTGTGCCAGGACAAAGCTCTGGCACGCTGGAACCCCTCCAGCCAGAGCACACCTGCCCTGGGTGACAGCAGGTCTCTGCCAGCTGAGAGCACCACAAGGAGAACTGGGAGAGGGGAAACCTTCACTGCAGCCAGAAACCAGGGAAGGAAACACTGCCCTTGGCCTGGGGCAGCACAAGGGAGCTCAGTTCCCACTCCCAGCTGGATTCATCGGCATCATCCCAGGACTGGAGCACAACAGAGGCACCCAGCCCAGAGGCTGCCAACTTTGAGGACCTGTGAGGAAGAACTGCTAAAGCTTCAGAAACCTCAGAAAGCTCTGAACAGCCTGACAGCTGGGCCATGTGGCAGAGAGAGGGCTCAGCTCTGTGGAGTTTCTCCCTCTCCTGGAGCCCAGCTGGCAGGAGAGCTCCAGCATGGAAGAGCCTCAGTGTGGGGGAAGCAGAGATGTGTGCAGGCTTGTTATTCAAACCCAGTGGGAGTCTGCCAGTACAAGGTCAGTGGCAGCTCTGTCCCCAGAGGGTTCTTACATAGTAAAAAAGGCTGCCCTTGCTTTTAAATGGGCTTATGAACCCCCAGAGAGTGTAAGGCCGAGATGCCTCCAGGATGGAATGACAGTGATGCTCTGCTGAGCTTGGAGCAGAATCACCTGCTCCAAGCCAGGCTCACCTTAACCTGGTGGCTGTGGAGGGAAATAGGCATGGGAAGGCAGTGGGACTGAGGTGGGGAGACAGTCAGGAGACACAGGCCTAGCCCTCCTGGCTTGACTGACCCAGCAGCTCCTCCCATTTCTCCTTGGGAAAAGAGCACCCATCACTGCTGTTGTGCCACTAAATCAGATCAACGAATGCCAGGGCTAAGATGGCCCATTTCCAAATTCAGAGGCTCAGAAATCCTAACAAGCATCTTTGATGTTCCTTGGAAAAAGCAAGAGAGGGAGAAGATGGGGCTTGGGGCTGGAGCCAGGCCATCCTCTTGGCTCAGACCCTGCAGGGCACTGCCACAGGCTGGTGAAAACCAACACCAAGAGATCCTGCCTGAAGGAGAAAGGGAGTCACAACCAGTGACTCCAACACTGCTCCCACCTCTGCTTCTCCTCTGAGGCAGAGCTCAGCTCTAGAGCAAACTGCCACCAGGAGCTTTGGGGACAAACAAGAGCTTAACCCTACACTAATCTCACAATCTTGTACTGCAGAAAGAGCAGCAAAGCTGTTTTCTAGCTGCACATCATCATCATCATCATCCAAAACTATCATTCTTCTGCTGGCTTCTCTACAGTCACTCTCAAAGGGTCCAGATAATGAGAAAGGTGGGCAAAATCTGTTTAGTATCCATCTCCTTCCCTAGGTCTTCCAGAGAGGAAGGTGGATGGGCAGGCAAAGGGGCAGGACAGGGTACGTGAGGAAGTGAGCCTGTGCAAAGACCTGCCCATGCAGCTCAGGCATGAGGACCAGGATGGAGAAGGGGCTGTGGTGACCTGCCCAGGCAATGGTGAACACCCTGCTGCTTGCACCAGCATGGGGACAAGAGGAGCAGCTCTGCCAGCTGACCCCTGTGTCAAAGCAAAACAGCAGCAGATCCCCAGCAGAAGCCAACACACACTGCAAGAAGCTTTGGACAAACCCCCAGGTCTGTCAGCACAAACATCTGCTCAGCTGCATCACTAAGAGGCCTCATGAAAGAGATACTCAACATATGGCTCTGACAGGAACTGAAGGGAAGCCACTGGCTTGGTGACAGCCACCTACAGCACACACCTCTGCCACACAGAGCCCAGGGGCAACAAGGGCTCAGCAAAAGTGAGTGATGTTTCAAAAGGGCTCAAAGAGGACACAGGAGAGGGGAAAGACCAGAGAACCAGGGCTCCAGCCATCCACATCCCTGCTTTCCATAGGGATGGAGCAGGGCTCAGGGCAGGACCAGACAGCTGGAGGAGAGTTAAGCCCAGCCTCAGCTCACAGCTCTGGGTAAGTCTGCACTGCATGTCCAGCACAAAACTGGAGGTCAGGAAAGGCTGATGGCAGAGCCTGGGCTGGGACAGTCACAGTGTGACTGGTGACACAAGGCTCCCATTCCCTTCACCCGGGTTTCTGCTCCCGCTTGCAGGGAAACAGTGGCTTCACTGGACTGTGATTAGCATTTAGTGACAAAGCCAGTTAGGAGCAAACAAGATCAATACTTTCCATGGCACTGCTCCCCTCTACAGCCCTGGTGTGATGCCAAACCGGTCCCAAAGCTGGGACAACCTCTTATGCAAGGCCTTGAATCAGGGATGGAAGTGGAGTCATACACTGGTACAGGCAGAGAGCACTGGGAGAGGCTGCAGGGGCCAGCACTGAGACTACCTGGGGATGCTGAACTCATTTTTGAGCTCTGTCCCTGCCATCCTAAATGCAAACACAAGCCCTGAGAGCTGGAAGTGACTCAGTGCAGCAGAGGGGCTGCAAGACCTGAGCTGGGAGGGACTCACAGCTCAGTATTCCTGTGCTTTCCACAGCTACACTCTCTCTGATCACATGGAAAAAAGGGGATATGGTTTCCTTCAGGAGGTGCCAAGGTGCACCAATTCCTCAGCTGCCTGACCATCTCTCTACATCCCCATCCTCCCCAGTGCTACTGGCAGCCTGTGCCCATCCAGAGGGCACCAACAACAGGCTCAGCTGCTCCTGCAGCCTCCACACCTCCCTCAAGCTCCTCCTCAGCAGCACCTTCCTGGCAGCACCAGCTGACACAAGCACTGGTCAGCAATCTGCAGCAGAAGCCAGGAGGAAGAATCAGCCAGGAGGAAGAATCACTCCAGCTATGCATCAGTCAGTGGCAAGGGCCCAAAGCTTCCATGCTTGCTGCCAAGCAGCTGAGGCAGAGGTGTCCATGCAGGAGCCAGGGAGAGAGAGCATCACAGGAGAAGCTGAGCCAGCTTGCCACGTTGGGGGAAGGGGGAAAACACAACAGTTAAACCTGTCCCACCTGCCAGGGGTTCACTGCAGTCTGCCCAGCACCTGGAAGAAGCAGGAGTTTTGGATGCAGACTGGGTGGCTGCATGTATGGGAAAAGCAACTGGTGCCAACTGGCACTGCAGAAAGGGTCAGGGAAGTTCAGACAGTGACTGGAAAACTCTGGGGATGAGCTGCTTCTCTCTGCCTCAGGCTAGCTGGCGTTTTCTGAAGCTGGTCAAAGGGGCACACACACACTGGATTCAAGAAATCAGAAAGGAGAGGCAGACAGTGTCAGTGGGATGCCTTCAGTCAGGCTCAGGAGATGCAGGTTACTAATGGGGTCATCCAATCCCCAGAGCAGCTAAGAGAAACAGCTCCCTCTGAATGTTTTTCCCTCAATTCACCTCCTTCGGGACCTGGAGACGAACACATCCTGCCACCTTCCATGGTGATGATGGAAAGGCATCAAAAGACACATCAGCATGGCCAAACTGCTCTCACTACCAGCCTGAGCAAGCTGTATTTAATCCCTCTACACACAAGGGCCTAGAGTTTGTTGGGTAACTACTGACTGTTGTTTCATTGTTTGTGACAACTTCAAACAAAGGAAGCTGCCAAATTGTTCCCTGGAAGTGACCAATAAGCTACAAACCATTCCCTACCCAAACCACCCAGCTTTTCCCCATTCCCATTTTCTCCCTTTCCCCTTTTCCAGCCCTTGGAGGGGATGCTAGACAAGACCACTGAAGGATGTTTCAGGCGTTGGGCTAGTAACACCTACAGTGGAGACATCAACCAGACCCATCAATCAGCTGATGAGCTCCAAGGAGAAGATGATTTGTTGTCTGCAAATGCAATACCTGCCCAAAGCATGGGATGATGGATCAGAAGTTACAGTGAGCTTGGCAGTGAGGACCAGCCTGTTAGCAGAGGTGAAACTGCTTCAGGAGAAGCTAGTGCCAACTTTCCAGAGCAAGCTTTCAAGAAAATGCAAGGGAAAATTTTCCAGGCCAGTTTCACAATCACCTGTGAACGTGGGAATACCCACAGATGATACAAAGGTGTATGAGCCCTCTGTGGGCAGGGACTGCCTAAGCCATACAGACTGTTCCCTTTCTCAAGGCTTAAAAAATACAAGGAGAATTCCCTTTGAACAAGAGACTTCCCACAGAGAGGTGAGTTGTCCCTCAGTGTGTGCTGCACAAGGATTACCCAACTGTGCAAGGCCTCCTGCTGCAAGGACTTGGGTGCAGCACAGACTGAGCTGATCCAGGCTCCAGGAATCCTGACAATCAGTGATCCAACACGGAGAGCCTTCAGATCTGCCCTGCCCAGCTCCTCAGAGGCCTGCCAGCAAAGGCAGCTGTACAGAAGAGGCAATGCTCCAAATCAATGGCTTAAATCCTGCTGCAAAAGGGGTTATGAGAGACTGACCACTGCCAGCTCTTTCCCATGTGCATTCAAGGCAATTATTGATTTGTCTTTTAACTCGGAGTGCTACACAGCCTGGGGAGCAGGGAGCCACCAAGACAGCTCGTGACCTAAAGGCTGGCTTTGAATCCCAGGCTCTGGAGAGAGAAGGGGATGGATGATGTTTCTTGGCCAAATTCAACTCAACTGGTCTCCCACAGAGGAGTTTCTCCTTCCAACCCAAGTTTCAGAGATAGCTGGAAACAGGAAGGCCACATCCAAAGAGGAAGCTTCAATCAGGGTTGAAAACAGCCCTGGAAGATGGTGAGAAGCACAGCCCCAGCAAAAAGAAGAACAGGGCTGATGCAGAATGAAATCTGCTGCCTCATGCAGAGAGCTAAGCCCTGACACCCAACAGGGTACAGGACTGCAGAAGTCACTCCAGGTACCCACAGGCAGCTCTGATGCCTCAGACCAGTTCCCTTGCCCAGGTCACTCACTGTGCACAGCTCCACTTCTAACCCAATAGATCAATCCTGAGCCACGGCCTCCACCAGGACTAAATGCCAAGGATGCTGCTCAGGCCATAGGAGAAGCCACTCAAAGGGAACCTGCTCAGATCTGATATGCTCTTGACCTCCCACAGAAGGGAATTCACTCCAGCTGGTATCAGAGCCACATTTTGTGCCTTCTCTTTCAGGCTGTGAGGAACAACAGCACTTCCTAGGGATCAATCCTGACCACGCTGGCTATACCAGTGGAAAGCAAGGTAGGTCCCTCTTCACAATGTACTCAGCAGAGGCAGATCAGTACCAGTTTACAAAGCCTTAGCTTGATAGTGGAAGGCTTTCACTCACTTCGACATGTTTTGGATCAGACCTTAAAAATATTTGTTCAGCAGGATTTCTGTCACTAATAGTCTTATAAATTCCTTTTTCTTTCTATTTACAGTGAAAAATAAGAGCCTTTAAACACAGGGATTATGACAACTCCAAAACACAGCTAGAGCCAGAGAAAGAATAAAGACACTATGGTGGAAAGGACTTGATCTCCAGCTAAAAGCAACTGGCTGACAAGAAATCCAGAAGCAGCAGGGAGGAGTCAGTTTGCTTTCTGAAACTCTCAGTTTGAGAAACACACCTGTACTAGCAGCAAGGGAGGGAATCTTTATTTAAATAGTTTATTTTACATTCTCAGCAGGGTCTCTTTACACTTCACTCATTCCTCCTAGAGCAACTGTCTCCAAGCCCAAGCTTTGAGAGCAAGACCCTCTTCCAATTCTGCTTTGTCTCAACTCCCTCAGTGCCTAAAAGATCCCATTCACCTTCAACCTGTAAGGTTGTTCAGTACATTCAAATGCAAACCCACCCTCAGCACTTAAACTTCTGTGGGGCTCAGCAAGATTATGAAACTGAATTATGAAACAACCAGGGAGCAGAGATACAGCAAGAGGTCAAAATACAAGTCCAGCCTGGCCGAGGCACTCTGAAGGAAGAGCACATCATCCCCTCCTCCAGCAAAGCCAGTTTTCCTCATGCCAGCATTTCACACCATTCCAAACCCCACTGTCAGGAGCGCTGGGAGCAGCAAGTGTCACTTACCAACGTGCTCAGAGAGGAACACAACAAAGAACGGGGTGACCAGGTCATTGATGCCCTGCACATAGCCGCTGGCGGGGTGGCGAATGGCCCAGATAAACAGGATTCTCTCAAAAATCTAGGGAAGAACGAGGGAAAGCAGGTACCTGCATTAGCCATGCACAAAGGAAAGGCAGGAAAGCGTAAGTGCTAAGCTCAGGGAGTGCAGACCATGCACTGACAGGCTTTTCTGCAGCAGTAAGGTAACATAAGAAGCATAGAAGTTCTAGGAGAGACTCCTGTAAGATCCACATATCCCTCACACAGGCCAGCCCACTCTTCAGACAAGACAGTGCAGGCTCCTCAGTCCAGGGTCCTCATCAAACCCGCTGCCTGAAGAAATGCACACCCAACTTTTCAAGACCCAGATAGCTTAATATCCACAGGACAGGGCTGCCTCTTAGCAGAGCAGCCTCTCTTGCTGAACATCAGGTGGAAAGATGAGGTATCAGCACACAACTTACAGCAAAACACCACAGATCAGGATAGTTCCCAACAGAGCAGCCTCCCTCACAACCACCAACACTCCCAGATTGCCCCAAGCCCCTGGACACCATGCTCTGACACACCACATACACACACTGAGCTTGTTTCCAGAAAGGACAGGTGCCCACACCTCCTGGCCACCTCTCAAACCCATCCCTGCCCGGGTTGCTCACGTAAAAGAGGTTTTGAAGCAAACAGGACTATCTTGTGTCCTGGTTCAAATGCCTCCAATTTGTCACAAAACAAAAGCTTCAGGTCTTTTACTGACTCCTGGCTGCACCTTGCCACAGCAGAGATCATCCCATATCCCTTGAGCTCCAAGCTTCATGTCTTTCAGAAACGTGGGACAAGACCAGACAGTTCCAGCAGGAATTTGCGCCAGGAGCTGTCAGGCAGGGAAGTTTCCCCACAAAGTTAACTCACAGTAGCAGTGCTGGCCTAACTCCACACACACATCCCATGGAAATGCGGGGCAGGACCTTCACACCCCCCTTACCTCCTGGACGAGTGGCTGCTGGAAGAGGGGAATGAGTGGGTTGGTCCTTGGAATGTCAATGTGGATCTGGAAAAGAAAGTGGGTTACACACACCAGCTATACTTTCCAGGGGCACAATAACTCATCACAGGCTAACAGAAGGGAATCCACCATCAGTGTTCCCCCAGGCGAGAGCTGACAAGCACAGTGAGGGCTACAGATGACAGCTGTACTGAGAAAATCATCTACAGCTTTATCCAGTCTGCTCTGCTCAGGTACAGGCAGGTAGTTCAGAGCTGAAATTTATTATTACATCAATTTAGGAAAAGCTTAAACTAACAAGGACAGAAACATAGTGCCTTTTCCCCAAAGAGAAGACTCCTACTATCTACAGCTAGAGCAAATCCTAGCATGATCCTACCCACAGGGACAAGCAGCAGCGAGAGAGAGGAAAGGGATATACCCAAAGCAGAAAGACAGGCAGAGGGTTCCCACCTGTCTGTAGGTGTCCTGGTGGTGCTCCTCGTTCCGGGAGTCGTAGTACTGCTGGATGAAGCCAAAGTACTCCTCCCTCTTCCGCTGCAGGGTCAGCTTGCGGCGCTCCGAGTTGGCGGGGAGATAGCCCTGCATTGGGAACAGCCACGTCAGGGCAGCCCCCTCTCCTCACCATCCCTGAGAATCCTGCCAGCTGGGCACCCAGAAACATCAGGCACACCAACTCAGGAAAGAGCGTTCATGGAATTTGGCTTTCCCAGCCCCTGATCTTGGAGTAACCCAACTTCACTGGGTTTCCCAAAAGTTTCCCAAAAGAGAGCGAATCACCCATTCCCCACACCAATCTGGGCTTTGAGCTCAAAGAGGATGCAGCACTAACACTCCCTGACCAAAAAACCCTACAGCTCACCTGTAAGCTGGGAACAGGTACCACACAAGCAAAGCTGGCTGTGGGACACACGGAGGTGTAGGAGCACATGGCCCTGCCCCAGCACAGGCCCCCCATCTCTGGAGTCACAGCTCTGAGTACTCACTGAGAGGAGACGCCACGTCACGGGCCGGACCTCCCTGGGCACACCAGGCCAGCTGCATTTTCTCAGCTCATCTGCAAACGGACAGTGGTGGCAATGGATTAGATCCTAGGCACGTCCAGGCACCACTACACCTAGAAGGAGAGGAAAGCCCAGTCTGCTCCTGCAGGCTCTGGAGACACTGAGCCTCCAGGAAGGCTCCCACGCTAGCAGTGACTGGGGGTGTGGGTCTGGTGCAAGGAGAGTAGAGATGATTTCAACTCAGCTTGGGCACAGAACTGGGAGCTGCAGGGGCACCAATGTGCCAGGACCTAAGTTCCCATACAGAGCCCGACAGCCCCCAGTGATCCCAACCACCACGTGCACGATGGAGAATGATCAGGAACAGACAGGGAGTGGTTGCAGGACATCACCATCCGCCAACAGAGCGATTCCTGCAAACATCCCACTTGGTACAACTGCAGGTAGTAATTTTTTCCACTTTGAAGTAGACCTGATGCAGGCAGCAGGCCCCCTCTGCCCCCCCCTGCCCACCCAGAGGCACCCTCATTTTGCCCCACTCACCCAGGTCTGTGTTGTGGCTGGAAAGGAGCTGCCGGAACTTCTCCAGGCGCGTTTTCTCCCGCACGGTCATGGGGGGAGCCCCGGAGGCGTTTTGGTCGGAGATTCGAGCCACGAGTGGAATGACAGGCCGGAGGGGAAGGGACTGCTGCTTCTGCAGGGGGCTCCTCACACAGGCCTCCTCTGCAAGGACCAGATGCTGCACTGAGGTGGGGAAGGAGGTTGCACCTCTCCAACCCTACCTCGCTCCTATAGCCACTGTCAGATGCTGCAGATTTCAGGCCTCTCTTCCTCAGCACCAGTGAACAGCAGCACCGGCCCACTCCAATGGATCTGCTGGTTCACAGGCATCCGTTGTGGCTCTTCCATCACTTCCCCCCATTTCTGCCTCACTTTCTTCCTCCTGCATCCAGACATCTGGCTGCAAGTGGATCAGACTTCCCTCTACACATAGGAAGCCATGGGTAGGACACAGGAGACAAGGCAGAACTGACCTTCAGATCTGCTCTGCTCTCCAGTGACCTAAACAGCAACCAAGCTAATTGCTAGTGCAGAGAGAGGAGCTGATGGGCTGCCAGTGCAACCTCCTGGGTTGCTTTCACTGCACAGGCAGACAAGCCAGAGTGAGTAGGGGCTGATGCTGCCCAATTCCCTGCCCAACCTGTTTTGACCTGGTGTCAACAGGACCTCATCCAGACCTTTATTAAGAGCAGCATACCAGGCCATGGAGGAAGCACACAGTGAGCAAGTCCCAGCAAGAACTTAACAGATCTTAAAACTGACTTAGCACCCAGAACATGGAACACTCTGGGACAGACATGCCTCCATGCAGGATATTGAGAGCAGAGGACACAAGCAGACCTCCAAAATTGCTCCCTGGAATACAGGATACTAAAAGGAAGAAAAAGCCTCTGTTATGCTCACGGGCTGTGTCACAGTCTCTTTGCCCACACCCTGTGAGTAGCAATAAGCCGTTGAGTTCAGCAAGAGAGCACTGGAGCAGGAGGCTGCTCCTCAGGACAGCTCTTACCAGAGGTCCTGGAGAGCTGGGCCTCACTGCTGGACTTGATGACCTTGCAGTTGGTGGGCAGGTCCCCGAGGGCAGGCTGGCACCGCTCGGGCTTCACCCGCAGCTTGCTGTGGTTCTCCAGAACCTGTGCTGCCGTGGCCTTGGCCACTTTAGAGTTCAGAGTTTGCAAAGAGGAAGAGGAGGAGGAGAAGTCCTCGTCTTCGTCATCCCCAATGTCCCAGGCATCGCTGGTACTGCGGGCAAACTCATGGAAGCTGGAGGCCTTCTTGCTTTTCAGGGGCAGCCCACTGGCCTTGGAGCGGTCCTTGATGAAGCTGGGAGCCAGAGAGGAAAAGGACCAGAGCCATGTTGTTAAGTGAGTTCATTTTCTTTCCTTTCCCCACGCCCTTATTCCAATCAGCCAATCCCTTTTTCCAGTTTCCCTGTTCCTCCTCCCAGACCTAAGGAATATGTTAAGCCTCTCTGGGCTGCCCCCTGCCAGGAGTGGCTGTCACAAGCTGCTATGACAGCAGTCACACAGGCCACAGTGGCAGCACACAGCTGGAGAGGTGCCAGGCTTTCTGGCTTGGAAGGGCAAAGGGGAGACACGTACAATTCCTCCAGCTCTGCCTTCCCCCACCCTACAAAAAACAGGTAGATTAACACCCAAAAAAAGGTCTTGCAACCTGAAGAGAGGCATGTCAGAGGTCAGGCAGAGCAGGTCTCCTCCCATGGACCCTCCCGACACAGCTGCAGCTGTTCCCAGCAGCCAGGCCAGTCTGAGTCTTTCCTCAGGCACAGAAGGAATTTACTCTTAAGCTACAGGAGTCAAAGTCCACCAGCTGAAGCAGGGAACTTTCACCACTACACAGCATGGGATAGGGACAAGGAGGCAGTTCAGATCAGGAATTCTGCCTTTTCCTGCCAGAAGGGCTGCTGCAGTTCTCCAGCCTTGTAGCTGCTGAGCAGCTTTACCTCCCTTTCCCTTAATTCCTCTGGCTCCAAAGAGCAGCAGAAGGATCAGACACCATTGCTAAAAAAAAGAGTGTGTCTCCTTTGATGCGACTGTTACTGTATGGATTTCTGGCCATAAAGGGCTCCAGCAGATAAGCTCCCCCTGCAAGCTTTGCTAGAGCTCAAGACAGCACCACGCCTCACTGCTGTCCTTCTTAGCTGCAGTGTCACAGTGCCAGGGATGTTGGAGACCTCCACCTACCACAGAACCGAGCCCAAAACCTGCCAAGCCTTGTGGCCTGCATCTCCAGGAGACAAACACTTACTTTTTGGTGAGCCGGGAATCCAGAGGAGGATGCTGTGCTCCATAGACAGGCTGAATGCTGCAGGAAGGGGAAAGAAAAAAAACAAGATGCTGCAAAAAGAGGTCCCACGAATAATCTTGGCCCAGACTGGGGTCACATTTCTTGCCTGCTATTGGGAGCTGAATAAAAGACCAAAAGCAACTTCAAAAACCTTCAAACTGAAAAGACCCAAAGTGCCACATTCAGTTGAAGATTTGTTTTTTGCAGCTGCAAAAAACAGCTTGTTTAAACTCTTAGGTCCAGTCCAGCCTGAGCTGGGATTTGAGCTCTGCTCTTTTCTGCATCACCAATTCACTTCATGTGTCGCAGGCTACCTGCTGTTTACACTGATGTTCATTCTCTTTTCCATCAAGGGGACTTCCAGTTTTGGGAACTCACCCTTCCATGCCCTGCGGGACAGGGAGGGACTCTAGCCAGTGACACTGGGGCTCCTCCATAAATGTACTTTAGGGTTTGAACAACACGCTGGCTCTCAGGATCACAGCCAGTGCCACGGAGAAGGAATGTCTGGTACAGTACGTGGTTTGACTCGCGTCCAAATCCCAGCTTAACCAACTACTTCCTATGTGGCCTGAAATGAGTCACCACATCTCAGTGCCTTGGCTCCCCACTCTGTGGACTGGGAATAGTGGGACAAGGAGCCTGAGGGCTCCAGGCACCACATGGGGAGCATCACCTCAGAGAGGAGCTATGAGACAAGGGCTCATCGCTGGTTTTACAGACTCCGGAGGCGAGACAGGGATCCCAAGCTATCACCTGCATTTGAGGAGCTATTCACAGCCACGCCACCATGGAAAACAACCTCTGGAAAACAAGTCCTGCAGTGCCATGGCAGAGACAAAGGCCCATTCAGAGCTGGCACATGAGGAACAAGCTTCTCTTGGGTCAATAGAGCTGGCCTGGTTTCCAGGAGCTGCAGATGGTGCCCGGCAGTAAAATAAGCAGAGCCCAGCTATGGAGGAGAGGGATGGCAGCCTGGTGCAGCTGGAAAGCATGCTGGGAACAAGCTGAGGAGGCAGAAGCAACAGGTCCAGCTGGCAGGGAAGAGATGCAGAGAGCCAGAGCAGAGGCTGGAAACAACCACAGCACAGAGAGATCCTGGTGGAGCAGCACAAGGGGTGGGCTCGCCACTGCAGTGGTTGTCCCTCGTGGCTGGAACTGCTGAAAGGGCTCACTGTGTTTACCCAGGAAGGATTAAGCCTAGGATGGAGTATGATGACTAAGGAGCACCTGGAAGTCAGGATACCAATTGAGCAGAGGCACCTCCACGGGAGGACATAGCAAAGAGATGATGAGGAGTGAGAAAAACAAGCCCTCCAGATCAGCATTGCTTCCCAATGACTTGTAGCAGCTCCTTGCAGGACAGGAGCCAGCAGAGCCTCTCCCATACCCAGCACCAAAGTCACACTGTCCCATGATATCCAGCACAACTCTGCTCCTCTCTGTGCAGGGACCCACAGGCTGCCAGTGGGGAATTGAATACTTTGATTCACCTGCAAAGGCCTGAGCTTCACAAGAGCAATGAAGGATGTGTGTTAAGAGAGAGGAGGGGATGTGGCAGCCAGTGCTGGGTGAGGAAACCCTTTCCTGGGTTGACACAGTGGCAGAGGGTCCCACCTGCAAAACAGCTCTTTTTGAAGTCTTAGAACCCAGACACTCCCAAACAAAGAGTATTGAGCTGATCTAAGCAGTGCTTCCAGACTGACTGGACGAGTCCCCTGTTCTGTCCCAGTTTAAGCTCTTTGGGACAGGCATTTCTTGTTACCAGGATGTTCAGTGTAGGGTAAGGGGTGACTAATGGTGCGTGGTACAATGGCTGTGCTCCCTGTGTGACACCTCTCACAAGATCATCGCAGGGTGTGGGTTATTGACACTGCAACAGAGCATATCCATGACACTTCAGTGCCCCTCTGGACATAGAACATATTTACTTCTAGCAGGCTGTTTGTCCCCTTTTAAAACAGCATTTAAACAGCCCCACCAGATCCTGGCTGCCCATCTCCCTAAAGAGCAGGAAATAACACACCAGACCACCCTGCCAACGCATCCCTAGAAAATTACTGGGCAGAGAATTCCCAATGCGAAAACCACAGACAGCACTGGGAAAACAAAACAGCATTTGCTAGTTCTTAACCTACATCTAAAATCCACCCTAAATCCACAGGGACCAAAAGCTAATAAACTTTACTAGCAAATAAAAGCTAATACAGCTAAGTGACCAAACTCACACAGTGTCATGGAAAAGGAAGCTAACGCAGTATCCAAATCCCTACAAAGCCTCCTTCTGCCAGATTGTCAGGGGAAAGAAAGGAGAGAGCCAAGAATCTGTACAGGAGGGTCTCTCAAAGCTCAGACAAAAAAGAAAGGGAGCTTCAGGTCTGGCGACCATGGACGCAGCACATCCCACCTCCACCTTCTGAGTCAGGTTGAAGACCTGTTGGTGACTGTCCCTGGAAATAACCAGCACATAGGGTATTCAGAGGTGGTAATAAGGTTCTTGGATCCAGGATATCTGCCAAGCAGGCAGTCAGGAACAGGAGAGAAGACTGCCAAAACCTTCACGATGGAGTGTATCACAGGCAGGACCGGCTGCCTGCCAGACCGGTTCACCTGGTTTGAGCTTTCCAAGGCAAAGCTCAAAAGTCATCAAATGCAGAAGAGAGGTGGTGTCCAAGACCACCAGCTGAGAGCATGGCTGAGACCTTCAGGTAAGAAACAGGAGCAGCTGGGAAATAACCCAGGGAAAACACAGCATTTTCCTCCCCCATGAGCAGCAGAGGAGGAACGCAGATTGCTCCTTGCTCTCTCTTTGCTTGCCACAGACCTGGATTGTCCAGCCAACCTGAAGGAGTTGCACAGTGACAAACAGATGAGTGAAAGCACATTAGAAAGAGATATTTAACTGGCCCAGCAAGATTTAAAGCCAACTCAGCATTGCACCCGTACCTCAGCAGGCAAAGGGCAGGGTTCAGATAAGGGAAATGAGAGCAGATGTGAGGAGCACCAGTGAGGAAAAGTACTTGAGAGAGCCTTCCCAGAAAGGCAGATGTCCCCTTTCCACACCAGCCTTGCTCCCAAGGTGTTGTAGGGAGCATCTCCTTCCTAATTACCAGCCTCTTCTTCCTAAACACCATGTGAATAAAATATTTCACTTGTTTCTCCCATCCCTGGGTGCTTTGACAGAAACCAGGACATGACAGCCAGAGGAACTGAAGCAGGAGAGGTGCAAACAGAGCCCTCACAGTCCTTCCTCTGGAGTAGAGGTGGACCAGGACTGACATCCCACACAGGAGAGGATAATGGGGGGCTTCCAAGGGTTATCAGGGGCACCCCTTTGGGACAGAGCTGTTGCCACCCATGGTGGCACCTCTGTGGACTTCTGGGCAAGGGTGAGTTTTCTTCAGTATCTGTGGGAAGGAAGACGGAACAGCCCTGGCTCTGAGACTACCCCAAAGGGGCCCTCCAGGCACCCTGATCCCTCCATCCCGCTTCCCTTGGGGCAGAGGGAGCACACAGGGGTTCCACAGCCCACACACAGCCTGCCTTGTCCTACAGATGAGGGAACAGCTCTGCCCCTACCCCTGTCCCTTATACATTACACAACCCAAATAGATAATTGTGAATATTTCCTCCAGCAAAATTCCCCTCCCACAGCCTGGAAAGTCCCTGGCATCGCCCCTATCGCAGGAGGAACCTCGAGGCCCCCAGGAAGCTCCTCAGCCCCGCAGCCGGTACAGATCCACCCGGTATCCCCGCAGCCCTGCAGGGGATATACCCCGCGACCCGCAGCCCGACGGCCACGGTGGGTGACAGCCCCTTCCCCGGGGAGAGGGCGGCTCCAGCCCCCAGCAGGAGCGCGGGGGGCGCGGCCCTCGCACCCCTTCCCCGGGGCTCACCTGCCCGGCAGCTTGGCGCTCCGCTTCCAGAACTGCCTGCCGCTCTC
>VZRJ01021057.1:494445-537124 GCA_013397565.1 Ptilonorhynchus violaceus
GGGAGAGACCACGGGGGGCGCGGGGGGGACGCGGGAAGGCACCACCCGGCTCCTGGCGGGGCGGCAAAATTACATTTTCGGGTTTTCTGGGTTTTCCGGGTTTTCCGGCAAAGTCGCAGCCCGGTTGCATCGCCGTCATGAGCCCCGCTCGCCTTTCGTGGGACATTTCAGGTCCGCTGAAGTGGCTGCTTCAGTCTGACACAGGAGCTGTTTCCTTTCAGACTTTTAGAATTAAAAAAAAAATAAATAAATTAAAAATTACCTCCAGTTATCACGGCATTATCTGCACCAGACGCTATTATTTGTCTTCTTTTTATTTATAGTGCCTAAAGCTCATAAATAGTGCTCCAGATGGGAGTAACACCATTCATATTTTTACTATTATTCTCCACCTCACTCACTCCCATATGGACCACTAATGCACAATTATTAATGAGTAATTATGCAAATCAGCAATTGGATATGCAAATTGGGGGTAAAATTTTTTTCCGCCGTCACCTCATAACCAACACCAAACACCTGCAGAAAAAAAAGAACTGCCAAAAAAGGCAGAAATAAGCAAAAACACACACACACACACAAAATAGAACGGCATTAAAAGGGTCGAAAACCGAACCACATTAAAAAAATGAAAAAGCTGGCAACCCCTCCCAGACCATCGAGAATAAACCAGAAACAGAGTCCCAACCTGGAACTGGCTCCTTCCACATTCTGGGTGTCTGTGGGCTGGGTATCCATGGTCTATCAATCTTTCTATTATCTACTTTCTATTCCTCTTTCTATTCGTTTTAGTATCTGGTTTTTATTATGTCCCTTCTATTCAGTTGGTTATTCATCTTTCTAGTACCTACTTCCTATTTATCTTTTTATTTATGTTTCTGGTATGTGCCTTCTATGATACTTTTTATTATCTTTCAATTCACCTTGCTATTGACCTTTCAAGTATCTGCTTTCTACTCACCTTGATATTTATCTTTCCAGTCTCTGCTTGCTGGGGTTAGGGGTTAGGGTTTATGTTAGGGTTGGGATTGGGGTAAAGTTAGGGTTAGGGTTGGGTTTAAGGTTTAGGGGGTTAGGGTTAGGGGGTAGGATTTAGGGTTTAGTCTTAGGTTTAAGGTTAGGTTTTAGGGTTAGGGATAGGTTTATGATTAGTGGTTAGGGGATAGTGTTAATTTTAGGGTTAGGGTTAGGGAATTGATGTTAGGGTTTGGTGTTAGGGTGTATGGTTGGGGTTAAGGGAAAAGGTTTGGGGTAGGTAACTCTGGGGCAGAAAGTGGGATTCCACCTCCTAAAATTGTGAATATCAGCGGATTGCTCCCAGACAAAAGCTGCCAGGACCAATGGCTCTGGCTGGCCTTGGCAACCCCGGGGCCACCTCTCATCTGCTCCTGAAACACTGGGGCCATCTGTTCCTTCCCCAGCAAATGCACATTTGGGTTTATCATCTTCCTGAACTGGTACCACAGAGTCCAAACCCAGGATTTACAGGTGATGCCCCCCATACAAACCAGAGCCATGGAGCCAACCCAAAACTAATGGCTGATACATCCATGAGCAGAAAGACTAAACCAGAGACCAAAACCCACAACCAATGGCTGATTCCTCCAACCCTACAGCGAGTAACTCACAACCACAGAGTCTGACCGTGGGACTGACCCCTGAGAGCTCAGTTCCTGAGGCCATCTGTAGGCTGGTGGCCCAACACCACAAAGATGAACTTCTCATTTTGGTGGTGGTCACCTGAAAGAGAATGACGGGTTTTTTCCATGGGAAGGACGGCAGCTATCCCCTGTCAAAGGCTGCCCACGGGAGGTCGAGGCCAGCAAGACCTTTCTGCCCTGATCCTTTCCGTGCCTGAAATGGAAAACTACATTAATTGTGGCAAAACCAACTGCTCCGGAGCACTCTGGGGCCACACGGTCTCACTCATCCCTTTGCAGGTGTGACCCATTTCCTTTCCACCTTTTCCTCCAGGCACAACACCCTGGAGATGCCAAGGCCGTGCTGCTGGGTTGGTGTCTCCGTGCACCCCCAGTGAAACATTCCTCATTTATTTGCAGGTTTTTCCTATACTGGCAGTGCCACCCTTTGGAGCAGGAGAGGAGGGGCAGACTCTGACGTCTGCTCTGTGTGACAGGGCCAGGGAAGGGCTGGAGCTGGGCCAGGGCAGGGTTGGGTTGGGTATCAGGGAAAGGTTTTTCCCCAGAGGGTTGTGGGGCACTGAACAGGCTCCTCAGGGAATGGGCACGGCCCCAAGGCTGCCAGAGCTCCAGGAGCGTTTGGACAACGCTCCCAGGGATGCACAGGGTGGGATTGTTGGGGTGTCTGTGCAGGGCCAGGAGTTGGACTGGATGATCCTGGTGGGTCCCTTCCAGCTCAGGATATTCCACGATTCTCTGACTGTGGCCATTCTGGGTCTGTTTGATGCTTCTCAGGGTGGGATTCCTGTTTCCCTGTGAAGAGCCAGGAGCTGGACTTTGATCCTTGTGGATCCCCTCCCACTCAGGACATTCCATGATTCCATGGCATTGCTGTGCCTATTCTTGGTTCCTGGAGGTTCCTCACGGGATTGGGAGGATTATCGAGGCTGACCAGAGTGGGAAGCTGAAGGTGGGTGACCGGGACCGTGGAGCTGTCCCATGACAGCCTCGTGCAGCTCCTCAAGGACGTGGGCAGCGTGGTGACCCTCCCAGCGGTGGCTGAGGAAGGCAAGGAAAGTGCCACCACACTCAGGTGTTTGTCCTTTGCTGAAGTTTATTCACTTTTAAATGGAGTATTTGAAGGTGTTCAGAAATTAAAGGGTGAATTGTAAGAATATCCTAAGTTGGGTGGGACCCACGGGAATCATCAGTTCCTGGAAGGCGAATGAGTTGGAAGCTCATTGCCCTGGAAGAGCTGAAGGCAGGTGGGGCGGAGAGAGGCGGCTGCCAAGGGGGTTGTGCCCAAAAAGAAGATGTGAGAATGAGCAGCACAGTGCAGAGAGAGAGAAATTCCCATGTGTGACGAAGTGCTGCTGACATGGGAACAGGTCCTGTCCAGACCTTGTATCCTCCAGCCAAGCAGAAATGACCCCTCCTGAGGGGGCTGCAGCTCCATGGGGTGATGCTCAGTGAGAAAATCTTCTCCCCCTGCTCAGGGCCTGGCTCTGGTGCTGCAGGAGCTGCCAGGGCTTTGTTCCCAACGAGGTCGATGCTCTCAGGATGCTCTGTCCCTGCTCTAAGGCCTCAGGGCCTCCTGCTTTCCAATCCTCTCCACTGAAACCCTGAGTTTTTCCTTTCTTCCCTGTTGAAACACACAAATTCCCCAGTGCTGCATCCCTGGGATACAACAGAAACATCCCGTGGTTCTGTCTGCCAAAACATCCCCTTGGGAAAGGGCCACGTTTTTGGGTGGGGGAAAACCCTTGACAGGGTTTTCCTGCAAATCCCTCCCTTGCAAAACCTGCTGTGTCACCTGAGCAGCAAAATGAGTCCTGGGGACTGCACGGTCCCATCTTCACACTGAGATTTAGTGACAGCTCCCACCCAACACTGCGGTATTGTTTCTAAACAAAAATGTAAATGTGTAAAATCCGATCACTTGGGGGGAAAAGCTGTTTTCCAACTCTGCATTTTGCTTGATCGCTGCTCATTAACTAAACTCCTGATCATTATTTTGTTAGAAAGTTGGCTTTTTTCGCCTTTTAAATAATAAATACCTAGAGCCAGACTGTGAGTAAAGCCAGCAGATGATTCTCTGATTTCACATTCATTGCAAATATTTAGCGTGCCATCTCAGCCTGTAACACAGAATTTCAAAGGCTTAACATCCCTTTTTGTTAATGCTTGAAGCAAAGAGAACTCTATAAATCGTTATTTTTCTATTAAGATTTTTATTTTTATCAAATCTGATTCATTCCAGTTTGAAGGGACACACTTCAAAGCAGTTGCCCAGGGTGATTATAAAGCAGCTGAAGTCTGAGTTGGTTGAATTAGATCTGGTTTTCTGCAGCTTTTAATCGTTGAATCCCAGACTGATTCGGGTTGGAAGGACCTTAAAGCCCATTTCATTCCACCCCCTGCCACGGGCAGAGACACCTTCCGCTTGTTTTCAAAATAAATTTTCTGAATATCGTGTTTCTACCCATTATTTATGCATGACCTTCCCTGGACTCCGTGTAAAAAGCTTTCCCACTGCCTCAATTGCAGATTCAGAGCCAAAATGTAGAGATAAAACCAGAACCTGGGGAGACTCAACAAGGACAGGGAATCAAACCCCCTCAGTAGCAGGTGGAATGAAGATCAGCCAGAAAAAAATCCGTGGCTCAGGGGAGCTGCAGTTGGAGTGTTTCAGATGTAAAGAATTTTGTGACAGTGAAGGAGAAAGGAGCAGAACCTGTTCCACTGGAGTGGGAATAAATTTCCACCCTAAAATTCCCCTGGATGCGGCTGGAGAAGCAGAATTCTGCTCCCAGCAGAGCCCTGAGTGCAGAGGGGGAATCCAGGGCGGATGTGGGAGAGAGCTGAGCCTCCCAGGGCTGCCTCTCAGCCGGGAAAACCCAGGACGCAGCTCCAGAAAACACAAAATGCCCTTTTACCGGCAGCTGCTGACCCTCACAAAGCACAAACCCTGACAGGATTTGTTCTTTGCCCTCTGAGAGTGGCGACAAATCCTGTGCCTGGTCCCCTCCCCTCCCTCCCAGCCCCGGGATCTTTGCTTTCCATGGGGATAAACCAATCCCCTTCGTGCTCCAGAAGCGATTTTTTAACATTTTTCACCAAAAAAGAGCCTGTCAGCTTCAGTCCTGTGTTAGCTGGGGACACACGGGAGCAGGGCTGCAGGATTTGGGCCAACACGTGGCATTTTTCTTGCCTGTGCTTCTGAATTAAAAATCTGAGGATAAACCAGGAGTAAGAGTTGACATTTTGTCTCCAGGAGAAAACCTCTTTAGGGCATGTTGTGGGAACAGCACCAAGCAGTGCTGTGGAGAGCCCTGGACGTCTCACATACTGGAGAAATTCAGTTTAATACACTTTAAATTTCCCTTCCCTTAAGATACTTGAGCATTTTTTATATTTTAATGGAATTTGTTTATTCTTAATTAAGAAATGCAGTAATGTGCTGCACCTAACAGGGCTGGAACAACTCTAGTTTTGGTGCTTGGGCTTATTTTTTTTTAATCCTTTCAGGGAAAAGGAGTTTATTAGTTTATAATTCAGCACAAAAGTCCATTTTGGGCCACTACTTGCCATTCAGGTTCTAGCTAAGAGGCAGCTTTTTGCATAGACTGTGGTTCCTTAGTCTTAAGTGACAGCACCATTTTGTATCCTGAAACTTGTTTTTTTTTTCCATAAATGCACCGGATTTATTGTAAAGTGCACAATAACATCATTTTCTGTGGAGGGGAAAATAGTATGAAGCTATTTTAAATGGTTTTATTAAAGTGTTATTATACTTTAATCTTTAGTTAGCTTTTGGGAGAAGGCAGAACACTTTAACATTCCTGTTGATGATCTGCCAGTGAACTCATCCCCACAGTGGGGCTGTGGGACCAGTTCCTCACCTTTCCAGGAGCTGGGCAGTGGAAAACTCTGTTGTGCCTTAAATAAGTTGGCAATTTGACCTCCAAATCCCCATTGCCCCTGCAGGTCCTCATTCCTTTACCTTTCCAGAGGGATATTTCTCAAACGGACATGGGTCTTCATCCTTTACAAAATGTTATTAAATTGAATATGTGAACCAATTTCATGGATCTGACCAGCCCTGATCTCTTCTGATCCTTATCAACTTCCAAACAGGCAAAACCCTTCTGTCCATCAAATTGTGTTGTTTTTTCTGAGGAAAAGCAGAATAAATATATATATTTATAGGCAGGATACTATAAACATATATTTCAATAAATAAATTTATATTTATTTATGATATTTAAATAAATCTTATAAATATATGTATTTATAAGCAGAATAAAAGCCATCATGCCGAGGTGCAGGAATGCATCCAGAGGGTGTGGAGATGCAGGGAACTCACATCCCTCAAGGCACTGCAGTGGCATTGCCAGGGAGTTCTCAAGAGCAGAACATTCAAACCTTTCCCTGTTGGACACAGGTGGAAAAGCTGGGTTTAAAAATGCACTAAAAGTGTCTCACTGAATGTTTTTGCCCACGTTTTAAATCTGATTATCTCCTTAGGACAATTGAACACTCGTTATTGTTATGAAAGAAACGGAAAATGTTGTAATGGAGCTACTAAAGACCCTTTGGCAAAGTTTCCTGAAGAATTTTGTGCATTTCTCAGACTTAGAAGGAAAGGTGCTCTGAACGTTTGGACTTAGAATAAAACCATCACCCCGAGTCACCCCTGACAGGGGACGAATTCAGTTTAAATCCTCAAAATATGGAAATATTGAAAGGTTTTTCTGGAAAAACAGGAGTTTAAATCTGCCTACAGGTCCTCATCTCTTTTTTGTGAGCAGCAGCTACTCAGGGGTATTTTAGGAGCCCCAACAGGAGATTGCACAGCGGAGCAGAAAGGTGGGAGGAGAATCCCTGTCCAAGTCAGTGAAGTTTTAAGGAATGTTGGTGTGTTCATCGTGCTGTTGCCTTTCCGTGCCCTCTCCGGAGATACAAACCGAATTTTTTCCCAAATATGATGTTAATTCTTATCTTTGTGTAAGGAATTCGCTCTGGGGTGTTGCAGTAAAAGCAAAATACACTGGTGCAACAGAAGGAACGATGGAAGGTGAGACTCTGGCTGCTGCCCAGGGCTGGATTTCCAGGGGCTGGAGCGTGGGGCTGAGCCAGGTGCCCAGGAGATGCCATCCCACAGCATTCCTGGTGCTCCCCTGGCCCTGGCACACGGCTCTGCCTCTCTGTGTGCTGTGTTTGCAGGCTGGGCTGACACAATCCTGCCTGTGAGGCTGAACTGGGTGTGGAAAACTCAGTATTATTAACTTCTCTTATCCCGTTCTCCACAGTAATTCTCTTTTTTCCCTTGTGTTTGAGGAGCTACACGAGTGGAGCGTTCAGGGCTGATATTTTTCTCTCATTTTCCTCCTTCGAGTGGTGCCACACTGAGCTCCAGGGCTTGGCTTTTTGGGAAAAGCAGCCAAAAAGTTCAGCTGGAGAAGAGGAGCCTGAGGTCAGCCAGACCCCGCCGGGGGCTGCAGCTCCAGGGACAGGACCCAGGGAAGGGCTGGAGCTGTGCCGGGGAAGGTTTAGGTTGGATATCAGGGAAAGGTTCTTCCCCCAGAGGGTGTTGGGGCTCTGGACAGGCTCCCCAGGGAATGGGCACGGCTCGCCCAGCCTGGGGTCATTCACACCTCCCGTTTCTCCTCATCCCGACTCGGGGTCGCTTTCTGGCTGTGCTTTAACACCCTGGGGAGGCATTTGCCACCCAGCCGGTGGCAGCTGAGCTGTCCCGGTGTGTCCCTATCCCGGTGTGTCCCTGTCCCGGTGTGTCCCTGTCCCGGTGTGTCCCTATCCCGGTGTGTCCCTGACCCGGTGTGTCCCTGTCCCGGTGTGTCCCTATCCCGGTGTGTCCCTGTCCCGGTGTGTCCCTGTCCCGGTGTGTCCCTATCCCGATGTGTCCCTATCCCGGTGTGTCCCTGACCCGATGTGTCCCTGTCCCGGTGTGTCCCTATCCCGGTGTGTCCCTGTCCCAGCGTGTCCCTATCCCGATGTGTCCCTATCCCGGTGTGTCCCTGTCCCAGCGTGTCCCTGTCCGTGAGACAGGGTGACACAGCCAGCAGTGTCCTCGGGCAGAGTTTCTGTACCAAAGCCTCTTGAAGCTGCTCGTGTTACACTCCAGTGACATCCCTTGGCTGCTCCGAGCAGTGCCAGGCAGGCTCCCGCTCCCTTTTTCCCATTTCCCATCCCTGTTTCCCCAAATAGACACCCCTTCTCGGGGGGATGCTGTTCCAGCCCCTTTCCATAGGTTGGTGCGAGCTGGAAGGACGTGCCCGGTACCTCTGGGAGTTGTTCATCGGCTCGGAGACTCAGCTCTGATCTCTCCAGCCTGGAATGGGAATTCCTTTGCCTCCATCCAACCGTGTCCAGCCCCGCTCTGGGTGCAGGGAAGGCGCCGTGCCCTCCCCACCACAAGGTGACCTCGGGCAGGTGTGACGTGGCTCATCCCTATATTTACTATTTATATGTAAATAAACGTTTACTATTGATTTGTAAATAAATAGAAAATGTGGTTAAATCCTCTGGAATCTTTTCCTGAGCCACCCCGTGTGCACCTCCCAACCCCTGGGGCCACATCCTGCTCTTCAGCCATGGAATTGTCACCGTTGACTCCTGGATTTTAGCACGAGATGGAAAACAGAAGCATCTGCCTCTATTATTTTTTTTCTTTCTAAATTAAGAAGCAGTTCAGGGTCAGATATTCCCCAAGACTGTTCTGCTGCTCTTTTCCCCTCACGCTGGTGACCAAATTGTGGAAATCGATGGAGAACCCACCCAAGGAATCCCTCACACAGGAGCTCATTCAGAATAAAGTTTTGCTGCTGCTGAGCCCAGGGATGGGATTGACACCAGATCACACCAGGGCTGTTTGCTTTTGAGGGTCCAAAGAAGGGGAGGAAAGTGGGATAAGGAGGTTCTGGTGCTTGTTCACTGCAGTAGTTGGGAGTTCTCTTCGTGACAGCTATTCAGGTCTTTATTTATTCTTGAATTAAATTAAAAATGAAAAGATAAAAATTGAAAATTACAATATTTACTTTAAAATACAAGGAATATTTTTGGTTAACTTAACACGTGACAAATACATAGGAATATTCAATGTGAAATTATTCCATATTTGTAATAAGTTTCTCAGCTCTGTCCAAGCTAATCAAGATTTTCTGCAGAAAACTTGCTGATTAGCTCTGATTGCCTTTTAATTTAAATTAAAATTCTCTGTGCTACAGGGCTCAGTTCAAAATGCCTGTATTGTTAAAATATTATTTCTGTACAGATTAACTTCTGGATTTAGTCTCTAAATTACAGAATGCTTTGTTTTTCAAAGCCAAAACTTCAGGAAGCAGGAAAGGGACAACTTTGTTCTCCAGAGGGATTTTGTTTGATTAAAGGCGATTTCTGCATCTACAACAGGAAAGCACAACTTTGTAGGCAAAAAAAAAAAAAGGAAGGACAGCAAAGCAAAAGTTTACAGGAGGGATGAGGTGAAGGAAGTGGTGGAACTTGTGAGGTGGGGAAGGGTTTTGTTGCCTCTTGCCTTGCTGTTAATCCCACATTTCTGATTGAAACCTTGCTTGAAATGTGTGATTTTTTGGTAACGTGCTTCTGGGCTTTTTCTCTTTCTCCTTCAGGTTTGGCTCCTTCCAGGCTGTGTCCCTCCATGAAACCTGAGCAACTTTAAGGGGTTCCAGTGCTGTCCTTGGTTTTTCCTTAAAGACTTGGTAAATCTGCCTGTCTTGGGTTTCATCTCTTCCTATTATTCAAGTGCAAAGCCATGAATAACCTCAACTTTTCCCCGTTTCAGGTTTCTTTTAGCACAACAGTTCCAGTTCATTTAGTTTTATTAAACAATGTAGGTCAGGGACTTTCTATTTTGCAATTTTGCTGTGTAGGCTCTAAAATTGTTTTGATCCCAGCCCGTGTCAGTCCTGCAGGGTTCCAGCATTCTGAGCACTCATTTTTTTCCTAAATCACATCCTCAGGGTTGTTGTAGGTCGTAGAACAACACAGGACAGGAATCTGGCTAGATAAGGCTTTCAGAACACGCCACTCCATAGTGGTTTTTAGATTGAACTCATTATTTGCTGCCGAGGTCCTGAAATTCCGAAATATTTAGTGATTATTAATTTTTGTGTAGTTATTTGGTCAAATCTCCTGCTGTTCACTTCCAGTGGATGGGGATAGCACCAACCCAGCTTGGTACCAGGTACCAGGAGAAGCTCTAAGCAGAGTTCAGCTGTCTGAGGAAGGGGAACAAGCAGAGAACACTGTGCCTCAAACCTCAGTCCTCTCCCCAGGAATGGGGACCCTGAAAGAAACAATCTTTCATAAAATCGACAGTTCCAGGAGTGAGAGTAAAACCACAGAAACGGTGACAAGAAAGAGTATTCCATGGAAATGGAGGAGGGTCAGCCAGTCCCCAAAGGCATCTTGGCAAGGCAGGAAGTGCAGGAACAGCGGGAAGGATCATCTGGTGGTGATAAGGTGACTGTCAAGCAGCTGAAAGGTGGGAATAGTAAACCAGGAGTCACCAGGAAAGAGATGAAGCAGAAAACCCCTGGAAAGATAGAAGGATGCTCTGCAGAGTGACACCACCCAATGTTTGGTGGGAATAACCTTCCCTTCAGGGCCTCCAGGAGAAAAACCTCCAAGGACGATTCATTAACCAAGTCCAGCTCTGGAGACAGGTTCCAGCAGATCCAAAACCTCCAGCCTTTCCAATACCCCACTGCTTCCCACGGGGAAACAAAGGAGGGTGGAAACACAGGAGGGCTCTTGCACTGAACAGACACCACGGGGATGGACACGTGGAGCTGCCCAGTGACACCAGAGATGGAACCTCCCAACCTGAGAGAGAAAAAGGCTGATAATTCCCAGGCCATGGAGGGTCCCCAGTGGCTGTAAGGGCACCCCACCAGCAGGGGTGTGACTTACTGACACTGTTTTTTAGAACATGTTTTAATCGATTTTCTATTAAGGGTCATTTAAAGCATTGGTTCTTTTCACACAGTTGTCTTTTTTTTCTCAGAAACTGGTTAGAGGGGGGAAGTATTTGATTTGTTCTTATCTAAGCTGCATCAAGGACCTTCTGGATGGCTTCAGTGAGACTCTTCCATGAGCTGCTGGCCCCGTGTCCCTTTTCAGGCCGTGGCTGTTGCTGCCAATGTTGCACTGCTGCAGCTTCTCTGAGTGTTGTGAGTTCTGAACAAAGTTATTCAATGCCTCTATTGCCAATGTGATCCTGACTCACTTCCTGTTCTTGTGCCAAGCTATCTACTGTATCCAGTCAATCTAATCCTTCCCACGTGGATTCCAGCCACAGACGAGGCAGCTTTGGGCTGAAGTGGGTGTTTTCTCCAGAGCTTGGTGCATGTTTACATCAGGAATCCCTCGTGTCCTTGCTGGGTCAGGGAGAAGAGGGGAGAGTTGGTTCTGTCAGTCCCAGGGCAGCAAATGAGCCACTGATGCTGCTCCAGTGATGTGTTTCCTGGAGTTTTTATCCCTAACACAAAACCCTGCAGCTAAATATTCGACATAATTTGGCAATTTTGCCTCAGTTCCTCGATTCACAGGGGTTTGGTTTGCAAACATCTGTGTGAGGAGAGAAAACACTGGGTTCTGTTAAATAACATTATTCCTTTGGTTTCACTTGTGGCACCACGATATCCTCAGCCTGGGTGTGGAGCTGAGAGTGAAGTTCCATCTTTAATTAGTTAATGCTCGTTAGGGATTGGATTTTTTCCCTCTGTAGAGATAACAACCAACCTTAGGACTGACTCAGCTGCCAGAGCAGCTTCCTCAGTGAAGTTCTTGCCTGTTCATATCAGAACTCTTCCCTGCTTTGAGTGTGTGATCAAGGAGTGTTGATGACACACAGGGAACAGGAGACTCCCCATCCATGGGCTGGGCTGGCAGAGGTGTTTTACAGAGGGATTTTATCATCAGAACCCACTGACACATCGATCCCATGGCTGTCAGAACAACAGACTGAAGGGGTTTGTTTTATTTATAGTTCAGTGAAGATTTCCTGACATCTGAGGTTTATAGTGACTGCAGAGAAGTGGTGAAAGGAGCCTGTTGGTCCAGTTTGCAGAAAGGACTAAAGATTGAGCTTCACTTACTCAAAATTCAAACTGATAGGATTTGCTCTTTCAAAGTGAATATTTCATTTTGGATTGAAACATTAAATGGTTTCAAAGGCTAACGAAGCACAGTGAGACAGTTGTGAGTGGAATTCTTCACAAGGACAGCTGACTGCTCAAACAGCTTTTAAACAAAGACTTTGGGAATTCAAAGGGCTTTAAAGCAGGTCTGAGCTGTGCTCAGCTGCTGGGTGATGCACTGAGGTTTGCTGTGCAGCAGAACACATCCAAATCCTCCCTGGGTGCAGTAGGATTGTGAAATATTAAATACTCTGAGCAGCCTGTGCAGATATTCCTGTGTTCTTCCCCAGAGGTTGGGTTATGTTTGAGCTGTGTCCACTGTGACACATCCAGACCTTTAATTCCAGATGAATTGGCAGCACTGAAATGATTCCCCTGCCCCCTATGTGTTAATGTGACCTCATAATGTCCTACCTGTGTGTGATTTTCCCTTCCCTAGACCTTGTATCTGTACTTCCTGCATCCACGTGGCCTTGGAATGCTACACAATGGATGGATGTACTGGGTGTAAATGTTTATATATTGTACAGCACCTTCACACAGACTTCTGAGGTTCTGATTAGAGAGAGACCTGTAAATCACTCATTATTTTTGTATAAATATTCAAAACAAACTCCAGTTCATGGCCTGTAGGTTCTGCACTGTATAAACCAGGTTCTTTGTTGGCTCTCAGGGGTGTGGACCCAGCTTTTCCCCACAAACATGCTGCTCTTCTGGAAAACAAATGCAATTTATTATTGGAAGTTTCCTTGACACCCCTGTTCCAACAACAAAGATGGTATAAAAATCATCAAGTCCTGTAGAAACAGCTGATAATGATGAAGTGCTTTGTCCTGCAGGTTTATTTGTACATTTTGCTATATAAAACTGTCATCTCCTTTTACATCTCACAACCTTTCCTTGTACAGAAAATAGCTGTAAACAATTTACTACCAAAAATTCTCCTGCCATCTTACCCTCCTGTGAAAGAAGAAAAAGTTCCTCAGTTTTTGCTCTTTTCATTACTAATAAATAGAAGCCAGTAGAGCCAGTGAAGGGAAATGTAACAGAAGCTTTCAAATGTTTTCTTTTCATGCCTTTTCTAAACATGAACCTGAGGAAGTCTTTGCCAAAGCTGTTTTTTCCCCCCAGATTTCCTCTCCAGGTGTTCAGGGTGAGGCTCTGTTGCAATGCTGGGCTGCAACCACTGCTCACAGCACGGAGCAGAGCTGGTGTCACAGGCAGGACAGGATGGAGCTGAGTATTCCAGGGAACAGATGTGGCAAAATGTTCCACAGCTCATAAACACTTTGCTTGTAGTGTGAGTCGTCGAAAGGTTTTTCTCCTGTTAACTACTGACCTCAAAAAATACCCATCATTTCCTTGCAGAAGGCCCAGCACAAGCCACCAGCAGGGTTTTGGTGCTGCTGGGCTGGCAGCAGAGAGGTGGAATTCACCTGGTGCACCCTAGGGTGGTTCAGGACAGAGGCAAAGCCTCAAGCACCCAGAGCTTTGAAGGAAAGAAAAGCTCTTCAGCATGGCCAGGTAAGTGCAGCAAAGGATTATCAACCTGGAATATTTCAGTGTAGTCCCAAGAAAGCTGACTGGGACAGGAGGGCTCAACCCACCTTGTCACATGGCCAGGATCCAGGTTTTGCAGAAACGTGGCCCCAGTCACAGCCACTGTGTCCCTCCAGCTGCAGCTCTTGTATGGCTTTAGTGTTTGATGTCCCACATGAGTTCCTGCTGGTTTCAGTGCTAGCGGCCAGGATTTGGCCCCATTAATCCAGTTTTTCTGTGCATGCCATGGGATGACATCACTGGTGAGACCAGTTGATTCTGGATGTTGCAGAGCAGTAAAGCAGAAAGAAAACTTCTGATACCTACACTGAGAATCTGTTTAAAAACTGGAATTCCAGATTTCTGTCAGTTTTCTTCTTTCTGCCCACACTGCTTGGTCTCTTCTCTGGTGGAGATGCCCAGGGCTGATGTTCTGCCAGTTCATGGTTTAATTTTCCATAACTGCAAAGAGACAGAGAGTGAGTCTGGGTCTAACAGGAATGTTTTTCCTTTACAGGTAACACTCTGTGTCTCTTGCCCATCCTGCTCTGCTCAGTCAGCTCCATTTTCAGGATGAGCCACAGGAGCACTGGGGTAAAGGGAAGCAACCCTGGATTCTCACAGCTTGACCTGAAGAGAACTGAAACCGAAGTGAGGCCTGTCCTTCCCCCCAGAACCGGCTCAGGGAGGTGGAGACTCACCCAGCATGTTCTGGTCTCTGAATTCCCAGTGCAAACCCAGGGCCTCTCTCAGGGCTGTGGCCCCAGAAGTGACCCCAGAGCTGTTCTGCTGGTTGGGACAGGGACACTTACTCTGATATTGAATCCCAGCAGGTCGCTGATCACTCCTGAGACAGCAGAGAGGATGACAACCCGTGTGATGTTGTAGATCAATGGGTTCATGGTCAGTCCATACAGCCTGAATGGACTATCCAATTCCTGCAGTGAAAGGACAAGGAATAGAGTCCATCAGCATTCACCAATATCAAAGAATTCATCTTCTGACTTTTAGCTTAGCACTGGCACTCCAACAGACTGGGCTGCCCTGGGCTGCCTCTGTGTCCTTCCTTAAATGTATGTACAGAATTCCCACTGTTTCAGAGATGCCTCCTGCTGAATCCAAAGTCTCCTCTGCAGCAACTCCAGCTGCACAACAAGAGCCTGACACTCCAGGCTGCAGAACTTACCCAGACTAATCTATGGATTCCCAGACTCTGCTCACTCCTTCCCAAATCTCTCTCTGCTGCTGCCAGCGAGCTCCAGCATGGGAGCTGCTGAAGGAAAATGAGACTGGAGCAGTCAGGAGGGATGCTGTGCTGCCATCAGTCTCTCCTCTCACTCAGCTAAACCACTGCTAATCAAAAGCTCACAGCACTGGTTACCCACACTAATCCTGTACTGCTCCATCTCCTGTCACAGCTGTAGGAGCACCAAAAACCTCTCTTTGTGGGAATTAACTTCAAGAGTCAAGGGAAGGGCAGGGCCACACGGCATTGCCATAAGTCACTGCTTCCATAAAATTCAGCCATTCAGGAAGTGCATCTTACCTTCAGCAGCTTTGTGGACAGTTTCAGCACATTGTTCACCAGAGACAGCTGCTCCTTCTTGTTTGGCTTCTTCTCCATCTTCAGGTACAAATTTATCTGTGACAGACACCACAGACCAGGGGTTGATATTCCAGCACCAGCCCCCAACTGATTCATAACTAAGGGAAATCAGAGTAATTTTTGCAGGCTGCTGTCACTCCTGAAGTAGTGAATTTAGCACTGATAACATCATTCTTTTCCAGTTGTTTTGGCTAACACACACTAACCCAGAGACCAAAATCATCCAGAACTTTAGAGTTTGAGTCTGTCCCAAAACAGCCAGCTCGTCCCTCCTATGTTGACCAGTGCTTTGTTACCTTCTGGCCAACACAAGGGTTGATTTCTAACTTTTTAAGTTTGATTCCAATATTGAAGCTGGTTTGAAATACAATAATTATATCCAAACAAACCACAAAGCCAAAAGGAGAACAAGCTAAATGGAGCTACCTGCTCAGTGAGCAAGATAGAAATGTTACTGTATTTCTTGTTGGTCTCAGAGCCCAGAGATGCCAGACGTAGCAAAAAGAGGAGCAGTGCTGCCTCCCACATCAGGAACTCCCAGTTGTAAGCTGCACTCAGAAAGGTTTTGTGACCCTTAAGAACCTGTATTGGAAAAGAAAAGCACCAAATGTCAATGAGAAGTTGCCTGTTCCTGGGAGAAGGGCAGGAGCACTGCCCTTGCTCCTCCTCTGCCCACTCTCTGTGCTCTACAGCCACTGACAATTCTTCCCAGGAAATGTAAATCATTCCTGTGATGAGGTTAGAGGAAGAGGTCTTATTTCTAACCTGGCTTTAGCTTGGAATTGGATTTTTTTTGCTTTCTGCTCAGAAAAGGACCCTTGTTCCTCCTCTCCCCTCCCTCTGTCCAATTAACAGGCAATGTTACAGGAAAGTGCCTTTCCTTGTCCCACTGGCAGCCTCAGCCAGGCTAAGCTGCTCCTGCCTTTCCCATTATGGACTCACACAGGAGGACTAGGATTGTCATTCCTTCCTCTGGAAACCTGTGGCTTACAAAAACAGTCACAGCAGTGAGAGTATCTATGAGCCATCAACCTCTGCTACCACCTGCACCTTCAGGGGTCAAGAACCTCCCTGAATACAGCATTGACCAAGCAAACAGCTTCAGCATTGGCACTGCTGCCTGTACCAGGTTTAGTGAAGGGTTAAAAGGTGCCAGTAATGGTTCTTGACCTGCTTTTCTACACAGTGGTTACAGAGGATGCTGCAATCAGCCCTCTGGGATAAATGTCCTGTGAACACCTGAGGTCCTTGGGCAGAGTCTCCTCTCCTTTGTGCCCAAATGTCCTGAAATATTCCTAGTGATTATAAAACCCCAGACCTTGCTCTGCAAACACAGGATGAATTTCTATTTCCAACTAAGCATTACAAAGCTCTTAAAAAATGCAACACTCTCTACGTTACCCTGGGGTCAAACAGCTCCAGATCAAGCTCTTTGTAGGCTGGTGAAAGAAAAGCCTCCAGCACTTGGTAGGGTTTCCCCTACTTTAAAAACCAAAAAGGTTAAAATCTCACCTGGGCACAGCATATAAAAGCAATTGAAAGAGCCAGTAAAAAGACTGAGGACACAACAACATCCACAGACCTCTGAGGGCCTCGTCTCTGTGGAAACAAGGACATGGGGTCAGGGCTGAACTAGGGTGTGCAGCCAAAACTCACCACAAACAGCTGTAACTGCTACACCCTCTGTGATAACCAGATCCCAGAATAGAACTCACCTTCAGATAGGAGCGAAGGGATAACCAGATCTTGATGTTCTCCACCTTCTTGAGCCTGAAGTGAGGGATTTCATATTTCCTGGCTTTACGAGCAGATGTGATGTGACTAAAAAGCTTGGCAAACAAAAACCTCTGCAATTTCAAAACAAAAACATAAATTAGACTGACACAAAACAGATTGCTTGGGATTGTTAGTGGTACCTGACAGAAAGGGTCACTGCAGAAGCCCAGCACAAGACCAGAGTGCTCAACCTCTCCGTCAGAAGTTGTTTTCATAGAATTCCAGAATGGTTTGTGTTGGAAGGGACCTTAAAGCTCATTTTGTTCCAGCTCTTGCCATGGGCAGGGACATCTTCTACTATCCCAGGCTGCTCCAAGCCCTGTCCAGCCTGGCCTTGAACACTTCCAGAGATGGGGCAGCCACAGCTTCTCTGGGCAACAGAGAAGGGACAGGGCAAGACCTTGGGGACAGGTAAGAGGGGGAACATGCGTGTCAGGAATGGTATTGACAGGTGTAATTTGTAACTGATCAATAGGAGCCTTCCCAGACTCCCCTCCCTGACCTTGGCAAGGGCTGGAACAAGATGAGCTTGAAGGTCATCATCCCATTTTTCTTCCTGCTTGCCAGGTTCCTGAAAGGCACCAGTACCTTTAAACCCACCTGTTTGTAGGTTCTCTCAGCAACACACATCATGAAGAAAAACATCCAAGTCAAGCACAGCCTTTCCAGGAAGTTGATGGCAGACAGGATGAGGACAGGGGTGCTGGCAGGGGCTCCACAGAAAATGTGCAGAAGCTCCATCAGAGAAATGGAGCAGAGCTGCTCCAGGTTATCCGTGCGGAAGAGTCTGTAGAGGAATGGCAGGAAGGCTAATCCAATGGTGATGATGTTTCCCAGCATCTGATACCCCACTCCTTGCTGGTAGGCATTAACCTGGCAAGCAGGAATAAAAATGGGATGATTACCTGGGTTTTGCATCAAGGAAAAGGCCTGTTGTTGTGGCAGCATCAATTCAGTCAAGCAGTTGGTTCCCCTTCCCTTCACAGGACAGAGCCTAAAATAATTCCACCCATTTCAGTCCAAAACCAACAACAATCAGCCAAATAATCAACCCCCCACCTTCAGCACACTGCAGAGACAGCCAACAATAATCAGCACTTGTCAGTCTTCACCAGACCTCCTAAACTGGGGGTTAGGCAATTTTCAAGTAAGAACATGTGGGACAACCATCTTTGCAGCTGGGGAGGGACCAGTTTCATACTGCACCTAATATTTGCATGTGTGACTATTTCCAGGGGGTTTGGTGGTTGTTTCCTAAAGTGTGAGGGAGAGGTTGCAAGGCCACAGAGCCCCCTTACCCTGCTCATGATAATCCCACTGATCTCCAGCACGGACATGTCCACCTTCTTGCAGTCATTCCCTTCCCAGATCAGAGCACTCACTTTGGCAGACGCTGGGCTGGTGTTCTGCAGCCAAAACAAATGGTTCTAGAAGAGAGGGAGGAATGCAAAAGGTGGGTCAGCTCTTTCTGTCCTGCTGTAAGTAATGCCTTTTCTAGAATGCAGTTAGATTGAGGAGGGAAATTCCAAATTTGGGTGAAACACTTTGTTTTGAGACGAGCAGTGGTGCAGATAATAGCGGTAGGGAGGAAGAAATTGATCATTGAATCATTGATAGTGTTTAAAGCATTCCAGATTTCTGTGTGATTCTGGCTGACAGAATGGTCTCACCCAGGCTGCTCACCTTACACCAACAGCATTCCCATGTGCCACTCATACTTGGAAAGACACGGGGAAAAGGGGAAAGTATTCCCAGCTACCGGATTGGAAAAACCAACCTGCTGGAAGACATCTTCCTTGAGGTCCCTGCGGGAGTCCCTGGCGGAGAGCTCCTCGCTGTCGCTGGTGCCGGAGGAGCGGCACTCGGGGCCGTGCAGGAGATCGTCCCACAGCATGTCCTCGGTCTCCGAGTCCTGCCGGGTGCTCTCCGAGTCGCGCCGGCTCACGCTGCAGCTCCGGGGCCCCACGCTCAGGCAGCACCTCGAGTCCTTGGGACAGCATAATGAGTTCACACGCCACAGCTCAGTTTGTAAAATCACCTCCTCCTCCTCCTCTTTTCCCCCAGCACTCGAGGGAGCAGCTTCCTGGGGCTTCGCGTGCTCCCAGTTGCACCCACCCGATGGAAATGGTTTAAGACAATGTTTTTCAGGGATAGTTTTGGGGAAAAGCATTTCTACACCAGAACTCACAGATCTCATTAGTTCCCCACCCCCATTCCCAACCTACAAAATAAAAATTGATGTAGTCATTCTAATGCAAAAGTGTTCTTTTTTAAGCCTTTTCATAATGTTTTCATCTTTCATTTATGTTCTATATTAATTTACAGATTTTCATATTTATAACTTGATATTCACATATTTTATTTATTTTATTTTCAGGTGGGAGGAGTGGCAGGGGCAGAACAAAGTAATGAAGTGATTGAGTATATCTCACAGAATGGATTTATTTCTTCATTACAGGAGTTGGACTTGATCCTTGTGGGTCCCTTCCTACTCAGGATATTCTGTAATTTTAAGATCCAAATTTATTAGCTTAAAAGCTATGAGCACAGCACTGCCTCTCAACCACAAGAGCAATTGCAGCAATTCCACAGGAGCAATTAGAAGCAGCTTGGACTGTCCTATGCTGCCAACAGTGTTATTTGTTTGGTTGCTTGGGGTTTGTTTAACAAAGCAGCACAGTCAGGATTGTGAACAAGGTTTACAAAGCTGCTGAGCAGCAGGGAGGGAGGGAGATCACACCTTGTACCTGAGGACTCTGAAGCACACTCACTTAATAATGGTCTGTTCTGATGGAGGGGCTTGGAATGAGATGAGCTTTAAGGTCCTTTCCAACCCAACCTACTCTGGGATTCTGTGACAGGGAGAACATCCCTGCCAAGCCTCAGAAAGCTCCTTCTCCTGACTTTATGACCATACCTGCCTGTATAATGTGGATTCCAGTTCAGATTCCACGACACTGTCAGAGTCTCTGGCACCTTTCAGGGCTTGCTTGACCTGCCAAAACCAAAGGAAAACCAGTTCGTTATCCATAGCAAAACAACGTGTGGAAAACAGCACAAACCCCACGTGGGTACCTGTGAGACAGCTTGGTTGAGAGAAACCAGAGGCCTCTTTTTCTTCTCCTCGTAGCTGTTGTCACTGGAAGCCCCTTCCACGTTGTGGCGTAACAGGACCCTCTGTGCCACGGCCTCGGCATCCTCCTCGCTCGACAGCTCGTCCGAAAGGCCGTCCCTGTTGGTGCCATCATCCTACAAATGCACGGCCAAAGCCACCACAGAGGACCAGCCTGAGTCCCATCAGAGCCAGAGCTGCCCCCTGGCACAGCCCTCGCTGCCTGCAGAGCCAGCACATGATCCCCACAGAACACACAGGAACAGAATCCAAGTTGGCATCACAGAGACTTCACAGATTTTAACCTGTTGCCCCCACTCTTGTCTTGCCCCAGAGGTAATGAGAGGGAATTTTGGGTGGGTGGAGCTGGGGCAAGGGCAGGAAGAGGAGGAGGCAGCAGCAGCTCTTGGCTATGTCTTACCAGCAGCCTTAAGCCCAGGAGAACAGATGCATCTATGAACTGGGACATAACAGACCCAAAATCCCGGGCTGTGCCCCTACACTGAGCTCTGCCCCTCTCCAAATGTCTCCAGAGAAAGGAGCTGGGATGGCACAGAATTCCACACAGGTTCTATTCCAAGTTCTTAATGTAGGAGTTACCACACCACAGACCCAGAGGAAACTCAAAAGTAATTCCCAAAATCTTTGTTTCTGAGCTTTCAACAGAGGTCACGATGCTTTAGCTCCTTCTCTCTCCCCAAGGGATCTCAGTCTTTGCTGCCTCCCCTCTGTAAGGATATTGTGGGCAACTGTTTGTAAGGCAAAATATTTTACAGAATTGCTTTTGAAAATCGCCAATTTATTTAATCATTATCAGCATTCTCCTTTAACTGAACATCTTGTGATCAGAAGTCTAAATGATTAAATGAGCACTTTAGTAAAACACACATTTCCAGCACTGTCTGTGTTTGATATACTTGGCCAGGTTGGATGGGGCTTGGAGCAAACTGGTCTAGTGGAAGGTGTCCCTGCCCACAGCAGGGGGTGGCATGAGATGAGCTTTAAGGTTCCCTCCAACCCAAACCATTCTGGGATTCTATGAAAATATTCTGACAGCAAAGTACCAGCACATTTTCAACTGTTCAGTGAGAGGCAGAAAGGAGTTTTTAGGTTCCCTAAATGCAGGCAAAGATCAGCAGAAGGAGGGAGCAGCTTGTATTAGATCAAACCACACAGTTAAACACCAACACACCTCTGGGCACACACAGAACACACTGAAACTGTGATTCCAAAGGGATCTCCCCTGGCAGTACCTGATGGCTCTTCTCCCCATCGGAAAGTTTACTTTTCTCTTTGGAGTGCAGCAGCCTGTGTTCAGATCTGGCCTGTCTGGGTTTGATGCCATCACCCTCAGCACTCACACCACTTTCTGTCTCAGTCCCTTTCTCAGCTACCAGCTTTACTCTTCTATTCCTATGAGAGAAAATACAATTAAATGCTTTTTTGTCAGAGAAAAACCCTTTGGAGTAAAACATCCTGGTCTTTCCCTTGTCACACAGGTGCAGCATCAAACAAGACACCTAAGGGATAAATCACTGTCTTTGGCTGATTGGCTTTGTGTGCTGAGTCTGTTAAAGAGATTTATATCTGCTTCACCCTCACTTGACGCTTCTTTTGTAACTCTAATAGTATCTTAAAACTTTTAAACCAAGGGGAAATCTTTCATTGTTTTTATTTTGAAAAAAATAAATAAGAGCAACTCAGAAGACAAAAAGTCTTCATGAAAAGAAAGGACCTGTGAGCTGGAAACTCACCAAGAAAATCACTTGGGAAAACAGGAGAAAAATGAAATATTATCCCATACAATCTCTCCTCCTTTTCCTCGAGTTACTTTTAGAGAAGAAGGTGCTAAAGTGCGATAACTGTCCAAACACCTTAAACCAGAAGACACAATTGCTTCTGGAAATCAGGTAAAACAGCAATATAATCTGAGCACACACTGAAAAAAAATCACTTATCTGATAAATAAAGATAAGCTCCACCACATTCTGCAGCTCATCTAACACTTAGTTTTACATTATCTAATTTTATATGATCTAATTTTATATGATCTAATAAGGACATACTAAATATTCCTGAGCTTCCTACACTACCAAGAAAGTTTTAATTCAAAGGAGACTGACAGGCTGTGGGGATGTCACTGACAGCACATGCTGTGCCTTCATTTTCCAGGTACCAAACTGTTCCCGGAGTCACGACAAACACCACAAACCCAGCATGGATCATGTACCTCCTCTGGAAGAGCAGACTGGATAAACTGGTAAGGAGAGATGCAGAGCCAGACAGCTCTTCCTTGCTGCTTTTGTCAGGGGAAGACCAACTGTTCCCATCCACGCCCACAGATTTGCGTAACTTCCTGATTTTTAAGACAAGGAGAACTAAGTTTGTATAATAAGCTACTTTCAGGCCTTTTTTTAAAAGATCTGAGTGAGATTTGAACAGCTTTTCGGATGGCATTTGTCTTAAGTCATGCAGACAGAATAACTGGTTTCCAAAAAAACCAAGTTTTATTTGGATTAACACAGTTCTGCCTGTAGCCCCAGCACAGCAGGACACCACTGGGAAAGGTGCACCAGGCAAAATCTGGATGGAAACTTTACTGCAGCAACCTAAAGGAGGGAAAACTCAATCCACACCCACCATGTCCAGCTCTGATCCCGGCCAAGGGCCCCTCTGTGCTCACCTGCGGCGCCGGCTGAGCCCGTTGTTCCCTGCAGGTCTGTTCACCTGGGTGGACACGATCTGGCAGTGAACTGTCCCCAGCAGCAGCATAAGGCACATGGGTCCCATCACTTCACTGGCACTCACAACAGGCACCATGAAATACAGCACCACTGCTACGACTGCAAAGGGGGGAATGGCACCAGTGCAAAAACTAAGAGTCTGTCTCAACTGTTTATTTTTACTCTGCTTTATTTTATTATTATTTAATTTCTGCAATCACTGGTGCCACACACCTTGAAATGTACATTAAGCAGCTTCCAGACAAGATCCTCATGCTGTAGATTATTGACCACAAAATCAGAGCCACTAAGGTTGAAAAAGCCCTCTGACATCATTCCCCCAGCACTGCCAGGTCCACCCCTAACCCAAGTCCCCAAGAGCCACATCCACACATTCTTTGATGTCACATTCCCTGCAGGAAAAGGCTTATGGCACTGCCTGCTCCCCCCCCTCACCTTGCATGATGTAGAGCACCAAGAGCCACATAAAAATACGCTGGGAAGTGACCTGGATCCACCACTGGCTGAACAAGGGGAAAAACACCACTCTCACAATTCCTTTCCGCGTCAGTGACGTCCAGGGAATTTCAGGCTTGGCTTTGGCAAAGGTAGAGCCTTAGAATTAAAGCGAAAACAAGCCATCATTAACTGTGAATCACGAGCGTTCCCTTGCTGGAGTTCCCCTTTGGGCAGTCCCAGCCCGGCCACAGGGCCGTGCAGGAGGTGGCAGCAGCCCGGCTTCAGGCACCGGTCAAAGCCACACAGCCCCAGCAGGCACAGCTAAAGCAGCCCCTTGTCTTCTCTCAGAGCACTGCCTCCGACCCTGCCCTGCCCACCCAACCCTGCTCCCACCGACCACTTCTGCTGAGCCACTCCGAATTCCTCCTTCTCTGCTCTTTGGTTTGTAATGCTCTTTTACCCCCAGTGCTCATGAGCAGGGGCTCAGAGCAAGTTCTGCTTCCCCCACCCTGCACAAAGCTGTGATACACCTAGAGAATCATGGAATAGCCTGAACTGAAAGGGACACACAAAGATCATCCAGTCCAACTCCTGGCCCTGCACAGACACCCCAACAATCCCACCCTGTACATCCCTGAGAGCGTTGTCCAAACGCTCCTGGAGCTCTGGCAGCCTTGGGGCCGTGCCCATTCCCTGGAGAGCCTGTTCAGTGCCCCACCTCGCTCTGGAGAAGAACCTTTTCCTGATATTCAACCTAAACGTCCCTGACAGCTCCAGCCATTCCCTCGGTGCCATCCCTGCAACAAAGAGGAACGAACAAACCCAGCACCGCTCACCGCTGATCAGATCCACGTCGATGAGATCGGGCTGGATGTGCCCCTTCTTCTTCGGCTTGTTCTTGAAGCCCTGCGGGGCGGAACACACGGCCGGGTTAGCGGCGAGGGGCGCGGGGCCCGGCCCCCCCCCGCCGCCGGTACCTTCATCTGGGTCTGCTCCACGGCCTTCTCCCATATCTGCTGGTCGTAGGCCCCGATCTGCGGGGAGAGGAGGCTGAGGGCACGGCCGGGCCCGCGCCCGCCCGCGCCGCGACGCACTCACCTTCTTCTGGTACCATGAAATAGCATCGCGACAGGCCATGGGGGGCGGCGGGACCGGCCCGGCCCCGGCCCCGACCGAAACCGGCCCGGGACCGACCCCGGCACCGACCCCGGTCCCGTTACCCTGGAAACCGCCCGGCGCTCGACTGGCTCCGCCTGCAGCCCCCCCCACCCAATCCCCGCCCAGGCAGCGCCAGCCGAGCGCCGAGCGCCGCCCCCCCAGCCCGCGGAGGAAAGAAGCGCCCAGGCGGGTAAAGGACAAAATCAGACTTTTGTTTATTAAAAAAATACTTTACAGGAAAAAAATTCTATGCATTCCGCAGGACTATTTTACAAAGAAATAGCTTAACAGTTTGACACTGGTGTACAGTCAGCTACCGACAGCGCGGGGGGGCGCGGGCCGCCCCCGCACACGCGCGAATGTCAATAAATACACTAAGGCCGCACAAAGCAAACAGTCGTCCAGGCAATTGTACACGTCCTCTGGAGGCAGAGACCTTAGATAAATTAAAACCACAGAAAAATAATCGTAGCTGCCAATCAAATCAAATTAAATCACGAAACAGCAATACAGGAGTCGGTATCTTTACATGTTGTACAGAGAAATCAGGAGAGGTTGGGTGTTTGAATGCTCGGGGTGCCCCGGACACTGCTCAGACCCCACAGGAAGGAACAGAACAGGCTCTGGGGGAGAAGAAACAATCCCTCCCCTCCTCTCCCACCCCTCAGCCAGCACAGAGCTGCCAAGGCTCAGCATTCCTCGGGAACCACAATTCCAGAGTTCATCACTCAGGTGATTCACACCCGAAATCGGAGGGGTCACGCCCCACGAAGGACTTGGGACAGCTCTGACAATTTGCCTTGTCCAGGAGAACTGAACTGTAACACGCAGGAAACCCGGCAGAGCACAGCAGAGCCCTTGTGCTACACCTGTGAAAAGCGTTCCCTATAAATCCCCTGGGAACACCTCGTGGGTGTCCCCCCTTCCTGGAAGAGAACGTGGCAGGTATCTGCACAAAACGACTTGGAGTTTGTCTAGAGGAGAGAGGAAACCAAAGCCAACTGGTATTTCAGCTTTAAATTGCATTTGCCAGTCCATCTCTAGCACAGCTGAGCCCCTTGCCTTTGTAACTGGGGTGTTTTAGTCACCAGCACTTTTAAATAAAGTAGAGCCTAAGCCTCAGTTCTGTGTTTCACAGCTGATCCCTCTATGGACAGAGCACTTGGTCAGGGACAGTTGTCTCCAGCATAAAGCAGGAGCAGTTTCCACCTGACGTATCACAGAGCAGGTCCTCCTAAACGGAAAAGTGAGGATTTACAGTAACTGACAAACACATTCATATTTAAGAACTGTTCTGTATCTATCTGCTGAGAATCACACAATGTTAAGGGGTTGGAATGGACCTTAAGGATCATCCAGTCCCAACTCCCGGCCATGGGAGGGACATCTCCCACTAAACCAGGTTGCTCAACCTGGCTTTGAACACTTCCAGGGATGGGGCATCCACAACCTCCGTGGGCAACCTGTGCCAGATCCTCATCACCAAACAAATTTCTTCCTAATCTCTAACCTAAATTCCCCCTCTTTTGATTTGTACCTGTTCCCCCTCGTCCTGTCACTCCGGTTCCTGATGAACAGCCCCTCTCCAGCTTCCCTGCAGCCCCCTTCAAATCCTGGAAGGGGCTGTGAGGTCTTCACACTGAAGCCCAAATTTTCTCAGCCTGTCTTAAAACAAGCCATCAAATGTGCCAAAGTTTGATTAGCTCACTAAGGAGGCTGCTTTATGAAATCTTGGAGAAATTCACACAGCAGCTATTTAACATGATATATTCAGAAAGATTTACTTGATTTGTTCTGCTCAAACACTAAGTGGCTTGAACTTGTTACTTCATCTCTCAACAGCTTTAGCGCATAAAAATCAGTGATCTACAGGTCTTGGTCTGGAAAACATTTGCATCTTCCCATCAAGGCCCTGTTCTGGGCAATTGAAGCAATGGCTGGACAGTGATCAGCTTCCCAAGCAATCCCTCCCACACTTTATATCCAGAGTTGAGGTGGAATTTGAAAGTCTGCCAGTTTGGTTAAAGCACATCAAAGCTGAGCATGGTTTTGGTAAGAGATTCTCAAACAGCTTGTTCCTCTCTCCCTCAGTCTTCCAAACTAGAATAGCCTCAGCAATATTCAGGTCATTTAAAGATACCTTTATTTATGTGCATTTAAATCTGACATTAGGTTTTAAGTTAGTAATTGAGCAGAGCATAGAGAGCACGATGCAATTGGTCATGTTCCTCCATCCAAGAGGAAGTCAGAGCATTTTCCAGCTATTTCAGGCTGTTGTCACAGATTTCACTAAAGCTACAGCTTGGAAAGCAACACAAACCACTCTAGTCTTCCTTCATCCATTTGAAAACGTGCTATTAGAATTTACAGAGGACTTCCAAATGGATTCCCTCTTCATTCCATTTCAATTTTCCTGATTAACAGACAAGTTGGTGCATGGGGGCCTTTACAGTTCAGTTTGCAGGCTCACTGTGGTCTCTGCAGGTGAGTCAGTTCCTGAGTGTGATCAGTGCTGGCTGCCAGGGAAGGGCCATCTCGGGGATGTCCCTGCACTGCCGGGGCCAGGGAGCAGCACGGGAGAGGCGTGGAACGGGCGCTTGGAAGACTCGCAGACTTGGTCAAAAGGAAAGAACACCCCTGGGAAATCTTTGCATGTGAAGGATGAACTGAAACCACTATTGCCTGTGAGGAATTTTACTTTGCACAACCCTTAAAGCTATGAAATTCCTCTCAACATAAAAAGTGGAAAAAACCCACCAGAGAACTGACGGCTCGTTCCTGAGCCGCGCTGAGTCATCTAGAACTTCTGCTAAGATTAAATTACACCCCTGCATGAATCACATTACTTCTCATCATAAAAGCTTTCCATTCTAACACCTTATTTACACAGATTACTAAACGAGTCACTACCACTTCAATCTGTAAATTAGTTTTAAATTGAAATATTTCCTAGTCCTCATTTTTGTACCGAAGACAATACATACATACACATAAGGAGTAATACAGGTTCTAACTAATCACTGCAGTATCTTCTGAGGATTATTTCTCTATCAGTTTAAAATAGTGACCTCTACACTGAGGTGCTAATATGTATATAAAAGCCTACACAAACAATATTGCACAAAGTAAGATTTATAATAGAGTAACATATTTTAGAGACCCTTATAAAGAGAAGAGTAATAATTGATATTAAAAAGATGCATCCAGAACTAACACAGCATCTTTGCTTTTGTCTAGTCTAACATAGTGTTTCAAATCTTTCCTACCCCAGTGAGGATTAGAACAAATAAAGTTATCTGGAGACAGCTTAAGTTGCACCAAAACCCAACTTGTACTCTAAATGTGGGGAGGGGGGAGGGAGAGGGGAAAGGGACTTTTCCTCTTGATGACTGGAAAGGGCAGTAATAAATGGGGTGAGTGAAAGTCAAATACAGATTACACGTTAACATCCAGAAATATTGAAAGATTGTTTAAAAACTGTTGATAGCTGACACTCTACACATTGAGCACGTGCTGCTGATTTTTCCACAGTAACTGGGCACCCAGGAGCTACACATGGAAAAAGCAGTCCAATGCCAAAATACTTTTTATTGTGAAATACTAATACAGAACTTACACAGTAAGGCTGTCCTTATTCTAGGAAGTCAGGTATCAGCTCAATGCTTATTATATTAAGTGCATCAGTACAAGGGAAAGTGTGGATCCATTGGACACGTTACGACCCTATCAAAACAAGCTGCCAAGTTGGTTAAGTATTTTAAAGCCTTAAAGTGCTCAAAGATAGCAGTTTCCTCCACAAGACTACCAAGAGGTTCTCTAATTTTGACACTAGCATTTATCACGTTCAGGGAAGATGTATTTTGGAAGCAAAAACCCTCACACCAAACAACATAAGCAGTGCTATGAGAAGTGTTAGGTCAGTAAGTCATTGCATTTCAACAGGAATCAGACACGTGCTTCAGTTCTTTTTACAGGTCACCCTTGTAGGAACTGTAAGAAACATCAATTTCTATAGCTTGTATATAAACCAACAGGTCAAGAACAGACATACCAAAAATTCCACAAATCATCAAAAGTGCTGTGCTTTCTCTATTATTTTTTTTTTTTACCTTTTTTAAGCAATTAAAATGAGATGGGGAAGTCACTTTGCAAGTCTTCTACAAAAGCATCACTTTCTGGTAAAGATCAGAGAGAAAGTAAAAGTAGGGAAATAACACTGACCAATGGAGTTCAATCATTTCATGTTCCTGGAGGAATTTCAATCTGACTTTGAGAAGATATTCAACATCTCTTTACTTAAACAGAAAGAAGTGGTAGACCACTGTTACAGGTTGTACTAAGGGGTTAAAATACAACTTGAATTTTGCATAATCTGTGTAAAAAAGATATGCTTGACATTTTGGAATGTCACCTTTCTTTATAGAATTATAGGCAAGATTTCTCCAATAAAACATAAGCCAGTTATAAAACTATAACTTCACATCAAAATTTTAAAAAGTTGTTAAAAAAATGTTTGATTATATACATATCACACAGAAGAGCCTGCATGATCCTGTGGATTGTGTTGCTGATCAGACTCTATTTTAAAACCTGGAAGGGGCTGGGCCACCTGATCTGGTTGCACAAGTCCTGATATTGAAGAAACAGAGGAGGAGAGCACTCCTGGGGTAAGCTGAATTTCTAGACCTGGTTCTTCAGACTCTATTTTTACACTCACACTTTGGGGTTCACCTTCTGCCTCTGTGTTTCCAGGAACATTACTGTTCAGGCTTGAATTGCTTTCTGCATTTGGAGAAGTCTCCCCCACGGGGTGATACTGTTTGAGTCTGATGTGCCAGGCTAAGCTGCAGACTGCTGACACTGTTTTGAACTGATGAATGACATTTCTAGGGATGAAGTAGATGTCATTGTCACACAACTGAATCCTAGCATAGCGAATGCCTTCCCGTCTCATTTGGTTTAGTTTGGCTTCGTCCACCCATTGAACACACTGGGAGAAGGAGAGATGGCAAAGTTAGTGGGAGACTCTTCAAACAATTCAGCATCCTCCTCTTCTCAAGTTAACTCCTATCTAAATCAGAATGTTGCTGTTTCACAGGTAAAACTTCAAATTTAAATGAGAATTGGACTTTAAAAACACAGTTTCTCTAATGTGCACCTCTTGGGAGGGAAGAATGGAGAGGATTCTATAGTTATAGATAAAAACAGAAGGTGTGATGTGAGCTGCATTGTTTGGGCTGACAGGACTGAGTCTGCATGCCTCCACAGCCTAAGACATCAGATATCAGAAAAAGCAGGAACAGGCACACACAAGTTCTTAATCAACAGATTGTTTCTACAGCACATCCTGTCACTCACAGCAGGAACTCCAGCTTGGGGGAAAGGAAAAGAAAAAGGTCCCTTCCAACTGGACCATTTTATCCTGAAACACAAGGAAATTGCCCCAGGGAGCTGAGGGCCACTGGGGATACAAAAGGGCTGACTATAGGGAGAACCTGGGATCTGTCAGAAACCACTCCCAAAGCATCAGGAATGAGCTGTCACAAGGGAAGATTTGATACCTGTGACACTGGAGGTTCATGCAGGTCCAGCTGAAGCCTCTGCACAACATCAGTGAAGTCTTCAGCATGAAAACAAACCACATCTTTGGTTATACGAGGCTGGTCACTCCTAGAAAAAGATGAGAATTCCAGGAATTTTTAAAGTATTGGAGTTACAGAGCATTACAGCTCTTTCCAGCAGAAAGCTTCACTGAACCAAAGACCTACTTCAGTGTTACACTGTGCACAAAGTTTCACCACTTGCAAATATTTTCTAAAAGAGGTATAATTCATAGATTTCCCTTTTCCCCCCACTTTCCTTGCTGCATTCCCAACACAAGTGATGTTTTCATAGACAATAGACTGAAATGCCAGAGAACTAGGTTCAAACTGCCACTATCAGAGTTCTCTGTGTTCTAGGAACCACAATTTGCTTCAATTTTTCCATTCTATAATTGGACAGAATAATTCTGCATTAAGGGAAAAATGTAAAATTACAAAGTAACTCTGAAGTTGAAGGAATGAGGAGTTTTATTCAACAGCTGTGAACCAGAGTGAAGGAAGTCCTGGCACCTTTTATTCTAATGCTATTGCTAATGATGCTATCCAAATTTCTACTGTAATTTCCAGCTATTACAATGATGCAAGTCTAGTTTCTTTGCAAGGTCAACAGTAATATCCTGGATACATGACCTGAGAAAGCACTGCAGCTGTGAAATTAATTACACTGAGTTCTTAGACTACTGTTACAGAATCCACAATGACTATACCTGCTCAGGAAAAGAATAATCAGGGATGATGGTCCAGGTATCACTAAAACATTCTGCAAACTGCTATTACAAATTTTTACTGCCTCAAGAAGGAAAAACAGGAGGGATATAGCTTGTGGTTTTCAGCTCTGGGCAGCTTTTGTCCTGTTACAGGGTTTAAATAATTTCTGATTAGGTTTGTTTTCCAAGGAATTACATCTTGTTTTTTAAGGAATATGTCAAATAGCTGCATCCCAGCAGCACTTACCATTCCCCAAACTGCACAGCCTTGAGCACCCCGACAGCAGCTGTGCTCTGCCAGTCAAAGCCCTGCCCCACGTGGTCAGCGTGAGCTCTCGTCCTGTCCTCAAACAGGACCTCGCGGGGCTCGCTGGTCCGAGGTAGGTACTGCAGGTTCTTGATCTCGTTCATGGACCTACAATGGCATAGAAACACACACTAAAAGTGTCCCAGACTGCTCAAAAATAAGCATTTGCATTGAAATAATCTTAAAATGCTGTGTACTGTAGGATTCAAAAGAACAAAGCACTTCCCTTGGGTTTCTCCTAGGTGTTTATTTGGTGAAAGATTGAAACAAAACCAGCAAAGGACAATTCAGGTTATGAGATCAAACTTTACAAAACAAATCAAATCATGATTTTTTTGTTCACTTGTGCTGAAAGACCTCCTTCAGGAATGTATTGGTATGTAAAATAGAGCTATCCTAATAGAATAGGATAACTAAAAAAACTGAGTGTCAGTTATTTGGGAGTATGTTGAAAAGTTCTTCCTGAAGTGACAGTTAAAATATGCTTTCAAATCTCCTAAAATTTGTTCTACAGTACTCTGAGAAATTTAGCAAGTATGCCCCACTAATTCCTGAGGAGGCAGAGAGTATTACAAAAGCTTTAGCACTGGCATTAGAATGCAGCACGAGCAGTAGAAGAATCTCTGCTGTTTTACAGCATTTCACCTGCCCTCATCACCAAATTGGTTCTTGCCACAGAAATAAGATGAATTAAGTCTCCTGAAGGATAATAAAAAGAGGTTTTAATCTTAAGAAGCACTGATCTAGGACATACTACTATGAGAAGTAGTGAAATAGAAGAACCGTCACAGGTAACATTTGTTTTATCAGCTGAGCCAATTTGAAACAAAAATGAAAGTGAAACTTAAATCTGAATTAGTCCTGTGAAGAGCCAGTTACACACCAAGTACTTTGCTTTTGTTCTCAAATCTGACACAGACATAACTGCAATGTTTTACCTTGAGTAGAGAAAGGAAACCCAAGCCTTACCGGCGCCGTTTGAAGGGTGATTTTGGCATATCAGCTGTGGGGATCATCTGCTCTCCTGGCCTCACCCACATGATGGGTCCATCATCACTCTGGGACCTGCACTGCAGTCTGAGACTGGAAAGGGTCCCCCAGGGCAAAGTCATCTAAAAGAAAACAGGAACAAAACAACCCACAAAACACACATAACACAAAACACTGGGTGAGATAGAAAAATTAAATGACGCCTTTGGTAAAACTGGTTCAAATTTGATGTCAAAAGAATTGCATAGAGACTAAATAAGTTTGAAAGGTAAAAGATATTCTGAGCTAACTTTATCCCATTTAGCTTTTAGGGAAGTAGAGGTGCATGTAGTGCATATATATGATAAACTCGATTTTTTTTAAATTAGCTACCTAATTCCATACCTTCCAGTTGGACACAAGAAAGAATGAACCGCAGTACCCCAAATAAGCACATCAATAAAGAAAATATCTTATGGCTTCTAATTACTTGGAAACCCAATAATTGCTTAAATATCTACAGTGCACTGAACAAACCACAAGTTACTGCTTACTCTAAGAAATGGAGATTCTTCCAACATATCTAGGAATTCTGGGAAGTAGTCCCCAACTTCTTCATCCACTGCTCCAACCAGGCTGATCTGGCGCATGGGTCCTGCTCTGTAGGTGCCACAGCAGTACGTCCGATTGACCTGAGGGCCAGAGGGGAGACACCACCACCACAGCTTTAGTTCTCTTACAGGACATTAAAATGGACTAATCTAACACACCAGGCCACAGCTGGGAGAATCCTGGACTCATCTCCATCTCTTTCAGTAGCTGTGCCTTTGGGAACACGCACAGGGACTGTTTAGAACAGATGCCCACGGGGCATCCCAAGAGAAAGGACTCCTGCCTGCACTCCTGACAGGAAATCCTTCTGCAGTTTGAATAACAGCAAGTGAATATTTGACTAATTCAGGAACAATTCAACACTTCCAGGCTGACTTGAGAAAACAACCACCCAGGGTTTCACTGTGACTCAGTCTTCCACCAGCAAGCTTCAAGTCTCCACTGGTTTGTGCAGTTGACTGTTCCTTCTACATTTCAAACCGGCTGCTCCCGGAACACGCACATTCCTCATTTCAGTCACGTCCCTGAGGTCCTTCCCCTGTGACTGTACTGAAAAAACTCAGTGTCCTTCACGCAGTGGGTCTGGTGATATTGTTGTAGTGCACACAGAAAATTGGACAAAAAACAGAGGAAGCGAGAGGTTTAGCTAGGAACCCAGGGCTCATGGACAACAATTTTATGATAATCATTTGCAGGAGAACCTGCTGTCACTGCTGGGGCCAGAAACATTTTAATCTCACAGCTCATGGACATCCTCTGGAACACAGACTGTCCTACTTTCTCAGGTCATCTGGAAACTTTTCTTGCCAATTTCCTGTTCCCAGAGGAAAGGCCCTGGCAAGACCCCAGTGTTCTGTAGCCTCATCCTATGGACTGCAGCTGTAAGGAGCCATATGGCCACAGAGGAGGTTCTGTGGAGATACCACAGGTATTTAATGTTATAGAGCAGAAAGTCTGCCACAATTAGTCTGTTTTGCACACTCAGTTGTGTCTGAGCCCCAGCCTTCCATCACCCTTCAGTCTGTGTTCTAGGACTGAAAAACTACAGCTGTTCTCCATGGCTGAGTGGTGGGACAAGTACAGACAATTACTGGTAAATTTGCAATTTTACAGTCATGCTCAGAAAGTGAGATGCTTTTTATAACTCCGTTTATAGATATGTGGATACAGCAGCTTAGTTTTAAGTTTAGTCTCAGCTTTGCATGTTTAGTCAACAAACCAGATGTCATTAAGCTACTCCATGAGGTTGTTAAAGGTAAATTAGGAGAAACTAATAGAGGAAGAATAGAGTTACTGCTGCAATTTTATCCTCTAGCAGCAGCCGTAGAGTTCTTAATTATAAGAGTTTAGCTCACTCTATTTACTGAATGCAGTTCAGAGCAGCAGCACCAGAACATCACAGCAATATTTTAGTTCTGTGCACCTACAGAAAAATTAAGGACTGAAGTGCTCTGGTCCTTATCCAGTGAAGTTTAACTGCCTGGCACTATTTATGTAAGTGAGACAGACTACTTCCAGATGAGTTCTGTGTTATTGAAACCACCTGGTGAGAGGCATTAGTATCTTGCAGGTGTTTGTCATGAGTTAAAATGAGTTATACTTCCATATGCAGTTTTTCCTTGTAATGTTTTCAAAGGAAATGAAAAATGAGACGCTTTAAGTTTGGGGTTTTTTTAATGCACTGGAACAATGAAAAAACAGTCAAGAGCTCAGGACTTATAAAGGAGACAGTAGAAATACTTTGGGGAAATATTGGATTTCAGTGCTTTGCTAGTTTTTAATAGAAATTAAAGGAATATATATACACACTTGAGAATTAAACCCAAGACTTGTTTACACTGAAGACACACACCAACTCAGGGATACCCAGCAGGCTCTAGTATTCATCTCAAGCACCTCAGTCACAGGGGATGTAGTCTACTGGTTTAATATGCCATAAAAAATTTCTTCACAGCTTCTCTCTCATTCTTAATTCCTTCTGAGCAGCAAACACCAACACCACTGGTTAGGCCAGTGGTCTCAAGAATATGATGTAATGAACATCTAAAAGAACAAGCACCTTGCTCCTCCTTTACAACTGGGTGGTTTAGTGTCCCATGAGTAAGTAACCTGCTGGCTGCACCCTTGTGCAAACTGCTTTGGCCTTTCATTCACCACGTGCTCCACATTCCCTCTTAGCAGCTCCACTCACTTCACAGCCACCTGCATGCACCCCTCATGGCAGGGAAGAAAGCTGAGATGATGAAATACCTGAAGTCACTTTGTTATATCCACTAGGACCTTTCTCAACGTTTTTTATTTTTGTTTGAAGTTCAACTCTTGTTGAGGAATTTAGCTGAGGTCACTCCAGTTCACCGGGCTGCCAGAAGTCAGTAACTTATTCCCACAGCACCTCCCTTGCTATAATTTGTTCCCTGGGCTTCTTTAAAAGCAGCAGTGGATCGTGAGCAGCGACTACCACTGTTTTTACTGCTGCAAAAGGACAACGGGGCCAGTAAGACCACTCAGGCAGTCCGTGCCCTTTCAAATGCCACACGGCCATCACTGCCCTATGCATCCCCCACTCCACACACCCCACACTGGCAGTGATTTATGGGCATGTTTAAAATTAGCTCTTGAGTGCTCATGGAGACATTTTCTTGCAGCTGCATGATGTGCCCATCAGTGTTTCCCACACTTGGGTGAGAATAGAAGCAGACAGTGGTAGTGTTTCCTGTCAGAGGCACAGAGCTGGTGTTTATTTGCATGTTCCTGAGCATGCCCTGCCTCACCAAGGGTTAAGTGAGCAGCACAGGGTGAGAAGAGGACACACAGCCGAGGCATCAGCTGGAGACAAATGAGGTTAAGTCTCAGAAGTTTCTCCCCAGTTGCAAAAAAGCATGAATCAGTTGACAGCAACAATATTTCAGCATGCCAAGTCAGCTATAAACCCAACCACACAAACACTTGGCTACAAAGAAGAAAGCAAGAGCACAAGGCGGGTTACTACTGAAGGACAGGACAGTGACATGTCAGCACAGCAAGGGTGACATGTTGGACTAAAACCTGACATATTGCAGGACCACTGGGCATTGTTTATATGGCTTTAGTGACAAACCAAATGAAGTTTGCAGTACAGATGCACAATTCCATTTTATTCTTTGGTAGCTTCTGCTGAAAAAAGAAATTGCCCTTCCAGAATCAGAGAAGCTTACATAGGGCAGACAACCAAACTGATGTTGTTCATTAACCAAAGCTCTCAGGAACAGAGTAACCTTTTCTGACAACAGGAGTAGGAAAACTTACCCAGTTATCACCTGTTGGCTGCTTCTCCCACTTTCTTCCCATAAGGAACAGCAGCTTATGCAAAACCTACTTCCCCAATTCTCTTTCCTGGCCTCTTCCCAGAACCCCCACACACCCTCTGTGACAGTCTAACTGTTCTTTGGATCAGAGAGAGAATTCATCAGGCAGTTGATCAGTTGGGGAAAAAAAGCAGAAGTGGTTTTTTAACTCTAAATATACTCCCATTCAGTGGAACTAGAAGCAGTTGTACTGAAACAAGTGATATGGAAAATAAGAGTTCCTTCTAGCTGCACTGTTAAGAGCTTCCAAATTAAAGTGTGCCCTTATGTGAGGAAAGTTTACAAATTACTGCTCAGTGATTTGAGTCTTGAAAGCTCTTAGCCCAAGTGAACAGCTCCAAACTAAAGCTCAGCTCCAGCACTGAAGTATTAGAACCAATGAGAGCCAATGCAAGAAGAAAATCCAGAGGACACTGAAGCTTAATTATTTTAAGATACTGAAACCAAACATTTATGCAACAAGCACACATTGGAGTGCTTTGTTATAAACTCACTGCCCTGAAAACAAAGGAATTCACCTTGCAAGACAGTTAATTATCACCAGATTTTTACCAAGCCTTCCAGATTAAAGTCCTTATCTTGAACTGGAGACACTTCCTGCTAAAATCCAGTTTCTCTGAAAAGGTCCACAAAACAGCTGAATGTCATGCAGGCTAAAGGTCACATTAAGTTGCAGTTTACAGACCAAATTTTGATTTCTTGACACTGAGTCTCCAGGACTCAAGATTCCCTAATGCTCAAAATCCCCTCGGCACAGGTCAGTGCAGCAAAACAAGCTCATGCACAGAGAAGGAACCCAGAATGGAAGTGACTTCACTGAGTATCTTCAGTTATAAACAATCATTGTTACAGCATGCAATAGTGTAACATGCTTAATCTGCAAAAGCAGAACTACAAAGTGCTTCTGCACTGTACAATTCTCATACAGAAAAGTCAAAAGTGAAGTTTGGCCAATCTGTTCATCCCTCCCCAGTGCTGCCAAGGAACAGCAGTACCACAGCCAGGCTCATCCTCCCCAGGCCCTCGAGCAGGGCATTGCAGCCTTCTCCATTTCAAGACAAGCCAGCCTGCAAAACCTGGGTGAACCCACCACCAATTTAAATGCTTCCTGATGCTTTTCCATCATCTGTATTCCCTGAAGAGCCCTGTGTCAGCTGCCTGTGACAGCTCCACTGCTCTGTTTGCTCAGTGAGAACTGCACTAACACACTTCAGCCAGAGAGGATTAACCAGGTCATGCTGGAGCTGGGTTTAGAGAAGTGGTTTAGACCAACTGAACCTTATGTCATGACTCAATCTTAATCAAGTTTAGACAGTACTTAAAATAGAATTAATTGAAGTACCAGCAGACTATAACCCAGCAAAGCCTCTTATTTATTACCATACATTCCTCACGTGTATTTATAGTGGCAGTATTCATGTTCACAGGACATTCACCGGGAAAAAATGCAATTGTTAAATATTCCAGAGGCTTTGTTTAGCCGCTTGAGGGGTCATCACATGTACTCAAGCCAGACTGGAATCAGGACACCAAAGAACACAGACAAATCACTAATACAGAAGACTTTAAAGCCTGACCTGTGGACAAGTTTCACACCCGCAGGTGTGTGCTGTGCAGAAGTGCTCTTGCCCATAGCTGTTCATATGCTCAGGGACTGTTTTTTGGGCACTCTGCACTCAGACACAGCTCTGTCAGCACAAAGAATTACTTAAACCAAGAAAAAAAAGCTGGTTAAAGTCAGTGCTGCAGCAGCTATTCATCATCAAACAAACTCAAACGCCAAGTGTCAGAATTATTCATTTAATGGCGTGCAAAGACTCCACAGCGACCATGCAGTAACTTTCTGTAAAGCAGTAATTGTTTTTCCAATGCAAATCTTGCTTATAAGCATTTGGTAAACCCTGCAGAGATCCAAATAGCCCCTCCACAAGCATAAACATTCCAAAATCTGTTGCTAAAGGTCTGTTTCATTCATATTGAAGTGCACTCCACTACAGAATTTCAGATTTATCCTTCCAACAGGTGAACCAGCAAACGTAATTAATGTCTTTATTCAAGACTTTAATCGGCAGTTTGAATCCATTCTCAGACTAAACAGAAAGAAGCTTTATTCCATCTAAAATAAATTTATCTAAATTGTAATCGTGTTTTATGCTCACAGATAGTTCTGAGTTTGATCACAGAACTAAAATCCAAGGGATTTTCATATGGGAATCTTGAAATTAGCTTAGTTTTTACTGTCGCATCCATTTCAGTTACACGGAGACACAGTTTCAGAATTTGAACTAGTTTAAGCCTACTATGGAAACCAGGGGAGTATGTAAAATGAAAGTCCTTTTCCCAGGCAATTAAAGAGATACTCTAACTACCTCCAAGTTAGAAAATTTAAACAGCATCAGCTACTGAGAGAATCACGATGTTAAAAAAACTTGTGAATCAGATCTACTCAAACATGAAGAGTAATGTCATTTAAAAAAAAAACAAAACAAACCCCAGCACTATTGACTAGAAAAGCAGTGCTAGCATTTGCAGTCTGTGTAACTCTTGATACAGACTTGGCTGTTGTTTTGAAAAATCTCAGTGTTTTCCCAAGTTTAGAAGAAAAAGATGATCAGTGCAGATCTTTCCTCAGGTCACAGAGCAGTGTCTGAGGTGTGATTCACCAATTACCAGGGAACACAAAAATGCTTTAAGCAAAACAGGAATAAACAGCACAGTAGTGGAATACCAACATCAGCTTTTTTCATCTGCTTAGAAAATAAATTTGTGACTCGTCTACCTTAAACCACCCCTGCTCTGGATTAATGAGATTAATCAAATCGAGGTGTTGTGCAACTTTTATGCTTTTAAACAGTTCTTACCTGAGAGTGAAAATTTGAAATTGTTGTTGTTTCAATGTCCTTCTTGCCCAAAATTTCCATTTTCACTGGAGTGTTTGGAAAGTTAAAAGCAAAGTAATCCAGGAAGTCTGGTAAATAAGCAGCTGCTCCATGTACTATGGCTAAAGCATAGTAAGCTGCATTTTTATCATTTTCACTGAATGACAACGCAAGAAACTCCTCTGCAAATCTCTCCATCTCCACTGGAGACAAAAATGAGAGTTCATCCATGTATGCATGCAGGACCAGGGCCCCTCCATTGGACTGATGTTCCTCGTGAATGAAGTTACTAAATTTAGTGCCAGTTTTCAGGAAGCTGCTGCGAACAGAGTGCTCCTGGTGTGTCACAAACGGGGTTTGTACTCCCTGGGGTATCCGATATTCCTGCATACCCAGGTTCAGTCTGCACAGCTGCTCATCCTTCAGGTACCTGAAGGATTCCTTGTTCATTTCCAGGTTGTCACACTGTCCTTGAGACAGAGTCTCCTTGTCAATGCGAGTGAGCCCAGCACACACCGTCTGCACTTCCTTGTTGTACATCTTCAGTCGTTTTCCCCTCACATCTTCCCGGTGTTTCTTTTTCTTTTTTTTCTTTATCTTCTTCATAATAAGACTGTCAGCTCGCTGGCTTTTGCCATTTTCATCTGGAGTTTCTGGCAGCAACAATAAAGGGAAGATTAGAGTTCTGCAGTTGCAGCATATTCACCCCAAAAGAATTCAGGCCTCTCACTTGCTGAAGTGATCTATTCTCAGGGAGACTGACCAGTAGTAATTTATTGCATTTTTGGTTGTATAATTAAGTCAAAAGTCAGGGTATCTACTGTTATACAAAAAAAGCCTCGAATTAATGAAAACTTCCAAGACTCTAGCTTAATATTTTAGCAATATTTCCATTTTAACAGATTTATTAGAATACCTTTAAAAGGAGTCTGTATTTCAGAAGATCTATAATTAAGCACATTAATAACTTCTGACATTTAAGGCAGTGCCATGCAGGGGAAGAGGATAAACAAGTATGTGTAACATTTAAACACTAAGACTTTCATTACAGAACACTTCCCTGATTTTGGACACATGATAACAGAAGCAAAACAGAGTAGAGCTGAAGAGGTACAAGCTTTACTGACATTTAGAGGTAAAAATACTTAAATAAATCTTAGACTGCTGATCTTTTAAATTAAAGGACCCAAATCACCACATCTGCAGCTTCAGTTTTATAGTTAACTACTCAGTTAATGGAGGGAAAGAAATTAAGAGGCTGTTTTGGTCGTTTCAGTATTTTTTTTAAGGTTAATCAACCTATAAAAGGGTGAGAGATAAAACATAAAGAAGTAGTTCTGTCAGGCAAAATGGAATAGTTTAAGTTGTTCATCTTTCAAGAATAAAAACCAATTCAAATAACGCTTAGCAATGGACAAAGGTAGTTAGAAAACTTGATGCTCCAGCTGTTAAAAACTCAATTGCCAAGACAAGATTTTAATGTGCCCGAATCAAAGAACCATTTCATCCAACAATGCCCATAAATCTCCCAGAGCTGGGATAGCCACAGGGATGAGAACAACCTGCTGCTGAAGGCAACACCCAATCAGAAGATCCAGTAACTAAACTTTTGCAGTTTCCCCTTAGCACAGGGCTTTGTGCTAACAAAATTTCCCTTTTTTGGCTGCAAATTGGTATTCCCTCTTTACTCTCTTAGAGCACTTAAGTTAAAGAAAAAACCATGTTACACTGTTCTATGAGAAAGGGTGTAGTGATAAATACCAGCAGCTCCAGGTTCTTTAGTGTAACCAGTGTTTTACTGGATCATTACTGGTTTGGTCTCGGAGCTCGTTACTGGAAAGGGTTGACCTTCATAACAGCCTGGTGTAACGAACAGAATTACTCATGGAGCAAAGAAAGAGCTGATTGCTTAATCCTCACTTCATACAATAGTCTTAGGACCTGAAATACAAGTTTTCGCCGTGCTGCTGTAGCCCTTGCAAACAGCAAAGGCCCTGATCTTTCTATTCCAGCCAGGGAAACCAGGAAAAACAGGGTGGTATCACTTGTTTTGGGAAGTCAGCTGAAACGGTTCTTGGAATGAGGTTTTCTGCAAGACTCGGAAGTGAGGAGTGCACTCAATCACTGGGCTCTCAAGTACAGACACTGCTTTACTCACTGAATGAACACACAAATCACACACAAGATATTTGTCCTGGTGAGACCAGAGATTCCAAGCTGGAACTAAACAAGATTTCATGCCACGACTCAGCTGTTGGGAATACTTCCCTACATACATTTCCAAGAATATTTGGTTGTTAAAGGTCTCTTATTTTAAGCATTTCTGATTTTAGTTATAGTTTAAAAACTTTGCACATTTTAATTCAGAGTATCTTCCTGTTCGAAGCCAATCCCTAATAGCAAACAGACACTGAGGAATCTTTGCATTTGGGAGCTTCCAGCGAACATTTGTCTATTTTCAGGCTAAAAGCTGCCCTGGCTGCTGCTGGATCCACCGAACACAGCAGAGTCCCACTATTCCAGTGAGTAACTGCTGTATTCACTGAAGCTAAACAGTGACATATTATAATGCCTGACAATCTTGAAGGAAATATAATTTTAATTATTCCTTTAAATAAACAGAAAGCCTCCAGTACCACAAACGCAAAAAAAGCTATGGCCAGGTCACTAAACTGTGGGCTCAGCAGTGCCAGTAACTCAGATACTCTAAAATGATCAGACATCTCACAACTGAACCAGCAACACTGTTAAACAGCAAAAACAGCGGGGATGCTCACTGTCATCTGGGGCCACAGACTATTATCGTATAGTCAATGTACTAGGTAGTTTTAATTAGATTATACATCAAAATAAAAACTGATAGTCGCAAAAAAGAAATACAGCCCCATCCCAAAAGGCACTACCCCTACAGCTGAGGGCAGGCAGCAAAGAGCTTCAGATTAGCAAACAGCTTTCCTCTGCAAATCTGGAATTTTGATGCTCATTTTCACGCTGTTTAAGCCTTCATTACCAGGCCTTATTTAATTCTGGGTTAGAATTAAATGACACAGTGACACTCCAGCTGACAAAGATACACTGCTCCAAACTTTAGCTCGATAAACATTGATAAAACTGCAGAAGCTTACAATGCAGTAGCTTTTAGGGTCATTATTCAAGCACAATGGTGTAGAAGCATTAATCAGTAGAGAAAAGTATCTTCTAGTAATAGTTTTGCCTGTTCTTAAGTCAGTCTTATCTAGAGTTTACAGACACCTGCCTTTGGTAAGCACGTGCATCTTTGGTTTCTTTGGCACAAAACCTGCCCATACCCTCCTAAAGCTTTATTCACCACATTATATTTTTAATTACAGCAGCTTTTGCAGTTACTTTTTATCTATGTTGCTCTCACCAAGAGGCTTTTTACTATAACAAATTTCTGAGCAATCATTCTGTACTGTTAAAAAAAACCCAAACCAAACAAAACCACACACACCACACACCAAAATGCAGCGATATTTTGATCTTTCTATTAAAGAAGCCACAGAATAATTCGGGGTAGAAGGGACCTCTGGAGATTACCCAGTCCAACCCCCCTGCCAAGGAATGGTCACCTGGAGTAGGTGACACAGGCTTGGGTTTGGAATGTTTCCATACAGGGAGACTCCAGGACCTCCCTGGGCACCTGTCCCAGTGCTCTGCCACCCTCCATCAAAAGAAATTCTTCACGTTGAGAAGGAACTTCTTGTGTTTTGGTTTATGGCTACTGCGCATTGTCCTGTTGCTGGGCACCCCTGAAAAGAGCCTGGCACCATCCTCTGACACCCGCCTTGGAAATATTTGTATGGAATCATGAGATCCCTTCTCAGGGCATTTATTAAAACCAACAAAATAAAATAAAAAAAACCCCAGCAGCTCCTCCGCTCTAGAACACGTTAACACAAGCCAGAGGGAAGAAAGCTTCCCTGCCACGGCACTTGCATATTGAACCTGCGATGAGGGCGATTCTGACAGCAGCAGCAGCAGCGCGGCCGCCCCGCGCCCCGGCCCCGGGGCAGCACCGCCGTGCCCGCTACGACACGGCCGGA
>VZRJ01021057.1:537488-566361 GCA_013397565.1 Ptilonorhynchus violaceus
GGGGAGGGCGGGAAAGCGCTGAGGGAGCGCGGGCGGGGCAGCGGGGGCGAGTTAAAAACTTTATTTTAACGGCTTTTATCGCTTGTTCCAAAGTGCTTCATCCATTAAACACCGAGCTCGAGGTGCTGGGCGGGCTTTCTCCGGGAGGGAGAGGATGCGAGCCCAAGGCGGCCATCCCTGCCTATGGCACGGGGATGGAATAAAAGGCTTGAATGATAGGATGTTAAGGGTTGGAAGTGAACTTAAAAATCTCGTTCCACCCGCTGCCATGGGCTGGCGCACCTTCCACTACACCAGGTTGCTCCAAGCCCCGTCCAGCCTGGGAGAAACAAGAATATAAATGGGGTAAAGGCATTTCCTGGTTTCTGCTGTTGAGAAAACCTGTGACTTCAGTGATAAATAAGGCAGTATTGGCTATTCCTCCAACTTTAAACCAGCTGGGTTCTCTATTCAGCAGTGGTCATTAGATTCCCTTTGACCAAATTCCCCAAATCCCACCTTTTTTTTCTGACTTCACAGGAAAACAACCATATAAAGCAGTTTTCAGCTTCTTTACCCCTTCCCACTGATATAAAACAGCACTGGAATCTGGTGAGGAATCTGATAAGAAATCTCATGTTCCCCATTCCCACCTGAAATTTTATGCCGGAGATTCACAAATCCTTAAACCTGGCATTGTTTAAAAATACAATAATATTTTGCTTGCTGTGGTGGTGTTTTGGATTTTCTTTCAGATAGAAGGATACCTGGGTCAGCCAATTGTGCAGTCCAGTTACACCAGTTTAGTTTCTATGGGATCAATCACCATCTTAAGTCTTACTGCCCAAAAATGCAGACAAATGCTCCAATTCGCTCAGATGGGAGAAAAAAAGCTTATATTATTTCTGAAATCTGGGATGCTAATTCCCTTTGAGTCCAAGTAATGTAAACATTTAAGTGTCTTTGATTACAGTAGATTTATAAATGTGAGTGAGGGTCTTGATCCACCTCAGTCCGCTCCGTTGGCCTTCCAGATCATTCCATAGCCCTCACTGGGCTCTGTCAGCAGTTTATACACAAATCCATGCTTTTGAAGTGATTACATTTCAAAACGCAACAAAAACGTGTCCCTCCTTAGGATAAAACCTATATTCCGAGGTTTACCTTCCATCCTGCTGTGAATGAACTGAAAGCTGCTGGTACTTTTATATTCTTCTTTACTTTAAAACTCCAGCTTTGAATTCAGTGAACGTGCAAGTAGTGCCTGAGCTGCCAGTACCGTGCAACAGCTTTTGATGTGTTTATTTTGATGGAAACCTCACTGGGATGAGCGTTCCAAGTATTTCAGGAGGACTTCGCGAATCTGCAACGCCAAATCTATGAAATGCATCTAAATATTCCATGTTGGGGGTGGATTTCTTGGTCCTTTAGGTTTTGAAAATCGATTTGCAAAGCCTAGGGAGAAATTGTATTTTAATGCAGCAAGTTCTCTCTGTTATAGATGTTGCATATATAATTCCTTAACATAACACAGATTTTGAAAATACTTGTAATTTCAGATCTTTCCCAAGCTTTAAAATAGGACAGAAAAGCAACATCCTGTAGTTGTGTATAAAGTTGTAAATATGTCAAAACTAAATGTGTAAAAACCAATGAGCATTATTTGCAACGTTTGTAATTTGTTAGTGTTCCGCCTGGAATTCAGACTCCCAAAAACCGGTTTTTCCTACCAAAACACAAAGAGGAAAACATACCAAGATTAAGAAAAGACCTTGGAGGGTTCTTCGGGGCAGGTTCTGATGATTTTGTTAGTGAAGATGGACTGCAGATGCCTAGAAATAAAAAAGGAGACTGGAGCAGTTGGTCACTGGTAATCCCAGAGCAGAACTCATGGACTCTTGGAATCATTTAGGTTGGAAAAGGCCTCTAAGATCATCAAGTCCAACCATCAAACAGCACCACCACCATGGTCACCACTAAACTGTGTCCCCGCGTGCCACATTCACACATTTTTTGAGCATTTCCAGCGGTGGTGACTGCCCTGGGCCAATGCTTGACCACCCTTTCAGTGAAATGTTTCCCAGTATCCAACCTAAACCTTCCCTGGCACGGCTCAGACACGCCTGTGGGAACACAGGTGCTGCCACACACAAACACTGGGCACAGATGCTGCCTCAGACTGTGCTCTCCACTCTCTCAGAGCCCCAGTCCCACATGGGTTTGACATTATTTAGAATCCCAGAATGGTTTGGATGGGAAGGGAACTTAAAGCCCATCCAGTCCCACCCCTGCCATGGCAGGGACACCTTCCACTATCCCAGGGTGCTCCAAGCCCCATCCAACCTGGCCTTGGACACTTCCACGGATGGGGCAGCCACAGCTTCTCTGGGCAGCCTGTGCCAGGGCCTCATTATCCTCACAGGGACGAATATTTTCCTTAATTTGTGCAATCCCATATTTACAGAGAGTGGATTTACTACTGCAGCAGGACCTGCTGTGAAAACGTTTGCTCAGAAGTGCTTTAAACACTTTCTTAGCAGTCCTGTTTTCAATATAAGAATTTTTAATTTTAGATCAAAGGGATTTTAGTGAGAAATTCCTTATTTATACTCCAAATAGACTGGGCAGAATCTGGGCTAGGGCTCACATTGCCCCCAGCACCCCTATCCCCCATTTGTAGAGTCCTGCAAGACTGATTTGGATGATGTGAAGAATTTGTTAATTTGTCCCCAAGGTACCCAAAGGGCAGCACAGCCTCCTTATGACATTCCTACAACTACAGCTATCCAGGTGAGAAGGTGCTCAGTTCTATGTATCCTGGTCCAAAGTGCAGGGAATTTCACATTGGAAAACTTCAGGTTCTTGATATTTCCATCCCACTTAAATACCTGCTTAAATCCATTGGGAAGATATTAGCCTGAGAGACTTACTTTTTCTCACATTTTTCAATATTCTCAAGCTCTGTAAAAAAAAAAATTAGGAAAAGAAAAAGACTTGTTGGAAAAAAAATGTAGGAAGCAGTGGATCAGCTACTGTGATAAAGGGAATTCACTGATAAATGTATATATGTAAATATAGTGATAAATACACATGTATAAATAGATCAGGTACTGTGATAGAGGGAATTCACTGGTAAATGTACATGTATCACGTCTCATAAAAAGCAGACTTGTGCCATTCCCTTTGTCTCTGGCTTTTCCCTCGTCACCCCAAATGCCTCCAATTTGTATTTTTCTTGTTGTTTTCCTCAAATCGTTTTCTCTTCCACCATAGTGTCCTGAAGTACAAGCTCATGAGGGTGATTAACAGGAGGCCCAACAAGAGGAGGCTGATGATGGTTCTGTCCTTGTAGGACAGACTCGGGCTCCACTGGAGCAACTTTTTCCAAGAGGAACTTGCACTCCAGGTGGATGGGGTGCCCAGGCATAACCACTGGCATGGGCAGGGCTGTGTCACCTTGTTCCCAGTGCCGACAGGGTGGGTGTTTGCAGTTCTACACCAGAATATTTTTATTACTTTGTTTTCTGGCCCTAAACACTGATCCCGCAGTTAGCAGTGACAGAGCAGCAGTAGCTGTGCCAGGGCCAGCTCTTCTCTCTCCCTCTCCAGTTTCAACATCTTTATTTTGTTACTCTTACCTTGCTCCTCATGAAGCATTTCATGGGTTCTTTGGATGCTGTTTCAGAGCCCTTGTTCTCCAAACCCGCAGGGCTCGAGGAATTTCTTGCAGCAGGCTGCACACCTGGGAACATACAACATGCATATGTTTTCAGTGGTCATTCATGAACCCTCCTGCTTTTTTCTAAACTCTTTGTTGCTGCTTTTCATCTCCTCTAATGCAGCACTTTAGAAATTTCCTGCAGGTCCCCTGGCCGTGTTTATTTTTGTTGCCCAAGGTGAACTCTCCTGCAGGGAAATGCTGAAGCACTACCTGGTAATGCTTTGAACAAGTGGGCCACGCTCTCAGAAGCCTACAGGTTTAGGTGTGAGTGTGAAACCTCAGTGACATCCTGAGGAAAGAGCTCAGCACTCACTTGCTGCATCAGCGAGAACAAACGACTCCGGGGTTCTTTCAGGAAGCGGAGGAGGAGAATTAGAGCGATCCTGGGCTGTCTCTGAGAAAGCAAAGATGAAAGAGTCGGTTACCTAGCTTTAAAATAATATATATATGTGTTATAACCAACCAGTGTATCTCAGTGGTCTCAAAGGAAACACACAACATGCAGGAAAAGATGAGGCTGCAAGGAACATCCTCACGTACAGGATGAGGCAGGAGCTGATTAGGAAATACAAAATTACCAGTTCATTTGGCTGCAGAACTGTCCAGTTAGAACTATTTAGTTGCAGAACTATTCAGCAACACAAAATTTCCGTTGCACTGAGCGCAGACCATAATGACATTTACTAAATAAAGCAGTTTCAGAAAAAAAGCAGATGTCAATTCCAAAGATTATCCCAGCGTTAAACTTATACCTGTTCGTGGGCTCCAAAGCTTCACACTCTAGAAACAAAAAACAAGGCAGGTATTTAAAATTCCCACATCCAAATGTTGTTTTCTTGCACACAAGGAAGCCAGAGAAGATGAGGAAAAGGATGTGATGTGCAAACACCCTCCCACTCACACCTCCACTCTCATGTAAAGGAAGACAGACTTGTGCCTTATTCTTCCACTTCACAGAGCTGTCACTCAGCTATGGGATGATCAAGAGATGCCTAAATTTTGTTCAGCTCCTGCTTGTTCCACAAAGCTGTGCAAACCTCAGCAGAACATTGATCTCCTGTCTTCATTATCCTTCTCTAAATGAGGGACAATATGCTTATTATCTTGGACTGATCTTAGGATCCCAAAAAATAATGTTTGGAGTAAAGTAGATGTTGATAAGAAGGAGCCTGACTGAGGCCATGTCTTCTTTCCAATCCTGAGCCCTGAAATCCCTGGAAGTGCCCAAGGCCAGATTGGACGGGGCTTGGAGCAACCTGGTCTATTGGAAAGTGTCCCTGCCTATGGTAGGAGAAGGAACAGGGTGATCTGAAGAGTCCCTTCAACCCAAACCATTCCATGATTCTGTGATTTCTGTGATGAAATAATTTATGGCAAGTACGAAGTGCCAAAACTGGAGTCTTTCTCACAGAAGGATGCATGATAAGGAAATTGGCATAAGAATAGTGCTGGAAAAGAAGTAAAAAGCCACTTACTTACCTTACACGGTCTCAGTCTCACAGGGTCATGAAACCCCTCTGAGTGAGACTCACCACTCCACTCCCAGGAGGTTCCGATATTTGGATTTCTGTCTGGAAGCTGAAAATCCAACGTGGCCGGAGGAAATTGTCCTAGAAGCAATAAATGAACACTGGAGAGGTCATTTCTCATCCCAGGCAGCGGAGCATAGGCACTGCCCGACGCTGTGGGACGGCACAAACCCCTCAGTGCCTCTCAGCCCCACATTTCGTGTTGCTGAATGCGCTCACCTGACTCGTTGGCCACGATAAAGGACTCGGGGGTGCGCTGGGGCAGGGGTGGAGGATCATCTTCATCATCTGCCAGTGGCAGGGGGGCTGATTGGAGAGACATGGACGGGTTACAGGCACGGCAGGACACGAAGGGGACCACAGACCTGTGTAGGGGAGCTGACTGCTCCTGCTCTGCCACCAGAGATGGTGGTTAAACACCTCTGAGCTGTGGTTAAATATCCAAACAGTTCCCATCAACGATGGCATGGGGAAAATGAGCATAGCCCAGCACAGAGCCAGGCACACAGCTGGCAGTACCACTGCTGCTTGGCTTGGGCTGCAGCTCCCAGAACCTCCAAAGAACATAACAAGCATGTTTTTGTGACATGGAATGCTGAGGGGCCTGGGCAGGACAAAGCAGAGCAAGTGCCAGAGCTGTGGACAGCAGGATACGTCCGACTGGACCAGAACTAACCAGATCAAGAAATAATTCCACCTTCCTCATATGGCGGGGGATGGATTTAAACCTACAGATCTGGGCAAAATGCTTATGTTGAATCATGGAATCATAGAATCGTGTTGGAAGGGACTTTAAAAGCCGTTTAGTTCCAACCCCCCCAGCCATGGGCAGGGGTGTCACCCACTAGATCAGGTTGTTCAGTGCCCCTGAAGTTCTGGATCTCTCAATCTCATTGAGATTTCAGTGTTCCCCCACACAACACTCTGGGAAAAAGAGTAGGGTTTGACCTGCAAACGAGATCCTCAGAGAAAACCGTTTCTGGGAGCTTTCTGAATGTTTTTTCATTGTAAGAATTGGTCAGCACCAGTCCCTGCCTCCCTGTGAGAGCTGTTCCAAGGAGACACAGTGGCTCAGAGCAGCTGTGTAACACAAACCCCAAAATTACGCTGTTCTAAAAATGTTGTTTATGGGAAAAAATTAAGGTGGGATGAAAAGAGTGTGAGGATGAAACCAATTGCTCCCTCAGCTCCACAGGGAGCATAGTCCTGAGCAGCAGCTACAGCCCTGCCTGCACACCAGATGCCCACACTGACCGGTCCCTCCAGCACGCCCCAGTCCAGAGTGACCTGGCCCCACTTGTCCCTTGGTCCCAGCAGCACTCACCCGAGGGGAGCATCCTCTCCTCTCCCAGGGGAGCGTGGTGGGACGGTGGGGAGCCGGCTGTGGTGGGCTGTAGTGGGGCACTGGCAGAGCAGGAAGGGGGAGGCTCATCCTGCCCCCCCACAAAGCACTCGGCAAACACGGGGGACACGGGGTCGTCCGGGGAGAGCGATGAGAAGTAGGGGTCTTCTGCCGAGCACAGGTAAGGGTGAGGGCACTGCCCCTGGTTCCTGTGCCTTGGGGGGTCGTCTGCTTCTCGTCTGGAGGGGCTCGGGTCCACAGGGGAAAATCCATCCTGGAAGCTCGAGTGACAGGCGCTTGGCCACTGTGAACTCCAAACGGGCTTGGCATCCCCCGCGTCCCATTCCCAGTCTTCTCCCCGCCGCCCCAGCCCTAAAGGGGTCGATACAGTCCATGCCAGGGGTGCTCTGGCACCGGGGTCCCTCCCGCCTGCTGCCTTTGGGTCCAGGTCCAGCTCCCAGCTGCGACGTTTCTGAGGAGCATCCCCGGCACCCCACGGCTCGCTGGCAGCCTCCTTCCTGCAGCTGATGAAGTTCAAAGCCCCGAAGGAGATGGCCTGTCTGATGGGGGGCGCTCCCCGGCCGGAGCCGTGCTGTGCTCCCGGGGCGCACGGCGAGGGCAGGGACGCTTTGCTCTGCGCCGCCGGAGGGAGACGTGGCTGCACATCCCGCTCCCGAGGGGGGTGTTGGTGTGGGACCCGCTCCTCTCGCTCTGAGCTGCGGTAAAGCACAAAAAAAGTGGTGCGGAATCAAAGCCCAAGTGCTCAGAAAATGTTAGCTATTAACAGAGCCCAGAGCATTGCTCCTAGGAGCTATTCCCTCAGGAATACAGAGCCCGGCTCAGCCTCAAGGAAGGAAAACAGGGAAGGACTGTGCCTCATTTGAACACTGTTAAACGGTGAACAGAGGAGGCACCTTTATATCAGCAAACTGAACCAAAAAGCAAAATAATTTACAGAAAGCAGACACTGCTGCCCAAAACGTGCCCACAGAGAGATCCCACCACCCTCAGAAGCTGCTGGTGTTGGGAAGTTGGACTCCTCAGGATTGCTATTCCTGCAGCAAGGGGCACTGGAATGGAAAGTCGGACCAGCACCAGGCAGAGGGCTGGGATGACCCAGCTCTCCACGTGCATGAGCCTTTTTTATCATGTTTTACACTGTTTTCTGTTCATATGAGAAACAGAGCCCAGGGCAGAAGAAGGGGATGGGTCATGGCACACAGGGAAAAGGTATCTCAGTCTCAGAGACACATCAGTGGGAAGAGCAGGAATTATTAGGAAATTAGGAAGAATGCCTTCACTGAAGGGGTGACCAGGCACTGGAACAGGCAGCCCAGGGAAGTGGTGGAAATACTGTCCCTGAAGTGCTCAAAAACCACGTAGATGTGGCACCTGGGGACATGGTTTAGTGTTGGACCTGGCAGTGCTGAGTTAATGATTGGACTCAGTGTTGGAAGACTTTTCCAATATTTGTGATTCTATGAATTAAGTTAGGAACAAACATGAGAGTCAAAGTGGCACTCAAGGGAGGCTGCAGATCCTGACAGCTGAAACACAACGTCCAAAGAGAGCTGTGTCCCAAAGCACACAGCAAAAAGTGCATCTCTCTGAAATCCTGTGGGTGACTGCAAATACCAACACAGGGATATTTGTGCTGAGGCCTTACCAGGTGAGTAAACTCAGGCCATAAATGTCTTCCACCGGAGTCAGGACTGGCTTGGCTGCAGGGAGCCCTGCTCGTTCCTAGGAAAAGAAAATGTTGGGAAACAAGAGTGAGGAGGCAGAATGCAAAGAACACCAACATGCTGCTTCAGGAGCTGGAATTTTGGCCAACTACTTTTAATTACTAAAGCACTTGGGAAATGACTGGCACCAACTTGAAAACACCAAGTTGGAGCTGAAAACTGTGAACAGAACCTCCTGATGGGCAATTCCTGCCAGCACCTTCCTGAAATGAGAGTACAGCGAGCGCTACAAAGGTCCAGCTGTGCCCAACAGCTGCCAGGCAGCCTGTGCAGACACTCTGCCTCCAGGAGCCCACACTGGGCACGTGGCTGGGCGAGCTGGGTGCTGCTTTCATTAGTGACACCAGCTCATGGCCATCCCCATGCTCTGCACAGTGTCCTCAGAGGACGGGGAGGTTTAGGGGGGAGAGAGGTCTGGGCAAGAGCTTCAAAACCACATCCTGCCTTGAAACGTCCTCTGCATTTTGTGTCAACTCAGACCTGCATGACCTTTGCTGACAGACCGTCCTTAGCCAGTCCAAAAAGGCTTTTTCCAGTTCTTTTCTCGCTCAGCTCTGGCTTGGAACATCCTGCAAATCCTGTGGCAAAACTGAGGCACAAGACCCATTGCAGGATCCTCTTCCCAATTCTTTAGATAAAAGTTTCTGACCAAATGAGCTCCCTGTGACCTTCCAGGCTTTGCTGGAAAATGGTGATGCATTTACTTTTCTGGATTCAATTCAGTGAGGTTCATGCCAGCAATCACAGAACAGCAAGGGCAAAGGAAAGCTCAGCCAGGGATGTTTTGGATATTCCTGTTTATGTGCAACTTCATACCAAGACCACATTGTTTTTCCTCGGAGATGTAGCAGATTTGAAAGACTTTGCCACGTTTTTTCACAAGACATTTCACCTACACCCTCCCACAGACAGGCTGCAGTGCTGATTGCCTCTCTAGCACGCCACCAGCTAACCCTTCCAGCCACACTGCCTGGTGATCCCAAGCTTCCCAGCCTGGACCTTCCCAACCTGGTCTGAAAGTCACTCAGTTGCTTCCAAGCACTCCATGAGGACAAGTTTCACTGGCACATCCCCATGGAAATCAGCCACTCCTGCAGAATGCTGGTGCTTTTCTATTCACTCATGACGTTAAACAATTATAAAAATATATAGAAAATGGTTTAGAGACCAAAGAAAATCTAGGTCTTGTTTGTGATAAGCACTGCACATTCAGGGGAAGAGCTGGATTCTTGTGGGTTAACTTCAAAAGAGACTCAGTTTGGGCACCAAGGGGAGCAGAAAACACAGGGATTCATCCCAGGTCTGCAGCAGGGATGGAGGCAAGAGCTGGAGTGGCCAGGCTGCAAGAGGCAGGGTGTTTGTCCTGGGACTGTTACCTGTGAAGCAGCAGGATCTTTCTGAGTGTCGAGTGCTTTAATCTGCCTTTTGAAGAGCTCAATCACCACATCGTAAACCAGCTCGTACTGCTCCTGCATTCCAGACAGACAACACCACGTGAGAGCCAGCACCTGTGGGACCTGTAAAAGGCCACCTCTTCCCAAACCAAGCACCAGCCCTGAGAGAAGTTGCCTTTCCTGTTTGTTGGCAGGGTGTGAATTCTGAGAAGAGGCAGAAGCCGCAACTCTCACAGGGTTCAGACTGAAGCATTCGGGGGGTTTTTGGGTGCACGAACAACGCTGTTCTGCATTGAGCTTCCTCTTCAGCTCAGAAAAGTTCCCACTTTATTTCCTGGACAGTCCCTTGTTTCACAGCACAAGCGTTCAATAATTCACACTGTGAGCAGATGTCCACAAGGAAATGCTCAGCTGCCAAATTAATTTCTGCAAAATCATTGTTCTGTTCAGAAAAGGGACTTTGCAGAACACCTCCACACCCCAGCTCCCACCAGCACAGCTGCTCTGGGTTTCCCTCCTGTGACCCCTCCTGGGGAAAAGGTGAGGTCCGAGTATGGACCAGTTGGTGAGATTCCCCAAACAAACCTTGGTCTGCACGATGCAAGGCCTTTGTGTGCGCATCTCCTGGATCAGACTGAAAACACTGAAGTTCACTGGAACAATCTTGCAAGAAAGAGAAAAGACAAAATGGTTTTCAACTAAAAGACAAGAGATTTAGGTTAGATATTGGGAAGAAAGTCTTCCCTGTGAGGGTGAGGAGGCCCTGGCACAGGTTGCCCAGAGAAGCTGTGGCTGGCCCATCCATGGAAGTATCCAAGGCCAGGTTGGACAGGGCTTGGAGCAACTTGGGATAGTGGAAGGGGAAGAGGATGGAAAGAGAGGATCTTTAAGGTCCTTCCAACCCAAGTCTTTCCATGATTTCTGTGATTTCTCTGATAAAAATTACAGATAGGTCTAATTCCAAGTCATGACTCAGTTTAGAGCACTGTCTGAAATCCAGGCCTGCTACTGCAGGAATTTTTAGTAAAGGGCCTGCTTCAAGTGCTATTTATTTATTATGAACCAGCCTCCTCCCTCCTGTCTCACACTCCACAGAAAATACCCTTTTTATAACAGCACTGTAACAGCTGTGGGCAGCATGAAGACACGACACTGATTTCCCAGTCGGATGGGTTTAGGGAACTGCGGAATAGAAGACAGCAGCCCCTCCTCTGAGTCCCAGCGACCTGTCCTGGGGCTAGGGATTACTGCCTGTGCATTGTTATTGGAGAGTCAGAGTAAAGCAAGGTGGTGGTTTGGAAACTCTGAGTATCTGATGTGTAAGTGTGGAGAGACAAATACAGACAGTGAAGTCATATTGAAGAGTGAAGGTCAGCTGGAGATCTGGCCAGAGGGAGCAATGGATGAGGAATTCTGCCCCACTGGTGTGATGCTGTCAGTGCCTAAAGAGAGAGGAGTGGCACAAACTGGGAATGGGGAATCGGCAGTTGGGCCACCGCTATTCTCCCTGGGGAGTTCCCATCCACCTGAAATCCATCTGCATGCGGTCAGGGGGGCTGAAAGGGACAGGGGAGGCTGGGGAGGGGCAGAGGGGTGCAGGTGTCATGGAGGGCAGCGAGGGGCTGGCACTCACCCCGTCCTTCAGCAGCTTCTGGGTGTAGTCGATGGCGCAGATGACGCCGGTTCTGCCGCAGCCAGCACTGCAATGACAGCCACAGCAGCGTTGCCAGCACAGGGCAGAGGCTGGGCACGCTGTGCTTTCTGACAAGGATGTTTGGAGAAGACCCACAGCCACCCGTGACCCTCCCGTCCCACGCAGCAGAAGGTGCAGACCTGCATGATGGCCCTGCTGCAGCTTCAGCCCACACAGGGCCCTGCCTGCCCCCGGCTCTGCTGCAGGCTGGGAGGCACAACTCATCCCCTGAGAACAGCTCTCAGTGCTCCTGTGGTGACCAGCCACACACAGACTGCCCAGTGGTGGTGGTGGTCTCTCAACCAGACCTTCTCATGCTCTCCAACTCCCTGACAGGAGGCTGCAGCCAGCTGGGGGTCAGTCTCTTCTCCCAGCTGATAAGGGACAGGACAAGAGGAAACGGCCTCAAGTTGCCCCAGGGGAAGTTTTGATTGGGTATTAGGGAAAATTTGTTCACCAAAAGCATTGCCAAGCACGAGCACAGGCTGCCCAAGGCAGTGGTGGAGTCACCACTGAAAAGACACGTAGATGTGGCACTTGGGGACGTGGGTTAGTGGTGGCCTTGGCAGTGCTGGGTTAACAGTTGGACTCGACCATCTTAAAGGTCTTTTCCAACCTAAACAATTCCATGACTCTATGATTCTATTGCTGCTGCCTCCTTTCTGTCCCCTGGCCATGCTGGCTGCCCTCAGAGGAGCCCTTTGCCTTGGGGCTCCCTACGAGAGGAGCGTGGCTGTGGGCTGGGCCAGCTTCCCTGCCCTGTGACTCCTCGGGACGCGGGAGCACGGGGGGCTGGGGGCCAGCAGCCCTTCCCTGCTGGCAGCCAGGCCACCCACCTGCAGTGGATGCAGACAGGGACCCTGTCATCGGGCTGGTAGCAGCGAATGTCCCCGACGAGCTCCAGGATGGGCTCGATGGAGGAGGGGACGTGGTGGTCCGGCCAGTTCTTGTAGTGGAAGTGGTAGATGGTGCGGGTTACCTGCAGGAGAAGAGCAGTGGGAGGGTGTGGGATGTTGGCACGGCAAGGGAAGCTGCAGACCTCCCCAGCTCCCATCTGCATCCACAGGCAAAGGGCAGTTCAGTTTGCAGCTGGTTTTGCTGCAGAAGCCGTTTTATGCCATTCTCGGCCTCACTTACCCGGAGTCTGATTTGCCATGACTGACAAACAGCTCCAGAAATTGAGGTCTGAGTTAATGAATTTTTTACTTTCTTTGTTCCCTCAACTGCTGTCAAATCTAATTCAGCAGCCTGAGCAGTGTAAAATTTTCTGCACAAAATGTACCATATTTTAATATATTATTTATATAACGAAGCCAGCCGAGGTGCATTTTCTGCCTTGACCTTTCCTACTTACCTCGTTCAGGGTCACCTTTAAAGTTCTAATCACGTACTCATTCCTCTTCTCCTCAGCTGCCTGCAGAAGAAGAAGTCAGAGTCACATTTCCCGTGGGTGCCAGGGGGTGGGACGGGGTGCTGAGGCAGCTGCACTCACACAGGTGATGGAGAAGGGGCCGCAGTGCAGGGGGGAGCCGTCCACCTCCGCCCAGTACCGCTCACACTTCTTCTGTTGGGAGAAGCAGGACGTGTTTGGTTATCCCCCACTGGCCCAGCCTCCTCTCTCACTTTTCAGGACAAAATTCATGCTGGGAAGATGCTCAGCTCTTGCTGCCAGCCAGCTCCAGGCCTCCCTTCCCTGCAGCTGCCACTGCTGGTTTTCCCTTTCCAGAGAGACTCTCTATGCTACTGGAAATGGGTAAAGAATTTCATGGAATCACAGACTGGTTTGGGTTGGAAGGGACATGAAAGATCATCTCTTTCCATGGGCAGGGACACCTCCCACTGGACTATTTGCAGCTGGAGACTCAGGAAACAGCTCATATCAAACAGAAACCCGCTGCCACTAATGAGATTTAATAAAAATCTGCATCTCTCACCCTACCCTGGCACTGTCACAGCAGAGGCCATCTCTGACTCGCTACTCACCTTTCCCATTTCAAACTCCATACAAGCCATGACCACGACCTGCAGGAAGAAAGCTCATTAGGTAACCTGAACACAAGTTTCTTATCCACACAGGAAAATCAAACTCATCACTTGTTGGTGCTTATGAGTGACAAGGAAGCTCTGTGGGCTGCCTTCCCCCAAGCCCTGGCTGCCAGACATGTCACACTGGGGATGTCACCCACAGCCTGGCACAAAGACCTTCCCAGCCAGAGCCCAAAGGCAGGGACAGCAACCAGCAGACTCCTGCCTTGGCATGAGTGGGAGGAGGCTGACAGCAGGGATGTGGGACACGCACAACATCTGGACACTCCCACTGACTGATTGCTCACAAAGGACTTTTGGCTGTAAAGACAACTGTTCTTAAAAAAGAAAAAGCATATAAACTTTATATTTAAAGAGAAATTTGCACCTTACCAGAACTTCATACTCCCAAATCATCCTCCAAAAGTCTATGACAGTAGTGGGGAGAGGACCCTGGGTTGCAATGTACGCTCTTGGCCCATAGACACCCTGGAACATTCAAACCAGACATGGAGACTTCTGTGCATAATTCACCAGCAGAAATAAAGTCTTTTCTCTCTAGAATTTACTTCTATTCAGTGAGCCCATTAAGGATTTAGAAGGACATTTATATGGTTGAATTTTGATTACGAACATTAAATCAAGCGGTGGCGTGCAAACCAAAGGCAGGGCTGACCCAGGAAGCTGGGGTTGAGCTGAGATCTGCTCCCAGAGACCAGCACCAGTTCTTGCAGCACCTCTGGGAGCCCAGAGGTGATGTTGGCCAAAGAATGAACCCTGATCCCATTGGGAAGGTCTGTTCTTCTGCAGATGGATTATGCAGAGCCCTGGGTCACTGTCGTGGAGAATGAAGGGAAATGAAGGGAATCTTCTATCTATCTATCCATCTATCCATCTATCCATCCATCTAGCCATCTAGCCATCTATCTATCAGTCAATCAGAGAAGGGCAGTAGCCACAGGACAGTCCCCAAACACGTGCAGCTCCTGTAGGAGAAGTGTCCCACACTGACCTGCCCCGCTGCCCGCCCCGGCAGCGGATCCCAGCCCTGCACACTGCAAGGCTTCCTGCCTCTGCACTGGGTTCAGCCCAGGCGACTCTGGCCACAGGCGATCGTGCACCACTCTCACCCACCAAAGGCAGCAACGGCGACGAGGAAGTCAGGGCTGTGAACCACGAACTGTTCCACGGCCCGCCCCGGCACGAGCGCATCCCCTGCCCCGGAGCCCGGAGCCTCGGTGCTGCACAGGGGGTTTTTGGGGGGCTCACTGGTTGTGCACGTCTTCTGGCACCAGTTATCCCTGAGCACGGCCCAGAAACCTCTGCAGAGTCCTTTGGTTCACCAGAGCCCCCGACCCGCTCCTCCCGGCACAACCCAGCGAGGTGGCACCGCCGAGACCTCCGCAGGACCAAATGCCACGAAAGAGGCGATACCTTGATGAAGTTGGCATTGATGTAATGAGAATCTGTGTCGGATGTGATCAGGGACAGCTCCACTCTGCTGTGGTCAACTGCAGGCACAAAAGCAGAAGCAGCAGCAGTCAGCGTCTGTCTTGCACAGTCCCTGAGTGCTTGGAGTGCAGCACAAGGTGCTTTAGGGGAGCACTCACATCACAGAGCTCATCCAGGGTGGGTGGGTGGCTGTGCAAGCAGCTGATGTCCCTCCCACACCCCCCACAGCCCTGCTCAGAAGTGCCTCTGCCTATGTGGTCAGGGGATGGACAAGGTCCTTTTGGAGAGGGGGGGAGGGTTTAGGGGAGAGCTGCAGGTGCTGCCACTACCCCAGCACAACGCTGATCCCCTCTGACCATGCAGCAAGCTAAGCCTACAATCAGCAAAAAGCACTCCAGGCTCAAACCAGGTCTGTGGGGTTAGAGACAAAGGTTTGAGAGCTGGACTCGATCTTGGAGGCCTTTCCCAACCTTAATGACTCTGTGATTTACTTTATTTTCCAGGTTAGAATGGATGAAAGAGACAGTCTGCTCTGATCCTGGCACAGACTGTCCTTTGGACTCCACTGCACCAAGCCAGAACAAGCCACAGCAGGTTTTGCCTGTCGTGTGCTTTGTACATCAGGGAGACATCGTTGTCCAACGGCCTTTGGAAATAAGTGGTTGCAATGCTACCCAGAAAGCTTGCAAGGAAAATCACTGGAAGGTGTGTTTCCTAGTGAATAGAAGTTCTTCCATCTGTAGAAAATACCCCAGGATCACAGAATATCCTGAGCTGGAAGGGACCCACAAGGAGCATCGAGTCCAACTCCCAGCCCTGCACAGAACACCCCCAAAATCCCACCCTGTGCCTGAGAGCTTTGATTTGTGCCAAAGCTTTCCAGAGCAGGCACTGCAGCAGCCCAAGCCCTAAATCTGAACAGCAGGATTCAAGGCCAGCAGGCAGCAGTGAGATGCTCACATACAACAACTGTGCAGGCGGGCACTGGAGGATGAGAATGAGAAAAGCAAGCAAAACAAAAGGCTGAGTAGGAACATGTGCCATTTCCAACCTACAAGGTAAGATGTCCTTGTATCTGTTCTTCTTGACATTCTCTGGCTGCTCAGACGCTGCTGTAGGGTAGATTTTATCCGACCTGTACTTTGTTGACTGTCTCTTCAGCTTCTGTGATAAAAGAGTGGAACAAATTACAGCAGACGTGCTACAGCCAGCGCGCTGCTGGAGAGCACATGGAGGTCTCGAGGGGTCACGTCTGCTACCACAAAGCAAGGTCGGCACCATCAATTCTTTCCTGAGTGGCTTTTCTCAGAGCAAGAATAGAGACAGAAGCACCTGAGAGCCCCAGCACGGGCTTCTGAGGAGTGGAAAGTGTGTGCTGAGGCAGTGCCCACACGTCGGCTTGTGAAGTGACACAAAGCATCGCCCTCACAAGTGAGCGAGGCCCAGGGGAATTATTCTCAGCACAAATGGCACCCAGATGAAAGGAGTGACAATGTCAAAGCACCTTTAAGAAATGGTATCAGAAGAGACAGGTAAAGCTATTGATTTTGTCACTTTGGTAGAGATGCTCCTGTTCGTAGCTGGAAGCAGCGATGCTCAAGCCACGAAGGGAGCAACTGGAGCAGAGTAGGTCCATGGACTGATGAAAGAGAAGGGAAAAGGAGTCCTGGGACAGACCCTTAGGGCTACAAGTCTCTCATCTCTTTCATTTCCAGGATAAAGCTGCAGCACTCACAGAGAGTTGAGGCATCTTTCTCCTGGCAGAGCACAGAATTTTATTTCACTGCCACCAGCTTCTAAATAACACACACTATTTGTTACCATCAACTTCAGAAGCACCATCCTTGCTGTATTTTTTGTTCCATATTTTTGTGTCTGAGTTGTTGGTTTTGAATATTAAACTGCAGTTTTAAAACACTAAATTCAGCCACAATATCCCAGGAGGTACATCTCACAGATCTGATAGAGTCAGTCAGGGAGGAGTACAGAAGGCTCAGGACTGTCCATGTGTCCAGTCTCAATTAAGAATGTAAAGCAGACACAGTGGGATGGAAATTGTGGGAGCAGAGTTGGATTTGTAGCCTCCACAGCCCTGCAACCTGAGCAATTCAGGTGCTGGTCACATCACCCCCTGCCTCCTTCCAGTGCACCCCCAGCTTCCAGGGAAAGCTTTCATGGAAGGGGCATTGCTCCATACTAAAGCCAGTCATCCTAGAGCCAAGGCCCTGAATCATCTGACTTTTCTGTGCCTGAATAATCTGACATAAAATATCTTGGGAAATGCCTACCTGTAAGAAAGCAACTGAATCACAGAATCATGGAATATCCTGAGCTGGAAGGGACCCACAAGGATCATCCAGTCCAACTCCTGGCCCTGCACAAGACACCCCAAAATGCCACCATGTGCCTGAATGTGGTCCAAAAGCTCCGTGAGGTGGCGTGACCATTCCCTGGGGAGCCTGTTCAGTGTGAAGAGCTGTGAGGACCAAACTCCGCCTGTGAGACTGCACAGACAGAAGAAGGGGACTCCAATAAAACCCCTGTCATTTACAGTAACATCACCACAATTTGCAGGTACAAACGCTCAGCCCCACAAGGAGAGGGCAGGAATTGGGATGCAGAAATGGCACTGAACATCTCTATCAAGTTTGGAAATGCGAGCCAACGCGACTGCCGGGGGAGGCTTCTGCCTTGCAAAAGCGGCCACAAATCGGGTCACCCTGGGAAGATCTTATCCCTTACAAGAGGAAATGCAGCCTTGACCGTTTCCACCTGCCATTTTGGTCAGAAATGAATTAATTTGGCTGCTGGAGCCAGCCTGAGCCCCAGGGCTCAGAGCTCACTGCCTCACTCACACTGACACCCCGGCAGAGAGAGGGGAAACTCAGCAGGCTGTGACAGAGCTTTGTTCCATGGAACAACAGACTGTCACTGCAGGCTCAGATTAATCACTTCCCTCCACCCCAGACACCTGGAAACCAAGCACTCAGCTTTCCCCAGGCGTTTGAAGTGCCAGATTTTGTGTGACTGAGCAGTGCAGGAGCTTGTGGGGACCCCTCAGTAAGCCAGAGCCCGCTGCCAGGGCCAGGGGTCAGTCTGGGGTTTGACGCATCTCGGATCTCACAGAGGTGCCAGTTTTACCCTTCCCTGTGTCTTCTAAAGCTGGGCGATGTCTCTGCCTCTCAGAGCAGCCCAGCCTCCAGCTCATACACCAAGAGCCATCTCCAGCCACCAGCTTTAGCCGTGAGATGGTGCGTTGGCATCTGAGCCTCACCCCGGGCACCCAAACAAATAAAAATATGTCAGAGAGCTCACAAATTCAGGGCACTGCACAACACAGGGGGTAGTGGGAGCCATCAGCACTTATTGCAGCTTTTGCCTTGAGGGAGTAAGAAAGTAGTGTCCAGGAGGGGCCATGAGCACTGCTGGATGTAGAGCATATAGATCCCAGATCCCAGAATGGTTTGGGTTGGAAGGGACCTTAAAGCTCATCTTATTCCAGCCCTGCCATGGGCAGGGACACCTTCTACTATTCCAGGTTGCTCCAAGCCCTGTCCTACCTATCCTTGGACACTTCCAGGGATGAGGCAGCCACAGCTTCTCTGGGAACCGGTGCTCTACGGATAGAAGGAAAAGCTAAGTCAAGGAGCAACTGGACATCCCCGGCAGGAACACGAGCCACAGGTCTAACAGATTGCAATGGGGAGAAGGGGCAGAGGCTCCATATTTATCCCTGTACCCCCAGTTATGTCACCAGGGCAGAGGCTCCATATTCCTCCCTGTCTCCCCGGTTCTGTAACCAGGCAAAGTGAAACCGTGTCCCGACAAGTGCATTCGCAAAGCAGAAAACAGGAAGCACTCGGGTAATTAGTTTAAAAAGCAAACAGTTCAAATGCAAACTATTAAATTCCTCTTGTGCCTTTACATTCCTCTTATCCCAGTTAACTCCTGGGTATCTGCTATAAAGCTCCCAGGAAGTCTTGCTGTCACATATTTGACAAGCGAGCGAGCGGTTCCCTCCGAAAGGAGCTGAAACACCGAGCCGAGCCTTGAGCGAACTCACCAAAAACTCCTCTGCAAACTCTCCTCGGTTGAGCTTCTTGCCTTGGGCCCTTTCCAGGTTCTGCAGCAGGATCCCCCTTTGGTCCATGGTGCCGCAGCCGGAGCGTGCCTGGCCTGGCCCTCCTGGGAAGGGACATGTCAAGTGATCCGCAGCGGAAGGCACCGCCGGGGAGCGCTGCCTGTGGTTTTCTGACTTCATCACAGCCCTAAAGGAAATTAGTGCGTAGCAGACAGTCCTGGTCAAACAACACAACAAAACACACGGGGCCCTCGCGCCCTCTTTTCAATCCACCCCCACTTGGCACGGGGTGGGCACCGAGGACAGGGGTGGGCACACGTTGGACACCAGCCCGAGCCCCCCACCACCCCAATTCCTTCAGCACCGTGTCCAGCCATCACTGCCAGGGGGCCAGAGGGCTGAGTAAAGGGGGCAACTGTGGAGCATTCACATCCCGAGGGGCTGTGCTTCACCAGGAAGTCTTCGAAACTGGAATGTGATGGAAGAAGCCATAAAGCAGCATGGAAAATCCACAATTCCACTTCATGTTTCTAACTTAAAATCCCAAAATTATTTGGGTCAGAAGGGATCTTAAAGATCATCTTGTTCCACCCCCTGTCATGGGCAGAGACACCTTCCACTATCCCAGGTTGCTCCAAGCCCCATCCAACCTGGCCGGGAACACTTCCAGGGATGGAAGTTTTAGCCTGTTTTCCACATCAGCTGCAAAATATTTTGAAGGAATCCTTCAGGCAGATGCTGAACCTGCTGCAGGTGTTACTACCCTGGACTGCATGACTTCTGAACAGAGAAAAACCATCCCCATGCTTCAGGTCAAATATTCCAGCCACCATTCCCCATGTCTGGCAGCTTTTGCCAGAAGAGAGGGTCAAATCTGACCCCAGCAGACTATCGAGGTCAAATTAGTGCCAGCCTGATTCACCTCTCTCACTCTGTAACACTTGAAAAACCCCATAAGCAAAATGGAGGCCATTCCCAGGTGGGAAGAGGAGGCAGAGAGCACAGTTCTGGAAGGCCATTCATCTTCTCCACTTGCAGAAGTGGGGAAAGCTAAACAAAACTAAGCTACAAACAACAATTCTCAACCAAAAAAAAAACCCCAATAAAGGTATGGGGATTACAACCTCCATATTTCCAGTACATCATGCGTTGCACAAAGGCTTCAGACTCGTTGTACCACGTCTGATTCTCTCTCTGATGTAACTAAGGCCATTCAATGTGTCCTTTCCGTTTTTTCTTGCAGATGGGATACAGAGCAGATCCAGGATTTCTGTGTTCAGTTGCTAAAAGCCAAAGGGCTGTTAATCACTCTTAGTTTAAAATATCAAATGCTAATTTTGCAGAAATAACCCTTTGAGTCACACAGTGACCTTTACAATAACTAATGGAAAGGTTTTAAAACAAATATTCACCTTCCGAGTCTGCAGCACTAAGCACTAACCTGGAGGCCTTGACTAAGAGTGAAGCCCACTTTTATAACTAAATTTAAGAGAAACACAAGAACAAAAACTACTTGATAACAACAACTTTTATTATTTTTTGTTTGTAGTGGTAGAGAATCTCTTTGACGCGTTGCTTTGTGTCGGGTTCTGTTTGCAGTGTCCGGAAGAAGCAGAACAGCATTTCTCCAGTCACACCAATGAAAAGCCCAGGTTCACCTCTGGAAAATAGCACAGCCCTTTCTCTCAGTTGTCCAAGTTCTCCTGAGAAGACACCAAACCCCCTGTGCATGTGCTTTAGAGAAAGAATTCAAGGCAGGTTTAAAGGGAATTGGCTGGAAGAGAAGGATGCAGAGGGAGGGATGAGGGACCCACCACCCACTATAACCCTCTCCCAGACTGATTTCCTCCCTTTCCTGGGGAGAATGTCCCAAGTGGGGTCTGTAAAACTGCTTTTTTATGGCTCATCAGTCATTATTTTCATTCTTACTAAGAGAGCAAACTGAGCTCCCAAGATCTTGAGATGAGGAATTAAAACCTGAGACAGAGAAGCAGATGGGAAACTTGGTGCTGACTCCAGTAAGGCTTTGTTTAGCAAAGCCCTGCTCCTGGGGCTACACACAGCTATGGGCATGGTTTAGTTCTAAATTGTCATTTCTGTGAAGATCAGCTCAAATAAGTATTTAGAAATTATTGGAGTCTGCTGACCTGTTCATTCACCAAGAAAAGGGTCTGGATAAAAGAAGCCACAAGTCCCTTCCCAGACAGAGACCAGACTTGGGGTAGCCACAGCAGAGTAAATGATGGATTGTCATAAAGTTATCAATGTTTTTTTCCTGAAAACTGCATAATGCCAATGCTCCAGTGCATCTCCCCCTAAGGCCAGGGACACAACACAGCAGTGCAAGCTGTTAACAGGAGTCCTGCTACAGCTGACTTCTGATCTACCTTTGAGTTCACCTGTAGGCTCACCCCTTACAGGAATTTAGCATATGAGACTGAGATTAATTATTGCCCATAAATAAAGCTTTGTTTCAAGGAAGGTCAGAGAGAAAAGCCCTGCTGGACACAGAGGCAGGAGCTGGGCTGCAGATCTGTCCTGATCCACAGCAGTGACCACATCACTCCATCCACAGTCCTGACAGCTGAAGGAACAAGGAACTCCAGAAATCAGCCAAGAATGATTCACATTTTTATTAGGAAAATCAGAAGTCAAGTCTGTGTAACAATGACAGCAGTGTTTCAGTGAAGTGCATGGAAGGCATACTGCCATTTGAAGGTACAATCAAGTCATTCAAAGAAATCAAAAATTACAAGAAATCTTATAGAATAGGGTTAAAGAAGCCTGTGCTCCTCACAGAGTACCCTAAAGCCCTGTTAGGTCCATCTCACTGTGTACCTCACCCTCAATCAAGGGGCCTCTTCAGCATGGCAACAGCACAGGGAGCTGGGGGGAACTTCAGAGAGGGCAGTTCTTGACCTCAGTAACACATTTCAACTACAGAACACATGTGTGTCTCTTGGAAGTGAAACATGCTGGTTCTAGTGAGCAGGATGTACCCTGCCCACCCTTCTCTGGCACAGCAGAACTCTGTTCCCCCCTAAGTGAAGCTACTATTGAAATGAGACAGCAAACTAAATCACATGTAAAGGGAGTCAAGAATGAAATATTCTCTCTTCATGGCACAGTTCCTCTTAATGTGAGATAAGTAGCAGAGTCCTGATGCCTCTGAGATTTTTTTAAAATTATTTATAATTCTCACCTCTCCAAAACACACCCCTGAATTCTCAGTTCTGGTTCCATCAGTGACGTTTGTGTCTCATGACAACCCTCACTGGTGTCACCGGTTCTGTGACTCACACCAGAGTGAGCCTGTCCTTTCCCCAGCCCAGGGGGAGGGCAGACCCTTCACCCTGCCCCGTTCACCAGCCCCAGCTCCAGCTTCCCCCCCACACCACCCAGGCTTTCCAGGCCCAGGAAAGGGCTGCCAACACTGCAGTTTGAAAGCACCAAACCAACACTGGGTATGGCAAATGCAGCCAGAAAAATCAACTTTTCCTGTGCCCTGAGCAGGCATCCTGCTGGGAGCAGGGACCAGTCAAGACTCCAGTCCAGCCACTGCCTCCAGGACTGTCCTCAAGGCTGAGATGAAGGCCTGAAGTGCCTCTGGCTTTGCTTCATTTTGCTTCACTGAAACCTGCAGCTCTGAATCTGCTGCCTCGAGCAGGAGCTCTGTGAGGAACAGGCAGCCTGAGTCATCCTGGGCACTCAGATAAGCTTTCCAGGGCTGGGCTCCAGCTCTGCTCATGGCAATGGTCTGGATGTGGACAACACGAAGGGCTGTCTGGATGGTGTCTGGATGGACAGGCCCACTCCAGGGCAGAGAGAGCTGGCAGCTCGTGTCCAGGCTCAGCCAGGTCTTCTCAAACTGCTCTGCAGTCAGGGAAACATCTGGGATCAAGCTCAGGCTGCCTGTATCAGGATGAACCTCGAGGACTTCTTTATTCCCTTCAGACATCAGAGTATCAGGATGAACCTCGAGGACTTCTTTATTCCCTTCAGAAATCAGTGGCTCTGAAACGAAAGCACAAAGATGTGAGATGCAGCTCCCAGTTCCACAAAGCACATTTGATGGAGCAGAGGAAGGCTGGAATCCCAGTGCCATCAGCAGCATTCCCTGGGCTAGTGAGTGTAGGGATGTACTCATCCCTACCAGCCATGTGTACGAGGCAGTCAGAACACCAAGTCATCATTCCCAAAGCATTGTGACCTTCCCAACAAATCCACATGAGAACAGCTTGGTTGCCCAGACAAACTGTGGCTGTCCCATCCCTGGAAGTGTCTAAGGCCAGGTTGGACTGAGCTTGGAGCAACCTGGGCTAGTGGAAGGTGTCCCTGCCCATGGCAGGAAGTGGAATGAGATGAATTTCAAGGTCTCTTCCCACCCAAACCATTCTGGGATTCTGTGATCTACTGGCAAGGGGAGAATAGATCCCAGAGGAAGGACAGGCAGGTTACCTGTGTCTCTGCTCCTGGAGTCAGCACAAGGAGGACAAGAGTAAGAGGGTTCCACAGGCTGCTGAGCAGTGGCGAGTGCCCAGCGCTCTCTGCCATAAACCGTGGCAAGAGTGTTGAACTCCAAAGCCCAGGCATTGACAGGCTGCTTGGTTTGGTCCCCCAGGAGCCCCAGGGAGGGGTCAGACTTGGGGCTACACAGGACCCGTTTCACCTCCTCCACCCCGGACTGCAGAAGGCGATAGTAGAACAACCCACGGTCTCGTACGGCCATGTCCATCTCCTCCTCTGGGAACCACAGAGAGGCCATTTATGGAGAATTCTATCAATTAACACTGAATTATTAAAATCATTAAAAACAGCTTTTCAGAGATACAATGCAAGCCTGTTTACAGGCAAACAGTGACAGGACAAGGGGGAACGGTTTTGAACTGGCAGAGGGCAGGGTTAGATGGGATATTGGGAAGAAATTCTTCCCTGTGAGGATGGGGAGGCCCTGGCACAGGTTGCCCAGAGAAGCTGTGACTGCCCCATCCTTGGAAGTGTCCAAGGCCAGGCTGGACAGGGGTTGGAGCAACCCGGGATAGTGGAAGCTGTCCCTGCCCATGGCAGGGGTGGGACTGGATGAGCTTTAAGGTCCTTTCCAACCCAAACCATTCTGTGATTCCACGATTCTATAATTCCACACTCACCAGACAGCCAGGGCCAAGCAGCAGCCTAAGGCACAAAGCCACCTCACCCTGCCACCCCGCACGGCCCCTTCAGAGCCAGGATGCTGACACAGCCTCCATGCCCTGGGCACACAGCCAGACCGGGTCCCAAAAAGCCTGTGAGGACACAGGGAGCCCACCTATGCAGTAGTAGAGCAGCCTGCCCAGCATGTCCTGGCACTCGGCGGGCCGGGCCAGGAACAGCCGCACCAGCGCCGTCAGGAGCTCCATCTTCACTGCCGGGAACATCTCCGACTTCACGTTCTCCACAAAGTCCTCCAAGACATAGGGAGCGTTCGGGATCCTCTCCCCATGTGTGCCCAGGAGCCAGATCAGTGCTTGTTTGCCCTGAAGGAACCACGGGAACATCAGCAAACAGGTGCTGTGTGCCAAGTGTTGGCATGAAACGAGCACACCGAGAGAACAAATCTGAAGATTTCTGATTTTTGCCCCCAAATCTCGAGTCAAAGAAAAGCTGAACAATCTCTGTTCACTCACCCCCAACCACTGCCCCCTCACCTCGCTGTCCTGGATGGTGTCCTCACAGCCAGGCAGGGCCTGGCACACGGCGTCCGTGCACTGGGGACACAGCCAGGCCAGGTCTCGGAAAGCCCGGACCACAGCTGCAAGGAAACCACGTTATCAGCATCCCCCAAGAGTTATCAAAACCACTAGGGGAAAAAAAAAATCATTCCAAACCCCCTCACCCAAGGGACTTTGCAAATCTCAGCCAGGAAGGTTAGTGCCCTGCCTGTGACTCTGATTTGAGGCACCCTCCTTCCCAGTCCCATGACACTGCATTTGTCAGAGCAAAGCTGCACCAGGTCTAAAATAAAGCACTGAGACTTCAGATTGTTCCTCTGGCTGCTGGAAAGCAACCTCTCTTCTGGACTGTGCCAGCCTTTAAAAAGCCTCTGAGTCATGATGCTTCAGACACACAAGGTTAGAATGACAAATTAAAACTGATCCCGATTCAAAATGAGGCTCGTGGACTTTAGGTCAAAATTTCAAAGGTTCTGCTGCCCACTCAGAAACACCAGCAGCTCCTGAGATCAAATTCAACAGCTGAGTGCAAGTGTGTGGTTTTCAAGTCTGAGAGCAAGAACAGTTAAAAGAGAACAGCAGGAACAGCAGGGATGTGAAGGTGGATCTGAAGGCAGCAAATGAAAAAAGGAAGCCTGGGTACAGTTGAATCAGACTATTATATGAGCAACACAGATTTAAAAGCTCTATTAATCATCTTGGCCCTCAAATAGACAGTAAAATGTCTCTGCTGAGTCCCTCACTCCCTGATTCAGCAGGTGGCAGCCAGAAAGGACCACGAACAGAGCTACAACCATCTCCCCCTTCCCCACAAAGAGCAGTTCCTACAGAAGGAACACACTTATACCCCTAAACCCACCCAGAAAACTTCCACCTGAAGGTGCCAATTAAATCAAAAGCCAAGTGCCTTTGAGTGCCTTGAGTCTGGGATCACGAGCCCCAGCAAGGCCACCTCCTGAGAGCATGAATCAGGCAGCAGCCTGCAAAGTTACCTGAGGTGATGTGTTCCTGCTGCAGCCCCAGGAGCTCTGTCAGAATTCCCACGCACTGCTCTGTGTATGTCCTGGCAATATTGGCTGTAAGGATGCCAAAAAGACATAAAAGTCAACCTCGTATCAGAGTGAAATGGGAACCATGAGCCCAACTATTCATCACAAACTCACTTTAAAGAAAACAGTCTCCCTCTTTTCCTCTCTACCATTTCTGAAAGTGTGGCCAAATGAGCTCATTCTCCACAGAAGGGACATGTTCCTTCTTTTGAGGCAATGCCTCAGAAGATTTCTGAAGTTTCCTTCCATGTAATACATTAAGAAAAGTATTTTAGCACCCTCAGCTTTCTCTTTATGAATACTGTAATAACTCATCCATTTTAAAGCTTAAAAAAACCAAAACTATCACCTTAACTCTGCCCCCACCACAACTAAAAGAACAAGGAGGTATTAAGAATTCTTCCACCCACTGCACAGCTTCATTGAACACCATAAGGCTCATTAGTAAGATGAAAAGACACATTTTCTTCAGAGCATCTCCTCAAAGCACGAGATTCAAGGACTTCCTGCACAACCTGAAGCAGCTCAATGCCAGGACTTGCGAAACAATCAGTGGTTTGGAAACACTCTGACACAAAACACTCCTGGGGAGGGTGCTCTCTGTGCTGCTACAGCACAGGGCAGTGATTTGGTGCTTGCCCAGAACCCTTCAGCAGAGAACAGCCCCCTGCAAGGCCCAGGGCTGCAGCCGAGCCGAGGCGCAGCTCTCACCTATGGCAAAGATCGCTCCCTGCGCCAGCTCCACCGACACGTCCGTGCAGTAACCCTTCAGCTCCTCCAGCACCTGCTGCACGTTCTCATCATTCACCAGCTCACACAACACCTCCATCTTCTGGCATTTGATGTAGTGGGGCTCCGAATAGGAGCAGAAGAACTTTTTGTAGTGGCTGCTGAAGTGGCCGGGCAGGCTCCTGAGGATCTGGCGCACGTGGCAGAGCGCGGTGAAGCACAGCTCCCTGCTCTCAGAGGTGCAGGCAGACAGCAGCGGGCCCTTCACTCGCACCAGGACGTCTGCCTGCACGTCTGGGTACTCCTTGGCCAGCACCAGGAACAGCTTGGTGGCTGCCATCACCACGCTGGGGCTGCTGCTTTTGAGGTAGCCGTCCAGCAGGTTGAGGATGTCGAAGAGCTCGTCCTCGCTGCGGGGTCTGTAGCGCAGCAGGAAGGTGAGCACCTCGCTCTGCCCCCACTGATCCAGGTCAGGCATCCTGCCAGGAGCACAAACGCAGGGGCAGGAGTCAGGGAGTGCAGGAATATCTGTGCTGGGCAGAGGCCTCAGCCTCCGAGTTCCTCTTACAGTCTGTTCCAAACCACAGTTTTACCTCAGGAGAACTGCCCCGTTATTAACTCAGTATCAGTCATGAGCACTTTTGCTGGTGTTTAGGCCAGGCAGCAACACTGACAAGAACCCTGGGCAGAGCAATACCCCTCTTTTCTCAGATCACATAGAATTATCTGCAGGAAAACTAATTTCTTCAAGCACTGATGTTATGTAAGTTACGTATCTTTCAATGGATCCGGAGAGACATACTAGAACATAGCCATCCCACAGAAATATCATGTGTATTATCACTAAAGAAATCCCAAAAACCTAATCACATTAACCTACAATTATGAAACAAACCACCAGCTGAGGCAAAGACTCCCTGGACGAGCAGGGCATCCCAGATTTCCCTGAAGACCTTAGCCTAAAGCGGTTTAGTTTCTCTCAGGATGGGCATGTCCACCTTTGGATGCCTGACTTTTCCCTTCAAGTCCTGCCAGAAGCCCAGAAATGCCCATTTTGCATAGAAAACACAAGAACAAGAGAAGCCTCCAGCACCACCTTGATACCAAAGAAAACAAACCTGTTGAGGAGATGATGGGCAATGGGTTTGTTGATGACAACTCCTCCCTCCTTCTTCAAGATCTCTTCCAAGGCCCTCAGACAGTTCACGACCACAATGGGATCTTGGTCACGAAGCAAACTGTAGAGCTCGTTCACCAGAGCACCATCTGCAAAGAACAGAGGTCCTGCCATCAAGTTCTGCTGGCACACTGCAATTTAATCATTGTATGTGAGTATTCATCACAAACAAAAGATGTGGCTTGAACTGGGAGAAGGAATCAACGAAAATTCCAGCTCTGCAGTAACACCTGCCCTTGGCACAGCTTTTCCCTGAGGGTCTGTGAGGGTCAGTGGCTCCTGACTGATCACAGACTGGAAATGGCCTTGTGCTCTGGGTGGCCCTGGAAGAGCAGGGAGGGAAGGAGGATGGAATAACACCATTGAATCATAGAACATTATGGGTTGGAAGGGACCTTAAAGCTCATCTTGTTCTACCTCCTGCCATGGGCATGGACACCTTCCACTATCCCAGGTTGCTCCCAGCCCCATCCAACCCGGCCTTGGACACTTTCAGGGATGGGGCAGCCACAGCGTCTCTGGGCAACCTGTGCCAGGGCCGCCCCACCCTCGCAGGGAAGAATTCCTTCCTGATATCCTAAACCCGTTCTCTTTCAGTTTGAAGTCATTCCCCCTTGTCCTGTCACTCCATGCCCTTCTCCAAAGTCCCTCTCCAGCTCTCTCGCAGGCTCCCTTCAGGCACTGAAAGGCCACAATAAGGTCTCCCGGGAGCCTTCTCTTTTCCAGGCTAAACAATCCCAATTCTCTCAATCTTTAATTAATTACCCTCCACTTTCTCCCTCTCTGCTCTGCAGCCGCAACAACGCAGGCGGCAGCACAGCGAACCCGGGACAGCCCTAAAGCCTGAAAACGTGCATTATGAACTTGGCATCCGCGTGTCCCCACGCCCACGGCCCCCACGCACTCACCCACTTCGCAGTCCCCCTGCAGCTTCACCATCTTGGCGCAGCCCAGCACGGCCGCTCTGCGCACGTAGGACGCCTTGTCCCGCAGCCCGCTCACGATGGGCTGCTGCAGGTACTCCTGGATGCCGGGCATCCTGCGGGAGCAGCCGGCCATCAGCGGGGCACCGGAGCCGGGGACCTCATCCCGCAGCGCCCCGGGCCCCGCCGCACCTGAGGCCGCACATGGTGCGGAGGGCGAGCCCCCGCACGGCCGGGCTGGGGTGGGCGCAGTCCTTGCGCAGGGAGTTGACGGCGAGCAGCGCCAGCTGCGGCTGCCGCGGGGCCTGGGCGCGCACGTAGAACGA
>VZRJ01021057.1:573924-599457 GCA_013397565.1 Ptilonorhynchus violaceus
CCTGGCGGGCTCCGGTCGTGGCGTTCCGGGCCGCGCGGCGGGCGCTGCGCCGGTGGGAGGTTGGGCCTGTCGGGGTTGGGTTTCCCACCGGCTCTGTTTTTGCCGTGCCTGGGAAACAGGCCTGGAGACGGGATCTGGATTTTCGCAGGGTCTTCGCACTTCCTGCTCTCTCCCGATCCTCAGTTTTGTTTTCCTCAGTACTGGGGTTTTTTTAGCTTGGAGAAAATGCGGCTCGAGTGTGACCTTATCACTCTGCAACTCCCTGAAAGGAGGGTGTAGCCAGGTGGGGGTCGGGTTCTTCTCCTGGGTAACAAATTGCAAGAGGACACAGTGTTAAGCTGCGCCGGGGGAGGTTTAGGTTGGACAATAGGAGGAATTTCTTCACAGAGAGTGTGTTTAGACATTGGAACGGGCTACCCAGGGAGGTGGTGAAGTCACCGTCCCTGGAGGTGTTTAAGGAGCAGCTGGACGTGGCACTGAGTGCTCTGGTCTGGGTGACAAGGTGGTGTTTGGTCATAGGTTGGACTCGATGATCTCAGAGGTCTTTTCCAACCTAATTGATTCCGTGATTCAGAATTGCAGAATCTGTGATTCTGTCATGTCCTGGGATTCCTTTAGAGAGCTGGATAAAGAGCTGTGTGCTTCTCAAATGCTGTAAGCCCACTGCAGAGCTTCGCTCTGTGATGCCCTTAGGAGCAGCAGTTCCAGGGGTCCCCTTCCTCAGTGGTGGGCACCGCATGGTGCTCAGAGAAACACTTGTCATTCTGCTTCTCATGCTGATGGGGGATCTTGTCCATCACAACCTGCTGCCCCTAATGAGTTCTCCTTTCCCTTTCCAGGTATGGCCTCACAGCTGCAGGTGTTCTCCCCTCCGTCAGTATCCTCGAGTGCCTTCTGCAGTGCCAAGAAACTGAAAGTGGAGCCGTCTGTCTGGGATGTTTCAGGACAGAGCAGTAGTGACAAGTATTATACCCACAGCAAAAACCTCCCAGCAGCTCAAGGGCAAGCCAGCTCCTCTCATCAGGTAGCCAATTTCAGCATCCCTGCCTACGACCAGAACCTCCTTCTCCCCGCTCCCTCCGTCGAGCACATCGTGGTCACCGCGGCCGACAGCACCGGCAGCAGCGCCACCGCGTCCTTCCAGAGCAGCCAGACCCTCACCCACAGGAGCAACGTTTCTTTGCTGGAACCATACCAAAAATGTGGATTAAAAAGGAAAAGTGAAGAGGTTGACAGCAACGGTAGTGTGCAGATCATTGAGGAACATCCACCTCTCATGCTGCAAAACAGACCTGCGGTGGGTGCTGCGGCCACGACCACCACGGTCACCACGAAAAGCAGCAGCTCCAGTGGGGAGGGGGATTATCAGCTGGTCCAGCATGAGATCCTGTGCTCTATGACCAACAGCTATGAAGTCTTGGAATTCCTGGGACGAGGGACGTTCGGGCAGGTGGCAAAATGCTGGAAACGTAGCACGAAGGAGATTGTAGCCATCAAAATCCTGAAAAACCACCCTTCCTACGCCCGGCAGGGCCAGATCGAGGTGAGCATCCTGTCTCGCCTGAGCAGTGAGAATGCTGACGAGTACAACTTCGTCCGCTCCTACGAGTGCTTTCAACACAAGAATCATACATGCCTTGTCTTTGAGATGCTGGAACAGAACTTATATGATTTCCTAAAGCAAAACAAGTTCAGTCCATTGCCCCTGAAATACATCCGGCCCATCCTGCAGCAAGTGGCTACTGCCTTGATGAAGCTGAAGAGCTTGGGTCTGATCCACGCTGATTTGAAGCCAGAGAACATCATGTTGGTGGATCCTGCACGCCAGCCCTACAGAGTGAAGGTGATAGACTTTGGGTCAGCCAGCCACGTGTCCAAGGCCGTGTGCTCCACATACCTGCAGTCACGGTATTACAGGTAAGCACTGACACCCTGCTCACTGAACCAGGTCAGGCTGATCCTGCTGAGGGCTGGGGGTTCCTTCTGCAGACACTGAGCTCTTCTGTCTAATCCTAGCTGAAGGGCAGGAGGAAATGAGCAGCTCTGCATGTTTCCTGGAGATTTCTTCTGAAAGTTGGATGTAAATAAATAGAATGTGTGCATTGCAAGGGTGGCCTAATCAGCAGCCCAACACCTTCCTTTCCCCCACATCAGCGCACTAAGTTGGTTTTACCCCGTCAACTGGCTTGTGACACTGGATGAAGTAGCAAACTGGAGAAGCAGTGTGGTAGTGTTAAGTAGTGCATTTTGGATTGTTTGCCAGAATCTGAAACTAGTCCATTAACCTTGGACGTTTAGAAGGGAGAGAAGTCAAAGGGATGCCAATTTGTATTTGCTTTTGTTTCTTCTGATTTTTCATCTCTGCCTGAACCCCCTGCATGAGCACATGACTTCCTGTGTCAACCCTGGCTAAGTCATGCTTTCATGAGACCTGCAGCTCCTTTAAAGCAGTGATGAGATAGATCTCTGCTTCCCTTAGCAAAATGTAGGGCTTCTGCCCTACCCTACTCTTGCCTAAGAATAAAAATAAAGTATGGGCAAAAACGTTACAACTCAGAAGCTGTATGAAGCAAGCTGTGCTGTTTCTTTCAATTATTCCTCCAGCTTGGCTCTGTTAAGTGTGTATTTCAATTTAAGTGGCAGCAGACTTCAATAAATGGATGCAGAAAGACTGCATCTGAAGCCATTCTGGCTTCAAAGGGCCATGAAAAGTCTGTGCTGTGTTGTCAGGGCTGCTTTGGGTGGAATGTGAGCTCACTTGACGCAAAACTCAGAACCAGTATCTAGTCCTTCCAGCTGGGACCAGACAGGACTGAGACACTCCACCCCACCCTGTGTCTCTGCCCCGTTTGATGTCTTTCCTGGCTCCTCGCTTCAGTTTAAAGCCTGGCTTATTGTAGGTTTGTTCTGCTCATCCCTCATACTCCCTGTGTTCTTGCCCCCTTTGTTTTTGTGTTGTTTTTCTTTTTAACTCTAACACCCAGTACCGGCTTTTTGTGACATTCCTTTCATGTGATACAAACTTCTCTTAATCCATTGCTCATGATCTTTGCTCAGCTTGTTGGCACCAATCTTTCCAATTCTCAACTATTGATTGGTTGGGTTTTTTTTTGTAGCACAGTTGTCCCCTGTGCCCCACAGCTCAGTTAAAATGCTCACTCTCTAAAATACATCCTCAGTTTTGTTGTTGCATTGAAAGAGGTGACCACTGGTCAAGAATCTGCTCTATCTGTCTTGCCACACATGTCAGCAAAGCAGTCTTGGGAGGCACACGATGTTCTCCAGTCCTTGGTATCTCAAAAAGCAGATTTGGCTGAGGAAAAGCAGTGAGGGGTGATAAGTATCTTCCAGGGTCTGCAGGGAGGGAAGTGTCTGCTCCATCTGCCTGTGGGGCACTGCACTCCCAGCCCCTTCCAGCTCCCTGGGGTGACTGACACTGCCAGAAAGGCAAATAACCTGGGATTAGGTGGCGTTGCACTGTCTGCTTGGCTGAAGTGAAGCATGCTGTGATGTGGAAATCTAGTATTTAGTGATATGTAATTAGTCTAATGGTGATGATTACTAAAATCCATAATCTAGAAATTTATGGAGATGGCACAGAAACCAACTTGTTGTGGGAGAACTGGATTGCTTTAACCATATTCACATGAAATTAAGTGTTCAGATGAGTTCCAAGTTGGAAATTTTTTCAATGCTATGTTTAATAAAACAGTGTAGACCAATTCTTCATATGGTTCTCTGTCAGCTACTAAAAATAAACTTCTCTGGGCTCCCTTTTTTGTGTTTTAATACCTGTTACTGTCACTTAGGTAACGCTGCAGAGACATCTAAACCAGCCACACTCAGGTGCTGTAAGATGGATATTCTGATTTATGTACCCTGAAGGAAAAAACCTTCCTTTATTAATTACTCTGTGAGCTGCTGGAGGTCATCCTGTCCAACAGCCCTGCTCACACAGGGCCTGACTTTCGTGGCAGCTGGACACCTTGTTCCATGCACAGGTCCAGCAGCATTGTCCCATTGGGGTGTTATATTGGATTTGTCAGGACAAGTGTGTTAGGGCTGAGACAGGATCCCCCTTTCCCCAGGCACTGCTGCTGCCTCTGCTGCTTCACCAGCTCAGGAGGGGCAGTTCTACTGCTCACACTCCAAAGAGTGATGAGAAGTGCCCATGAAGAATTCTTTGAAGCCCAGCATGGACTAGATCAGCTCTGTGCAGTGAACAGTTTCTGTGGTGGTTCTGAGGTGTATTTATAGTTCCTCATCTGAAAACCAGAGTACCATCTTCACGTGAGGATGCTTTTGTTCTCCTTGGGGAGGATGAACAAGGGAAGGAAACAGCTTGCAGAAGTAAAAAAAATCCCTGGAAGACTGTTCTCCCTGCTGTGCAGAGTGAGGTTTACTCATGTCCTGTGTTATATGTGAGTTTTACTCAGCTCCTTGCCTCCTGGTGCTGCCTGTGGGCCAGTGTGGAGCACGAACTGCAGGTGCTGAGCTGAAGGACTGATGATTTGGGCTATGGAAAGGTGGCCCTGAGCATTGGAGGAGCTTGCAGAGTGCAGGAGCATCCATTTCTCACCTCTGCTTGGGGCTCCATGACCTACTTCTGTGCCAGCCATGCTGGCCTGGGGAGCAGCAGCGCCTGCTGCCAAGTCTAACTCTGCTAATCCAGCTCTGTGGTGCCCCTGCTGTTCCCTGCATTGCTGGCTGCACTTGTACAGGCTTTGTGTTCCCATCATCCCAAGGCACAGGTGTAAACATGGTGTGTTTGGAAACGCTGGGAGTGAATCTTGGAGTTTTCAGGGACTGCTGTGAGTCCTTTCCCTTCTGAGAGTGCCTGAGTGTATTTGTCAGCTTTGGAAGGCAGTGCTTGGCAAGCATCTGTGCAGAGTGTTGTTGATTTTATTTCAAAGAGCTTAAGATGGTAAAATCACTTTAATCTCTGACAGAGCAGCTCTGGAAATGACCTCTGCCTGCTGTCCTGGTCCAGCTCACATCTCATAAGGCTGCTAATTGCAGTGGTGTAAAAGGAGATGAGACAAATTCTGATTCCCCAGTCCTGTCCTGCAGTCAGAATGAAGTCAGGTGGCTTGTGAGGAGTTAATTTATTTAGTTGCAGGGAATAAAATACACAGAGTTCTACTTGCTATCATTGTGGTGTTGAGATTTAGGAATACATAAGTCTATTCTCTCCTAGAATTAAAGAATAACAAACTGCCACAAGTCTCTCTTTCCATTGGAATTGGTAGGGGTTTTTAACACACTTGTGAAGGATTAGCATGCTCTGCATATTCCACAAGCCATCTATGTTTCAGTTTGTTTGCCAGCCCAAATGCTTGCAGCATTCCTTTATATGGCAGGTTTGGGTCCTTTCGGAACTGGAAATCCTGCATCAGGATAATCCAGAGGGGCAGTACGGTTTGTTGATGATGACTTGTGGACTAATGGCATGTGGGGCTCTGAAAATCCTGTGTGAGTCTATGCATTGTATTTGCTCTGCTTGTGAAGAAAGAGATTCCTCTGGTTTGTGTCTTTAAAGTCGGATCCTTGAAGTAGAAATGTTTAGCAGGACATTCAGCATTCAGATATCAGATACTGCTCATATTTGCATAATCATTTTGTGTTTTCACATATGAGAAACCATTCTAAAGTCAACAGCTGCCAGGAACAGCCAAACGAGAAGGCAGAAACAGATCAATATTGAGAGTGTCACAATGTTTCAGCTTGAATAATCTATTATTCTGATTACTAAAGGTGTATCATGGCTCTGGTTTTGGGGGGCTCAGACATAATAGAATCTGGATAACAGAGAATAAGTGTGACCTCACTGCAACAGGCAGCTGGTTCAGCTATTTATCTTTTTTATAGAATCCCAGACTGGTTTGTGTTGGAAGAGGCCTTACAGCTCATCTCATTCCACCCCTGCTGTGGGCAGGGACACCTTCCACGAGACCAGGTTGCTCCAAGCTCAATCCAGCCTGGCCTTTTCTGATCTTGTGCTTTCTCAGGTGCCCTGTGCCTGAATAGCTGGGCTGAGTGCCTTTGTTCTGGAGACACCTGTGTAGACACCTAAAACAAAAGGTGTCACCACAGCACAAAGGCTGATTAGTTGGGGAGTCACTTTTGCCGTGTACAAACAGTTGGGAGGTTGAGGAGGGTGAGTGTCAGATTTAATGACACCTGTATATTATGCAAGCCCTGGTTTTTAGAATTCTATAGAAGGATCAGAACTGGTTTCAGAGCCTTTTTTAACAGCTGAAGTATCCACGGTGTAACACAAGAAATGCCACACAAGCCCTGGGGCATGACCAGGAAATGGATAGCCTGGAGTTTAGGGCTTTTCTGTCTTCCTTTGCTCTTGTGTCGGTGATGCATGAAGAAGGTCAAGGTTTTCTTATTTCCTGTACTTTCCAGAGTAATTTTCCACACCCCTCACTTGGGGTTTGCAGCACCTGGGGTTTATGCTCTATGCAAATGTGGGACCAGAATTTCTCCTGCCGGAACAGCCTCAGTTTGTTTCAGAGCTGTGTGTAGGTGAAGAGCTGTACTAAAACATCCTTTTGTGTTATGAGTCAGCTCCAGACAGAAATCTCCCTGAAATTCCAGCCTGTTACCAGAACAAACCCTGCTTGGAGTGTGAGTTTTTTATCACCTCCCTGTGAAGGCTGGGCCAGACAGGTGCATTTTGCATTAGGTGTGGTTGAAGGCACAGAAACCTGAAACACAACCTCCAGCTGGGCTCTCTGCGTCCATTTTGAACTCGAAACTCTCTGAGCAAACCCTGCATGAAAACCTCATAGAAACCCAGCAGCTCTCTGAGGAGCTTCTTTTCCTGGCCCTGCAGGTGTTCTTCTATTCCACATGAAGGAGGCAGCCTCCTGCTGCAGCTTACCTGGGATCTCGAGACTTTTCTCCTAGAAAAGTCTCTGTTTGCCAGAGCTTTTCCTCCCGGTTCTGGTAGGATAGGCTGGATCTTGAAGGTCTCTCCCAACATTGGTAAATCTGTGATTCTGTGTGCTGTCTCAGGGACACCTCACATGCTGTCAAGTGTAATTAAACTGATTGCTCAAGGAGTAACTTTATATCACAGTTACATAAAGGCCTCCTAGGAGTTGGGGGCACCGTGGCAATAAAGGAATCCATCTGTGCCACTAAGTGATAAAAGGGCTGAGATCCACTAGGCCACCTGAGGAAACAACTTCTGCTTTAAAGTGAATAATTTATTTCCACACAGATTTACTTGTGCATGGAGGGGCTGTATCCAGAGTGATTTATAGGGAAGAAATGCAGCTTTCAGAGTAAAAGATTTTACTTTGGTTTTTTCTTTTTCCCTTCCCAGAGCTCCTGAGATCATCCTGGGTTTGCCGTTCTGTGAAGCCATTGACATGTGGTCACTGGGCTGTGTCATAGCTGAGCTGTTTCTGGGCTGGCCTCTGTATCCAGGAGCATCTGAGTATGATCAGGTGAGAGCACATGGGCAATGTGGGATTTTCACATGAAACCACCATTTTCTGTGTTCAGACCCTCTGAACCCCCTGTGTCTTCCATCAGCTTTCATCAATGCACATTGCTGTTGTCTGAGTTCATTTTCTCTCTGTGATATTCCCATTGTCTCTGGGCAGGGGAGCACGGAGTTCTGTGTGTTTTCACTTGGGCTGAATGTATCCTGTCCAAAAAAGGGGCCAGCTTGCAGTTAACCCCTGCTTTCCAAACCCAAAAGCTGTTGAAACACCTTCCTGTCAAAACAGAAGTGAGGTGTGTGTGTGTCCTGATGTGAAACACCCTCTGTAATTTCACCATGAGGGCAGTTTTTCCATGTGGGGACAGGGCAAGCCTATCATTCCTGCCCTGTTAATACCTACAGCAACCCTCAGTTTTTATGCAAAGTGTGAGCCTCAAGCTGCCTTTGAAATCCAAGGGCAATACTCTGAGAGGCATCTTGAACTAATTAGTCCTTTCCGTGGATACTTGGCATTATTACCTGGCCTAGTCAGTGCCTATAAAAGGACAAAAAGTCTATGAGAGGGGTTTTTTTCAGAGTAGCTTTTCCACTGGGGTTTTTGTGGTGGTATCTTGTTACAGTGCTTGGTTTGGTTTTCCTTATGTGATAAAACTCATGAAAACTTACTAAGTTTGAAAACTGACTTGTCATGTGTCTTCCCAGCACTGTAAATTTCCAAAGGAAACACAGTGCTACCCTAATGAGCAGAATGAGTTAGAAAGGAGCTGAGGAAGGGCCTGGTGGTTTCCTTATACACTGAGTTTTGTGTAATTCTGAGAACCTTATCTGCTCGTGTAGGTGGCTGGGGAGGAGCTGCTTTTTCCATTGCTTAATGACAGGATTTTGCAGTCCTTTGTGAGGTGTGACTTCATGGGGGTGATTTTGATGTCTGAATTTCCCTTGAAGACTGGGGATGACTTGCTTTCATGTTTTCTGAGATTCTGCAGCAGCAAGTGAAAGTTCAGGTGGAACTTGTGAGAGGACCTCTCCAGGAATGAATTTGTGGGCTGGGATGGGATTTACAGCTATTTTTTTTAAACACCCTTTGACTATAAAGGGAGAGTTGTCTTGTAAAAATAGAACTGTTACCTGAACTATTGTGTAGATAAAAGAAACACTCACCGCAGACACTTCGATCCACCTTGGCTTCATGGAAAACTGAGCCCATAAATTCATGTGATCACAAGCTGTGACAGTGCCCTGTTGGCACAGTGGTATAGTAGGAGTTTTGCATGTAAGAAATGAGACATGTAATTAATGGTTTGATCAAAGCATAGTTACCTTAACACTGTGGGTTTTTTCATAAAGTTGCTATTTTCATTCCTTTTGAGCTTACCTTTTTATTTGTTATCTCTTTACCAGGGTTTTATCAATACCATCACAAGGATTCAGGTGCATCTTCCAAAATTCTGAGCCTTTTTTTTTTTACATGTAAAAATAAGTATATTAAATGTGTTTGAGGATATTTGGTCTTGCTTTCTTGGTCAGTGAGAGCTTTGTCATGACATTATTCTGAAGTTGTGTGCCTAGAGTGTGTGTAGCCAGGCACAGCAATGATGCTTGGATAATTATGCCTTTAATTATATATACATACATAATTCTGTGTATGTATTCTGTGGTATTTCTCCCTCAAAATGTGTATTTCTTACACTGCTCAATGTCTTAAAAGCCTACAGCCTGATAACATATACTTTAGCAAAGAAATATTTCCATAAAATAAGCAAGTTGTATTTAAAACAAAATTCTTCACATGATTGGAAAAGTGGCTTTGTAAATACTTGAGACGGTCCCTTTAATTTTGCAGTTTTGGATATGTGGGCATTCTTTCTTTACAGGTAATTTCCTCTTTCCTGTGAACAAACCTGGCTGTTAATTACTCTATTAGCTATGAATTCTTTATATTGGGAGTCCTCATTCTTGTAATTTCCTTTCCTAGATTCGTTATATTTCACAAACTCAAGGCCTTCCAGCGGAGTATCTGCTCAGTGCAGGAACGAAAACAAGCAGGTTTTTTAACAGAGATCCAAATCTGGGATATCCACTGTGGAGGCTCAAGGTTTGTCTGTCTCTTCAATCCCCCCAATTCTGTTTTGTTCATTGAGGGTTTGATAGAAATTCCCACCTTGTTTTAATGTGCTGTGCAAACACTGTGAGTGAGGATTGGCTTTGAAATGTAGCTGGGTTTGGGTCTTTGATTTCAGGAGCTGTGCAGAGCTCCTGGTGCTGCTCTAACAATAGCAGCTGTTTCTGATAGTACCAGCAAAGAGTGGGTGTTGAAGTAATTGAGATAATGGGTACTTATTATGGGCTGCTCATTCTCAGGGAAGTGTGTCATCTTGTTGTCATCTCCTGACAATACAACCAGTAAAATATGGAGTATTTCGTGATGGTTTTGTTAGTTTAACAGGAATTTGTTTATGGATTAGCAGAGGACAGGAAAGAATGGGATGTAGGCCTGATTTGCCTTTAAAGCTGAGCAGCAAAAAAAAAGGACAATTTTGCCTTTCTTCTTTGTAGAAGAGGGATTTAAAATATTTATAGCCTCTTCTCTTCCTAAATCAGAAACCTTCAGTTCTTTTGGCTAATGCACCACCTAAGGAAGCTTTGAAGTGAAGTCATCCTGTTGCTAATTCAGCTTTGCAATGAATGATGTTTCCAGCTGAGGAAATGGGAACCCGGGGCTGTTTGGGTTTGACCTGCTGGTGTGTGGTTTGTCTGAAAGCAGGCAAATGATCCCCTGGCCCAGCAATTTCTTGCTGCTTTTTCTTTATCAGTGTGTGATGTCTCAGTTTACACTGATGTTTTCTTTTATAGACCCCAGAAGAACATGAGTTGGAAACAGGAATAAAATCAAAAGAAGCTCGGAAATATATATTCAACTGTTTGGATGATATGGCGCAGGTGTGTGGGGATCTTGGGACGCGCTCATTAATTTTTAACATTTAATTTAATTTTAATTTTTATTTGGGATCTCTAAAAATGAGGCTCCTGTCCTGGAGAAGCCAGTCCTCTTCCACTTGCAGCTGATAGCACTGGTGTGGGTTTGCCATGGTGCCAATTTGCATCAGAAATCACTGGGTTTAAGACAGTCAAAATGTTAATTATGAACCTGTTGGAGATGTATTGTTTTCTTATGACTTGAAAGGAGATAGGAGGGTGCTCAGCCTGTTCTCAGGAGCAGGAGTGGAGCAGTAGGAGAGCTAAGCCCCTTCAGATGTGTTTGTAGGATTAGGCCTCTTATTGGACTTTGGAAATATTGACAAGAACTACAGATCATTCCATGTTTCATTCTTTCTTCAGAGGTAAAATGAAGAAATATCTGAGTGTTTTTAATATCATGAGGCCTTAAATTTTAAATACCAGTTTTCCATCACTTTTGTAGCTGTTACCATCAGGTCACATATGTGCAGAGGAGGTAAAATCTTGCCATTTTAGTTTACCAGCCCATTCTAGGCTCCTCAAAACATGAGGGCATTTTGCCAGTGAGTGGAGAATGAAGCCTGGTGGGTATCTTTGAATAGATCAACTTCATGTTGAGAGGAGAATTCCACTCTTTCATAGAATGAGCAAAGGAAAAGTGGTGTGTTAGTGCTGTAATACCTGAAATTAATCTGGCTAAGAGACAGAAACACTTAATAAATATTTCTGTGGGATGTGAAATGACTGAATCGTTAGGCAGCAATTAATTTTCTGTTTGTGTGAACTCCTCCCACTTTTATTTTCCAGGTGAATATGTCTACAGACTTAGAAGGGACCGACATGTTGGCAGAGAAGGCTGACCGAAGGGAGTACATTGATTTGTTGAAGAAAATGTTGACAATTGATGCAGATAAGAGAATTACTCCACTGAAGACTTTGAACCATTCGTTTGTTACAATGCAACATCTGCTGGACTTCCCCCACAGTAACCAGTAAGCTCCCTTAGATTGGTTGTTTTGTTTCAGGATTTACTGGAAAACAGAGAATAGCATTTTGAGCTTTCTGTCAATGCTGTTTTCTGCAGTTCCTGGCTGATCTGAAAATAGCAATGGCATGTGTAAGGAATGGAATGTTCATAAGCTTCCTTTTCATGTTTTAGGGCATTCTTTGTTAGTTTAGAAGAACCTAAACCTAAAGCACATGCATAAAGTTGGGAATCTGTCACGTCTCTGTCCTGGTTTTACATATCTGATGCTTTCCTTCTGTCCTTCTGTTCCAGTGTGAAATCTTGCTTTCAGAACATGGAGATCTGCAAGAGAAGAGTGAACATGTATGACACAGTGAATCAGATCAAGAGCCCTTTCACGACTCACGTTGCTCCTAACACAAGCACAAACCTGACAATGAGCTTTAACAACCAGCTCAACACAGTACACAACCAGGTATACCTATTTTATCCTAATCAGATACATGGAGGAGGCTAATTTGGTGCCTTCAGGCCAAATCCTGTTCTGCAAAATAGTCATTTAAATTGCTCTCCAAAATTCATAGTCTTGTCTTGAAGTTTAATTTTCCAAAACTCAGGCCAAGGCAGTGTCTTTACTTCATGTAGTGAAAATTTGGCTGTCAGTTCAGCAACGTAAGTAAAGTTGGTGCAATTCATGTTTTTTGTCCTGTGTCATCTTATGCCTTTTACCTCAAACATTTTCCAGGTGCTTTCCTCCTAGTTTAATATTGATGATTCCTCTTGTTTGTTTTATAACAAAGAGAGATAAGAGATAAATGATAAATGATTTTTTGTTTTATTTTCCCAGGCCAGTGTGTTGGCTTCCAATTCTACTGCTGCTGCTACTCTTTCCCTGGCAAACTCGGACGTCTCCCTGCTCAACTACCAGTCTGCCCTGTACCCATCCTCTGCAGCCCCAGTGGCAGGAGTGGCTCAGCAGAGTGTTTCCTTGCAGCCTGGAACCACCCAGATCTGCACACAGACAGACCCCTTCCAGCAAACCTTCATTGTTTGTCCCCCTGCTTTTCAAAGTAAGCAGAGAACCCTTTGTGAAACCTTTTGTAGGATCCTGTGGTTTCAGTCAGTTAAGAGAGGAGAAGTTGGGATTTGCACTAAACTGAGAAAACCCTGACTAGAGGAGAGCTCTCTGTGGGTGTCACACGGGGCTCTTGCATCAGATGCAAGTGCAGAACCAGGTCAGACATGTGCAGACAGCTTGATTCTCTTCCAGGTCGTGCTGGAACAGGTGACAGGATCTTGCCTGCCTGGGTTGCAGGCTCCAGCTGGTTGCTCAACCAGTTTTTCCCCCCAAACTGAACACAACAGCATTCCACAGAAAGTAGGGAACAGAAGAGCCAGACCTGCCTGAAAAATCAGAAAGTGTCTTGCTGTGTTTGTTATCTCAAGAGCAAGTATCTGGTGTTTGAGCCTCAGTTCCCAAGCCCTGATGCAGGTTTGTGCCATCAACAGGCTGTCACAGGTTGTGGATCAGAGATCTTAGCACAGGCAGAGCTCTGCTCATCCCTTTGTTCATCCTCAGGATTCTCTAGTTGTGCTCATACCTGGATTGTGTCAGTCTGGACGGTTATTCATGAAGTGGGAACTGACAGTGTAAGGCTTGAACTTTGAACTTGTCTCAAGCAGCTTAGAATTAGGTGTCTGTGTAACTTATTTCTGAAAACAAGACTCCCAGAGCTGAGCTGGTGAGAGCTGGGTGTCCATCACGACCCTTCAGAATGCCAGGGTGCAGAAGTATTTACTTCAGCTGGAGTTTTATTGGGTTTTTGTCAAAGGGAACAGCTTTTCTATCTTAATCCGACCCTGTCCTCTGCCCTTACCTGGTAGGAATTTGATTTTTGGAAACAAATAAAAAAGCATAATAAAGCAGCTTAATGATGTGTCTTGTTCTCCACAGCTGGACTTCAGGCAACTACAAAGCATTCTGGGTTCCCAGTCAGGATGGAAAATGCTGTCCCAATTGTGCCACAAGCACCTGCAGCTCAGCCACTGCAGATCCAGTCTGGAGTTCTCACACAGGTAAAAAAACCACCCCAAAAACCCCCATAGACTTAACTGCAATTCCACCATCCAGGAGAACCTGCCTGAGTGCAGGGGGTTCTCGGGACAGTCTGAAAGGTTAAATGCAGATCACTTCTAAGACAGTATTTTCTTGTTTTCGTTTGTTTTTCTGAGGTATTTAAAGTCTAAGCTATTTTATGTCGTGTGCCTCCCTGGGTTTAGGAGTTTGATTTAAGAATGGGAATAAATATGTGGTTTTCAGCTGCTAAAAACAGGCTGTATTTTTTCAGGCATGGACACTGCCTTACAGGCAGTGGTGGTCATTTTTGCCTACACTTTAGAAACGTGGCAGGAGAAATCATTGGTGTCAGAAGTGAGATCCCAGTAAACAGAGGTGACAACACAGATTACTCATAATAAAATTTCATCTTTAAATCAACAGAATTATTTCTGAATCCTTCTCAGTTAGTTACATTCTCAGTGTGAATTAATGTGTAGCAATGACATACCTATTTCTGTAGTCTGCAGTTTAAGCAACGTGCAATAGCAAAATTCACAAATAATTCTAAAAATGCTATTTTAAATATTAATAATGTGTCATAAATTAAAACCATTTTAATTTCCAAAAGGTAATCTTTTAATATACAATAAGTGTCCAGTGATTCACAAGTTTTATTCACTGAAAAATTGAGTTGCCTTTATAATTAAGTGCATTTTGATTTATTTGCATAGTTTTAGTTTCTCCTGGTGTTAACACATGCTCTGTTAGTTTTACTCTCCAGGCAGTATATTGGACTTACTGACCTTCTTGTAGAGGAGTCATTTTTAGATTGATCAGTCCAAATATTTTGGTGGCATTCTGTGATTGCTGATTTCTTTAGCATAATGATACAGGTCACAGCATCCAAAAAGCAGAATCCACCTGAAGGCCCACCTGAGTCCAAAAGTGCAAATTGTACACTAAGAATCTAGTTTTAATTAGACATTTTATGGACTAATACGTGTCTGGGTGGTTTCATGACAGAAAACTTTGCTTTCATGACACAAAGGACCTGCTGTGCCTTCTATGAAATCCCTTAGTTTACCTTTTCCCAAGAATTCTGTGTGTAGATTTGGAGGTCTGACAGCAAGTGCAGGGTTCTGCCAGGAGTGCAGTCAGTGCCATGGCTAGTGCAGCGTGGCTGTCACTTGCCCTTTGGGACCCAATAAAGTGCCAATATCTGGACTCATTTTAACTTTTGCACTGTGTCATCGGAAAGATCCCATTCCCAAATTTTTCCCCAGCCTCATTTTGACTTTTGAACTGTGCCATCGAACGTGTCGTTCCCAAACTCCCTGCTCCCCTCAGGGCCCTGTAAGCGCTTTAGGAGGAAGCCGCAGGGTCTGGGTGTCGGTGTCGGCGCGTCCCTTCCCGGCCCTCCCGGGAAGCGCCGGCGCGGGGCCCCCTCGCCCGGCCCTGCCGCCCCACGCGCTGACCTGCGCTGACCTGCCTCAGCTCGTGTGTTTCACTCACTGCCTGATCTACATTTCAGGGAAGCTGTACACCACTAATGGTAGCAACTCTTCATCCTCAAGTAGCCACCATCACGCCGCAGTATGCGGTGCCCTTTACCCTGAACTGCGCAGCCGGCCGGCCGGCGCTGGTCGAACAGACGGCTGCAGTACTGGTAATTGCCTCCCTTGATTGTGTTCACTAACTGAGTTTTTGTTTTAACTTAGACTTGCAGAGGGCATGGAAGCATGTGCCATCTTGTGGCTGTGTTCTTGCTACATCTTAATGTCTTGTTGTTTTCCTCCCCAACATTGCTGAAGCACTGTCTGACTCTGACGTTTAGTGTGGCTCTGTAAAGAATCCCGATCCATTGACTATTACTTTTGCTAGCCTAGTATTTAAAGCTCTTCTAAACTATACCCTAGAAGAGTTGTAATCGTTCTTGTTCTTCGCTTACTCTCCTATCTTTGCCTTTTGATTGTGGAATACAAAGGAATCAGTCTTTAGCTTGACTCTGCTACAGGTACCTGGATGGCCAGAATTTGACCTACTTGGCAAGTTAGCTCCATATTTTGTTTCCAACACGTGTAAAGCTGCTTTGCATGGAGAAATGTTTCAGATCATTAAGCACAGGCTAAAATCTCTAATGACAGCAAATCCTTTAATGTATTGCTTTAGCAGTTGATTTCTCTTAACCTCTGTTGAACACTGACAATAATTTTCTGGCCTTTTGTTATTTATAGCCAATCGCACGTAGCTTGCTTCATCCAGATAAAGATTCTGTTCTTCACAGATACTTTCAGTTGATATGTATTTCTTGGTTGAAATTAAAGGTGAGCTCTAGTATCCAAAATGGCAATAGCTAGCTTTTAGGTCATTCGGAACAATTTTAAAAAAGGATGGGGGAAGGGAATGAACACACCTTTAAGAAGTGTACGTTTGCAAAATTGTCCTCTTCTGTATTCTGGCACCTGCATCAGAACAACTTTGCAAGTGCCACAAAGAAGTCATTGTAAAACTCCAGAATCAGATCAGTGAAGCTTATGAAAACATTGCAGTGCACTGAAGTGCTGGTACCCTCACATGTCCTTCAAAGCACATTCCATTGTGTGAACCATGTTGTTTCTTGTGGCTTTCAAGTGGTAGTTTGAATGTCATTTTCTTCCAAGAGGGAGGCCTCTGCTGAAGTGGAATTTGCTCAAGTCATACCTGTCCTGAAATTCAAACCCACTCATTTGAGTTCTTCTGAACCAAGTGAGCTGCTCCCTGGTTCTGAGGATGGGAAGGCAGGAGAGTGGAGTTCTCCTGGTCGCAGCTCTGAGCTAAGCAGACCCAGGGATGCTTCTCCTTTCCTCCTGTTGAATTTTGATTGCTGAAAGGCTGCAATCTGGGCTCCAAAAACAGCAAGGGGTGACTGTAGCAGAGCTTGGGACACAAGTGAGTTGTTAGTGATGTTTTCCAAAGCGCATTTGGGCTTTGATTCAACAGCCAAATTCGATTCTGCTGTGCGTGTGCAGTGGACTTGACGTTCAACTCCCCTGTACAGCAGTGGGGATCAGAGCTGGCTGTCTCCAGACTCTGAGCCTGCATTCTGAGTTTCTCTGGAGGACTCACTAGTTCTGTTTGGATTCTGGGAGCCTTTGGCGTGAATTTGCTCACCTTTAGTGCTTCCGACACTTCTCCCTTGCTGCTTCCCCTGAGTTTGCATTAGCCATTTGCTAAGCTTTGCATATTTTTGTCCTTCCTCTGTCAAAACAGTTCGTCGCTTGGAAGGCCCGATTTCTGCCTCTCATTGGGAATTTATATCTTGCTGTATTAAACTCTCTGCTTTGTCTTGTGCAGGTGTTGGCTTTTGGAAAGACGCATGGTGTGACTTTTAACATATTTCTCTTTTTATTTTTTATTTTTTCAATGTTGTTATTATTATTATTCCGCTTATGTTTGGCAGAGGTTTTAGCAGCTCTCTGCTTTGAAGGCTTCTTGTTCGGAACTGGTATTTGTACTAAGTGGATCTGTTACTTGCAGAAATATTGAATTTGAAGCAGCAGGTTTTGCAGTTTAAGCTGCGAGAGAGCCATATTTTATCAAAATAATGGAATTATTATGCTGTCAGATTGCTTTGGACAGGACCATTGATAATATTAATGAATTGAACCTACCTTCATGTGTCTCTCTTGTAACTAAATTATCCCTCAGTGTGGCTTTTCTAAATGCTTTAGTTGAGGTGGGTGAATTTCCACAGTAATTACACCATCTCAGCTCTCTCAGTGTGAGCCCTGCAAGGCAGAAAAGCAGAAAGGACCAAATTGGCTTAATATTTTGGGATCCTTTAGGAGAACAGTGGTGTAAATTTATGTGCAGAAACAGTCCCGAGCAGTGATGCTGCACCTGGCAGTGCAATACCTGGCTGCATGTGTGCTATGATATAAACACTGTTTTCTCCAGGTGACAGCAGTGATAAAAAACGTTAGCAAAGTGTCAGGGGAAGCTCATTCCTCTGGTTTTCTTGTTCTCCTGCACTGAGACCGTGCAGTGATGAGCTGTATCTCTGCAAGCTAACAATCCACCCCAGTGCATTTATTGCTTGGACAAATCTCTACCTGCCCCTGCAGGAACTGAAGCCTAGTGAGCCTCGTGTCTGTGTTTGTTGTTTTGCAGCAGGCCTGGCCGGGGGGAACCCAGCAGATCCTGCTCCCTTCCACCTGGCAGCAGCTCCCAGGGGTTGCTTTGCACAACTCTGTCCAGCCAGCGGCCGTGATCCCGGAGACCATCGGCAGCAGCCAGCAGTTGGCTGACTGGAGGTAGGGATTGCACGGGCTCCAGCGCCCTGCCAGGTGGGAATGCATCCATCACAATGCCCAGAATGTCTCCCTTCCCCTCAGGGGCTCGGTGCTGCTCATTGTTCCTGCAGCGTAGTCATGGGATTTTGGGTCTCTTGTTTTTTCTCTGCTCCAGGAATGCACATTCCCATGGAAATCAGTACAGCACTCTCATGCAACAGCCATCTCTGCTGACCAACCACGTGACATTGGCTACAGCACAGCCTCTGAACGTTGGGGTTGCTCACGTTGTGAGGCAGCAGCAGAGCAGCAATGTGCCAGCAAAGAAGAACAAGCAGCCAGCACCGAGCACAGCCAAGTAAGGATTCCATTGCTTCCTTTCCCAGTCCTAGAAAACCCTTGAGTTTGTTTGTGGAGGTTGCCTTTATGGTGTGAAAAACGTGTCTTCTGATCACAGAGGCATTGAGGGTGTAACTTTATTGTGCTACAATTGCATTTAAAGATACCTTGGAAAAAGCCTCTGTGCTGTAGTCACTGATTAAAATGACAGTAATTTCAGTGAGTGCAAGGACATGATTGGCCAAGTGCTTCACTGTCCTGGTCAAAGGGGTCTTCACACTCAGGGGGTGTTGCTGCCATAGCAATGCAAGGGACAGAACTGTTGAACAAGGGGTGCCAGGTTTCTGGCCGTGTTCAGGTGGATCAGCCCCATTCAGAGCATCCCTGAGTGCCTTTGGATGTGTCTGTGGCACTTTGCTGTGTGAGTGTCTGCACTGAGGTTCTCTTTGTGTATTTCAAGATGCTGCTGCTTGTATGTTCCTAATGCTCTTTGCCCCAGCCTCTGACATGGATTTAAATCCTGCTCTGGTTCTCCTGCAGGCCCAGCTCAACTCTAGAGCCCGTGCCCACCCAAGTGTACTCTCTCATTGGGAGCAGCCCTCTGCGCTCCACCTCCTCCTCCTCCAACGTGCTCGTCCCCGTGCAGGAGCAGCACCAGCCCATCGTGATCCCAGACACTCCAAGCCCCCCCGTCAGTGTCATCACCATCCGCAGCGACACTGATGAGGAAGAGGACAGCAAATACAAACCTGCCAGGTGGGCTGTTCATTTAGTCAGCACTGATCTGTGCTGGGCTCAGCCCAAGCGTCAGGGAGAGTGGGGAACACGATGTGTGAAGCCCTGGACAGACTCAGAAGAGCTGCATAAGATAGAAAATTCTCCATCACGTCTCTGTGTTGTTGTGCCTCTAGTTAATCTGAATTTTACCTGAGAAGGAGGGAGGGTGTGAGATCCCAGATGGAGATCTATTATCCGCTGGGAAAAACTAGAATGTTTCCCATTTGCATTTTGTCTTTTTTTCCCCTGCAGTTTGGGTATGAAGCAGAGATCCAACGTTATCAGCTACGTCACTGTTAACGACTCCCCTGACTCTGACTCGTCCCTGAGCAGCCCCTATGCCCCAGACCCCCTGTCCTCGCTCAGGAGCACTGGTGGGGCCCTGGAGCTGCCCAGCAGAGCCGCTGCCGACAGCTCCAGCTCCCGGACCATCATCGTCCCGCCCTTGAAAACACAGCTCAATGACTGCATTGTGGCCACACAGGCTTCAGGTGGGTGTCTCAGTGTGCTCAAGGGCTGTCCTGTCCCTGACATGTTCATCCTCACAGTTCTGGATTTACATTGGGTCTTAACTTTAAGTTTCACAACTGCTGTTCTGAAAGCCTTGGTCTGTTTCCATAGTCATTGGTAGATTTACCCTTAATTTACGTTAGGCTGCATTTAGAAAGATCTGTGAACATTCCTGATGGTTTCTTAGTCACATTTGAAATCATAATTAAAGAAAAGTCTCTGTGACAGCAATAGTCAGTTTGGTTCCCAGAGCTGGTTACCACAGTGCATGGCATGGGAGAGGGAGGAGTGGACTAAGCTTCTGAAATCTTCCAGGCATCCTGAGCAGCACCAGTAAGACCAAGCCAGTGGCCTCTGTGAGCGGGCAGTCGTCAGGATGCTGCATAACACCCACGGGGTACCGCTCCCACCGCGTGGTCACCAACGGCGTGCAGCCCCTCAACCTCAGCCAGGTGAGTCTGCCTGCCTCTGCTGGCCTTTGGTGTGCTTCAGAATTGCTTTAGAAACACATAAGGCAGGGACAAGGAGCGGGTTGCAAGAGGATCAAGAGTACGACCTCTGATTCTTTGGAACTAATTCTGTCCTGGGACGGTGCAGGGAAGGACAGGCTCTGTGGGGAGGACAGGGGAAGTTTCTCAAGGCAAAGGGTTTGTTCCTGTACCACAGGAGGAAGTTTATGTACCAGATGGAAGTGTGGTTATGTCCATAGTCTCCCTTTGTGCTCCTTGTCACAGCTCTCATACAGCAGGTCCCTTTTGCCACTCAGGTGGGAGGGTGACACCAAGATCCAGCTGTTGAATTAGAGTAGCTTTGAAGGCACAATACGAGATTCTTTTGTTCCTTACCTTTCTTCTCTAGATCTCACAGAGGCCCAACCAGGAGACTGAGACTGGAGTTTCACTCTCAAACTAACAATTAGCACCTGACTTCCCTTGAAATGTTCAAAGATTGGTTTCACTTCTATTTGTGTCATAACTCTTGATCTCTGGGTCACATTGCAGTAACCTTTCAGAAGAGAGGGCGCGTTACCCCTCCAGTTCATTTCTGGCACGGGCGCAAGACAAGTTTTGTTGTGCTAAAATGAGGCAGCCCTGCTGCCACCCTCCCCAGGTGGAGAGGAGTAGATGTGTGAAGAGTTCAAGGGCTGGGTCTGAACTGGACCTGCCTGCACTTGTCCAGCTGTGGTACCCCAGGAGTGGCAGTTTGTTCCCATTGTAGAGAAGAAGTGTAACCTTGGTTCCTACGCAGTCACCCTTTTCCAGTCTGTGGGAGGGTGTCACAAGGGAGGATCTGCAGGTGTGTCAAGTGGGATGGAGGCATTGACTGGGGGGCTCTGGCTGCCCCTTGCTCACCTCCTGTCCCCTGAGCACAACCACTAACCCCGTTTACTTCTTCCCCCTGCAGAACCAGCAAACCACAGTGCTGGCCTCCCAGGAGAGAAGCGGAAACGCTGTCCCACGTCGGCAGCAAGCTTACGTGGCCCCCCTCACGTCAACGATTTCTCAGGCTCCCTACACGTTCCAGCACAGCAGCCCAGTGCATCCCCACCTGGCAGCAGCCACGGCCAGTGCCCACCTGTCCAGCCAGCCCCACATGTACACTTACGCCCCCACCACTGCGGCCACGCTGGGCTCCACCACCTCCATCGCCCACCTGTTCTCCCCTCAGGGCTCCTCGCGCCACACCACCTACGCTGCCCACCCCAGCACCCTGGTGCACCAGGTCCCTGTCAGCGTGGGGCCCAGCCTGCTGACCTCTGCCAACGTCCCGCCCGCCCAGTACCAACACCAGTTCGCTCCCCAGTCCTATATTGGTGCTTCCAGAGGATCTGCTATTTACACTGGATACCCGCTGAGCCCGACCAAGATCAACCAGTACTCCTACTTGTAGTTCCCGGTAAAGCACTGTCCTGCAACGGGCCTGAGAGGTTGGAGAAGGATTTCAGGTGAACCTTTGCCTGGGAATGACTGCCTGGTTCGTGTTTCTCCCTGATCTGGTTGTATGTTGTTCCCAAATGTCTCCGGTGAGTTCAGTCACTAACTGAGCAGCATGCTTTGTTACCAGTACGAGGGTCACTAATTAAGTTTTTAAAATTTTACTTACTTTTTATAGATGCTTTTAAAAAATCCATGGTCCCATTTATTTAAAATCGTTCTGTTGTGCTAATCAAAAGGGGTGTCAAATCAGTGTCTTGGAAGACAGATCCTGATGTCTTTTTTAACTTGTGTAACTTAAACAAAAAGATTTGCAGATTCTATTTTAGCAGCTTGCACAAATCCACGTTGCCACTAAAAATGTAATGCATGTTTATCTCATTATGTTGCTGGGGCAATTTTAAAATCAGATTTGCTATTTTAACATCTGTTCTCTAATTCACTTTGTCTTTGCAATTCACTTTGCTGGTTCTGCAAAAGCCATTACATCTCCATATATGTTTCTGGCAAAGGTGTTTTGTTTACTTCTCTGCTTTGTTTAAGGACTGGTAGAGGCAGCTGCCTTATACCAGCAACACGATACATTCAGGAGTCCTGTAAACCCTGGAGTCTGCTTTGTTTTCTCAAAAATTCTCCATAACCCAGCTGAATGTTTGTTGTGTTCATTGCAGAATTCTTTCTAAGTTGTTCAAACCGTATTCAGGATCTCACTGTGTGACAGAGCTCAGCAGCTCTGTCAGGATGTTGTTTTGAGAGTGAATAGTGCAGCATTGCTCTAAAATTTGGTTTCTGCGGCTTATTAGATGCTGGCCCTATAATGGAGCTGGATTCCTTCACAGAAGCACAGGGCTTTGCTTTGTTCTGTTTTTTTCTTAATATTTTTTCCTCACGTGATTCATTTAGGAGGGAGATGAATTTGAAATACAATGAAACATCACTGTATTGATGTGTACAGCTTTTTATACTCCTGTGAGCGTATCCTCCTGGATATGTCAGCAGCTACTCTAAAGCGCTCTTAATAAGACTTGTAAACAGTACGTGCATGTAGGAATTGCAACAAAAGAGAAAAAAAAAACGAGACAAAAAAAGAGAAAGAAAAAGAAAAAAGGAAAAAAAAAAATCCAGATTTTAAAGTTTATTACTGAATTTAAAACTATTTTAGAAGTTTTGTATTGGTGGTGTTTTAATATTTTACAGAAAATGAAATATGTACATATTGATTAGAAAAATATAACAAGCAAAACTTCCTGCTAACCCCAAATGTTCTGTCTTTGTAATCAAAATGTGTAGTGATTATACTTGAACTCTGTACTTAGTGTTTGTCTAATTCTTAAACGTTCCTGGGGATGGAAGTGTTGTATCCTTTGTATTTAAACCAAAATGAATTGATTCATGTTGGAATGTATGTGATATAATGCAATGGTTAGAGCTCATCACTGTAGCACTGAGAGAGGAGTAGAGCTTCACGAGAGGAAAGGATACCTTGGATTTGTTTTGCACAGGTATGTGTGATGAAGAGTTGTTTGGTGTGTCCCCTTATTGTAGTGCCTTAAATGATGATGTAGTGTGACTAGAGTTTACAGTGAGCTTGCCTTACGAGGGACCAGCAAGCCCCCGTCGAATTGAAGCAATTCACCCACCCAGCTTTCCCCAGCCAGAGCAGCAGGATGGTGCAGAGCCCTCTCCCTGTCACCGCTCTCATCCAAGCTCCGTTTTTGTTCCCAGTGAAGCGATGTCCCCTTGAAGCTTTTCCTTGAAATGGCACATGTACTGTTAGTGTCTGTCAGTGCATTTCGAATAAGGTAGTGCTGGGAATGCATTGGAATGTTTAGTCTAATATTGCAGAAGTGATTAAATATGTGCAATCACTTTTATTAGGTTTAGTGTGGCGTTACCTTCCCCCACAGGAATAGCAGACGTGTCGTGTAAAATATTGCTAGCTTGGTGATAGAATATTTATACCAAAGAGAGCCTGCTGTAAAGCACATAATACCATTAAAAAGTTTTATAATGCTACTGCTAATGTGGAGTTGTTGGGAAGGTCTGTCAGCTGTAGCCCTAGTTAGTGTTCAGAGGAAATACTCACTTTGGATAATCAGTGCAGGTTTTGGACTACACTTTGTTTTCTTGGGTCCCTTGTACTAGGAATTATTTCTCATTAATACATAGATTAAGTATCTTGTCCAAAAGGATGATAAACTGGTTCGAGCGGTCGTGTTACTGCAGCAATAAGAGGTTTGGTAACCTTGAATCCCAGTTTATGTTCCGTCCCCGTGGGAAGGAGGCCAGTCCTGACCGGGCCGTGGTGAGAAACGCCACGGTCATTTCTGCAGTCCCACCTTGCTGATGGAAGAAAGTCTGGACTGACCCGAGCTGGATGAAGGGAGGGAGGGATGGAGGATCTGGAACTGGACGGTAGCATTAGCCCACGTTGATGTTCAGTGTGTTTGTAGTAGGAGCACTTCCGTGAGCGTGCGGAAAACCAACCTTGCCATGCCACATCGTTGCTGCAAACGATGCTGTTTGTTGCTGTAGGCACTTTCTTGCTTTTTTTGACATTGCTTGTGTTCAGTACTTGCCTTGAGATACCTCTTGGGTACAGAGTTGTGCCTTTCCACCGAAAGGCAAACAGAGCTCCAACTCCCTGTTTCACAAATAGGACTTCATGGAAAACACTTTACTAACAGGAAAAGAAAAAGACCTCTAGCAAAATCTGCTGATAAATTTGAGAACTTGCCCACTTTTCCCTAAAAAAAGCAACTTAAAATGTCCATTTAGAGACCTTGTAACATAATTAATCCCAATGAAATGTATTCCCAAAGCACGGTGTCATCTCCTCCACTCTCCGAGTTCCCAGAAGTGTTGGAACAAGGAGGATGAGATGGAAGCGACGCAGGTAAAATCAAACGTGCTCCATTTGGAACAAGCTGTCAAATAACATCCCAAAATTCCTCTGGGATACACAGCAAACCCCACCCCAGCAGGGCCAGGGCTTCCCAGTCTGGCCCCAGTATGTGATGCCCAATTTAGGTGTATTGTGTTCTGCTCTAAGGAGACACATCCCTTCTTCCCTTGCATATCCAGCCTCAAATTGGGTTCAAGAATTGACTCTCCTCATTGTCAGAGCCACTACACATTTTTGGAGAGAAATCTGCTATCTCTGGATAGGAATTGGCATCCTTTAATTTTCTTTACAGCTAGTTTGGGATTCACCTTTGGAATATTCGACAACCGTGGTCCCATCTAGGTTTGTCTGTGTGATTCTTGAGCTGTTCAATCAGTTTTCTCTTACCTGACCTGTATTTGCAGCTGTGATAGCCCCTGCAGAGGCAACTCCTGAGGCTTTCCTGCTTAGCACCTAGTTGATGGGATGCAGTAATTTACCTCTGACTCAGCAATTTCTTTTAGTACATGAAACTAAATTGCTTCTAAATGACAGGATTGGCACAGCCCTGCTTTCTTTTTTTTTTTTTTTAATTTTATTTAAACTTCTGAATGGTGCCGCATGTCCACATGGTTGTTTGTTGCTAAACTTTATATAATGTGTGATTTCAGATTCAGCTTGAACTATATCTATCTCACTACATGTAGCAGTACATTATATGTAATGTTAGTATTTCTGCTTGAATCCTTGATATTGCAATGGAATTCCTACTTTATTAAATGTATTTGATATGCTAGTTACTGTGTAAAATTTAACTTTCTTTTATGGTTGTGCTCTTCCTTTTTACAAGCCGCTAGATACAGGTAGTTTCTGACAATTACTGATCTATGTTTGTATTGCTGATGTACTTAGGGGGTATGTAAAAATCATTTTAACAAAAGAAATAGATATTTAAAAATTTAATACTAACTATATGGGAAAAGGGTCCATTGTGAAAACATAGTTTATCTTTGGATTCAATGTTTGTCTTTGGTTTTACAAAGTAGCTTGTATTTTAAGTATTTTCTACATAATATGGTAAAAATGTAGAACAATTGCAATGCATCAATAAAAAGGGTTAATTTTCTGTACTCTATTCAGTTGGTCGCTTGGTCCGTTAAAGGGGGGTGGGAGAGGGGTTTGGGGATGTTTGGGATGAGGTACCGGTGGTGTGGATGCGGGGTGCAGATCCAGGGTACTGGTGCGGGATGTGGATGTGGGATGCGGATGCGGGATGTGGATCCGGGATGCGGATCCGGGCTGTGGATGCGGGATGCAGCAGCACTAGAGGGCACACTCACCCCGCCACAGCACCGCGGCCCCGGCTCGGCTC
>VZRJ01021057.1:599577-700052 GCA_013397565.1 Ptilonorhynchus violaceus
GTCCGTCCGTCCGTCCGTCCGTCCATCCATCCATCCATCCATCACACCACACCTGGGCTGACCTCTCCCGGGGCTGTGGGAGCTGCCACACCGGTGCTCGCGTGGCCCCGAAGGGCAGCGAGTGGCCGGGCAGCCCCTGGCTGAGGGCAGTGACCAACCCTGCCCTGTCCGAGCCACGGCACCGATGGCCCTGCCCAGGGGAATCCGCAGGACCCCGGCACGGGGGACAGGCAGGAGCTGCCGGCTCAGCAGCCGGGACAGGGGGGGGACACGGGCTTGGAGGGGACACAGGCTCAGGGGGGACATGGGCTCAGGGGGGGACACGGGCTCAGGGGGGCCACAGGCTTGAGGCTGGTGCCCACGGTGCTGGTCTGGCTTTGCCTCCACCAGACCAGGACATGGCCGAGGCTCATGTTGGCCACTGGCCTTGGGCATCTCTGCGGACAAGGAGCCAGGGCTGTCCCCTCGCTGTCCCACGGGCTGTCGCCACGCTACAGCTCAAGAGGACGTGTCCTTCTCTCACCCGGGGCTCCTGCAGTGCTCCCTGCACCCCACACCCAGCCCCTCCCCAGGCTCCTGCCCCATCCCCACGGCTCGGGGGCACCGCGCCGCGTGGGTGCTGCGGGCACCGCCGGGGCACGAAGGGGTTAAAGCGCCCGGGGCTGGTCTTCGGGGAAGGAGCAGCCTCTCCTCCCTCTCCACATCTGGATTCAATAAGGGCTGGAGGCCGGAGCATTCCTGAGCACTGAGGTGGAGGCTGCTCTCCCCGACGGCCATGGGGCCCTGGCGCTGCCTGCTGCTCCTGCCGCTCCTCGCCCCGGCCCCCCGCGCCCAGCAGCAGCAGTTCATGGAGTACGTGGAGCGGCGCCTCACCCTCCTGGAGGTACAGCCCCGAGCGGGGCCCCGCAGCGGCCCCATGCCCCGATTCGCCCCATGTCGGGGCTCCCAACCCTTCTCCACGGAGGCCGGCGGGGCTGGGAGCGGGGCTGGGTGAGGAGGAGCTGGGATGGGGACGGAGCAGAGCGTGGGGTGCCCCGGCAGCCCCCGCCAGGGTCCAGCAGGAGGATGCACAAGAGTAAGATGGGTGTGGGAGCACTGCGGGATGGGTGGATCTCGGAAATGGGGCATTGTGGGTCTGGGAGCATCACGGGGACGCCACGGGAATGAAGGCATCAAGGATCTGGGAGTATTGCAGGAGAGCAGGGGCAGTGCAGGTCTGGGAGCATCATGGGGACAACATGGGAATGGGAACTTCACGGGTCTGGGAAGCTCCTTCTGAGCAGGAGCATAGTGTGTCTGGAACATCATGGGAGCATCACGGGAACAGGGGCATCACAGGTCTGGGAACATCACAGAAGCAGCACAGGAGCATCATGGGTTTGGGAGAACCACAGGAGAGGGAACAGAGCGGGATGGGACCCAGAGGCAGGAGCCTCGTGTGGCTCTGGGGGCTCCCCCAGCACGGGCGGGCTGGGACGGCGGCTGCGGACGGGCTGTGGAGGGTGGGGACCTCAGCGTCCCCTTGGCCACCCCAGGAGAGGATCTCGCAGTGGCACGACCAGAGCAGCCGCTACTCCACGGAGCTGCGGGACTTCAAGAACCAGGTGCTGGGGATGCTGGAGGCGGCCGAGAAGGAGCGGGAGGCGATGCGGGCGGAGGCCGAGAGCGCGGCCGTGCGCGTGGACAGGCTGGAGAGGGAGGTGGATTACCTGGAGACGCAGAACCCCGCCCCGCCCTGCGTGGAGGTGGATGAGACGCTGATGGACAAGCAGGTGGCCACAGCCAAGCAGAGGAAGAACGAGAAGTACACCAAGCTCACAGGTGAGGGGCTGCCGTGGCTCCCTGGGGGGATGGTCCTGTGTGAGGGTTACCCCGACCCTTCCCAGCCCACCCTGGTCCAGGTGTCCCCCAGCCACGGGCATTGTGTCCCAGCAGGGCATCTCAGGTGTCTCTGGCACAGGATCCTGCATCCCCACAGCTGCCTGGGAGCTGCATCCAAGCCCCAGGCCGGAGCCCTGTGCTCCTCCAAAGCCTCTGGGGCAGGGCTGGGGTGAGGGTGGCTCCCCTGCCCGTGGCACGGGCGCTCAAGGGGACTTCCCAATGCCACCAGGGATGCACTTAAACCTCTTCAGTGAGTTTTCAAGACGGTTGCCTTGGGGCTGGGGTGTGACAGAGTGAGAACCCAGCACGGGGCAGGAGCGGTCCCCTGCGGGGCCAGGCAGTTTCCAGGCTCTCAGGCTGCCCCGCTCTCGCAGATTGCAGCGACACCATCGCCAGCGTCAGAGCCATGAAGATCCTGAAGCGTTTCGGCAGCTCCTCGGGGCTCTGGACCAAGGACGCCGCGGGCAGCTCGGAGAAGATCTACGTGTTCGACGGCACCGCCAACGACACCGTTTACGTCTTCCCCCGCATGCGGGAGTTCACCCTCTTCTCCGCCACCCGCAAGGCCGCCCGCATCAAGCTGCCCTACCCCTGGGTGGGCACCGGGCACCTCGTCTACGACGGCCACCTCTACTACATCCGCCAGCAGGGCCCGTCCTTCCAGGTGATCAAGTTCAACCTGGCCAACAAGACCGTGGTGGACAGCTCGGTGTTCCCGGCCGAGGAGCAGATCCCCGTCTTCGGCCTCTCCCCCGCCACCTACATCGAGGTGTCCGCGGACGAGGAGGGGCTGTGGGCCATCTACGCCACCAAGGAGGACGAGAAGAACATGTGCCTGGCCAAGCTGGACCCCGCCTCGCTGGACATCGAGCAGATGTGGGACACGCCGTGCCCGCGGGAGAACGCCGAGGGCGCCTTCGTGGTGTGCGGGGCGCTGCACGTGGTGTACAACACGCGCCTGCCCAGCCGCGCCCGCGTCCAGTGCGTCTTCGACGTCAGCGGCACCCTGGCCCCCGAGGACGCCTCCCTCGTCTACTTCCCCAAGCGCTACGGCTCCCACTCCAGCCTCAAGTACAGCCCCCGGGAGAGGCAGATCTACGCCTGGGACGACGGGTACCAGATCATCTACCGCATGGAGATGAAGAAGAAGCTGGAGGTCTGAGGGGCCCCCGGCGCCGCCCGCCCCGCCCAGCCCCGGGGACGGCGTCTCTGCCCCCGCTCCCATCACTGTGAAACGAGGAAATGCTGGACACCCCCGCGCCGGCCACCCCCTGGCACCGGCACCCTGCAGAGTCCCGGACTAATTTAATGAGGTTTTCTTGTCTGGTATAATGAATAAATACTACGCAGCGAAGTGCGGCCACCTGCCTGGGGGAGCGCGGGGGGCTGGGCCGGGCTGTCAGAGCCCTGGGCTCCACGTGTCCCCTGAGACACCCCAAAAGACACTTCCCGAGGGTGTGGTGTCCCTGCAGCGCTCGGAGCAGCGAGCACAGACAGCCCTCGGGTGGGGGCCTGGGCAGGGGGGCTGGGGCTCGGGACAGGGATTTATGTTGGGGCTTTGGCTGAGGGTTTTGGAAGGGCTTTGGGCAGATTGAAGCTGAGGCTTTGGGCAGGCTCCTGGTCAGCACCAGCTTGTTTTACATGTACAAAACTGTGAGCAAACAGCAAAATCTCTTAATCTGGGAGGACAACAGGAGATTTCCTTCCCATGCAGGGGTGGTGCCCCAGCCAGCAGGCCCCAGATGTTGCTGATTTACTGGGTTTGTTTCTAATGAAGTACAGTCAACTTCCCTTTATGGCTGCAGAATCTCCACCTTATGTAAGGCCCCAGTTTTCCCCGTCCCCTTCCCTTCCCTTTTCCTCCAGCCCCAAGTCTCTGCACAGAGGAGCCCCAGAGGAGATGGGGTAGGAAAGGGCAAGTGCTGAGAGCCCCTCAGGGTGGCCTTTGGGGTCTGGGGGCACAGCACAGCTCCACATTGCCACCACACCATGTCCTTCCTGTCCCAGCAGCGACTGTCCCATGTTCTCTCACTTACCCCACACCCATCCAGGGTGCAGGATTTGGCCCATTTCTGTCCCTGGGCCTCCCCAAAACCTGGGATTGCTGTGACTTGTTCCTGTCACAGTGTCCTGAGAGCACAGAGGATGGATTAGGAGGTGTTTCAGCATCATGAGCGTCCCTTTTTCCCATCAGAGGTCAATTCTGGGGACAAGCATCGAACACATGAAGCCATGGGCCAGGCTGGCTGGGTGAGGGTTGCATCCTGCTGGTGCCAATTCCAGGCTCCCTCTGGGTTGAGAGCCCAGGGAGCTGCCTGGACACTCCAGGGAGGTGCCAGCCCCATGGGGAGCACCATTGCCAAGCACCCCCCAGGGCCAGCTCCTCTCCCAGGGCTGTGGCATGGCCACGCCACCCCCCTGCCACCCTACAGCCCACCCAGCATCCCCCCACACCCAGCTCAAGCCAAGCCGTCCCGCGACGTGGAGGGCACTTGGTATTTGCCTCAAGTTCTTCTGTATTATAATCAAATTGGTTGCATAAGAAAAATCTTCAAATACACACTTTGAAGGACTGTAATTGGCTGGTGCTGAAAGTTCAACACACAGTGCAAGTCAAGCAGAGAAATCATCCAAGTGTGAAGGACTCTGTGAACTGTCAAGTTAATTTATGGCCCTTTTCAAGATCAATAACGGCGGTAACAGAAATATAATTTTCAGAAATCTCACAGTAGTAAATAATTACACCGATGATTTCTCCAGCTTGAATTAAAATTGATGGGGCGGTAACGGTTCTGCGGCAGAAACCATCTTGTAACCTGAAACAAGCCCCTCACAATCAGACCTGCACTTCCCTGTGACGCCTGGAGCCTTCCCTTCTCCAGGTGAACAGCCCCAGCTCTCCCAGCCCGGCTCCAGAGGGGCTCCAACATCTCCGTGGCCTCCTCTGGACTCTGTCCAGCAGCTCCACGTCCTCCCTGTGCTGAGGGCCATGGTCAGAGTTGCCACCCACCAAATCAGGTTGCTCAGGGCCCCACACGCTCCTGTGGAGTTTGTTTTGTACAAACGCTTTGGGAATGGGGAGTAAAATGACAAAAAAATAACTGCAGTGCCCGACGGGCTCCTGGAGCACAGCACTTATCTCACGCTCCACATCTTCAAAGTACTTCAGGAAGCATCAACTAATTAATCCTTGGAATAACTCCTGTAAAGTGGAACAGCTTTATCTCCATCTGCTGACAAACACTTAGACAAAAACCACGTGTTTGATGGTGAGAGGTGGTTCAGCTCTGAGCGGGCTGGAGGCACATGGCGACACAGGGGTGGGGAGCAGGACCCTCAGTGCTCCTGGCTCAGGGAATCATGGAATATCCTCAGCTGGAAGGGACCCACAGGGATCATCCAGTCCAACTCCCAGCCCTGCACAGACACCCCAACAATCCCACCCTGTGCATCCCTGGGAGCGTTGTCCAAACGCTCCTGGAGCTCTGGCAGCCTTGGGGCCGTGCCCATTCCCTGGGGAGCCTGTTCAGTGCCCACCACCCTCTGGGGGAAGAACTTTTCCCTGATATCCAACCTGACCCTCCCCTGGCACAGCTCCAGCCATTCCCTTGGCTCCTGCCACTGGTCACCAGCGAGCAGAGATTGTCCCCAAGCTGCCTCCAGGACGGGGTCAACCTCCTCACCCTGCCAGAGGCGAGCCCCTGCCTTCCTCCAGTGCCACGGAGGAGCGTGGGAGCGAGGGACCTCGGGGACGCCTGTCCAAGCCACTGTCCTGCTGGATATCCCACGGGAGAGAGGTTTAGTCACAGAAGAGACGAGCAGCAGGAATGCAGGTTCCTGTTTGCCATGGGATGGACACCCCCATCCCCACCCCCTGCCAGTGCAGAGCTCAGCATCTCCTGCCGGGGGTTATCGATTCCTTTTTTTTCTTGTTTAAATGTTTATTGACCACATTAGGAGAAAGCAAAGGTTGTGCCCCAGCTGGGGTGGGGCTGTTTTCAGGACCCTGAGTGCCCTTAGGGGTGTTAATTGTCCCCACCAGCCCCCTGACAGCTCCCAGTGCCTGGCCCCAGCCAGGACCCCCAGTGGGAGCTGCAGCCCCCTCCAGCCCTGCCCATGGGATGGCCTGGGCTCCCTTTTTGGGTCTCCAGGAACACCTGGAGGGATGCAGGGACACTGGAAGGATGGAAGGACTCCCAGCAGGATGCAGGAACACAAACAGGATGCAAGGACCCTGTCAGGATGCAGGGACCTGGATGGGATGCAGGGATCCTGGTGGGATGCAGGGATCCTGATGGGATGCAGGAATCCTGGTGGGATGCAAGGACTTCCAGCAGGATGCAGGACACCAAAGAGGGTGCAGGAACTCCAGTGGGATGCAGGGACTCCACAGGGCTGCTTCAAGCCCCTCTGCCCCATATAGAAATGTTTTGGGGTTTTTGTGGCTGCTCCCAGTTCTCCTGCCCCAGGCTGCCCTGTCTCTGCCCTCCCAGCTATTCCCACTGAAGTAACAGATTTTCCAGGAAAATTCAGCCTTGACTCAAGGTCACCAGCGGCAGAGGCTCCCTGGTTTTCCAGTTTGCCCCCGGGCAGGTCACCTGGAGCTGCCATGGGCAGCCAGACCCTCTTCCCCACAGAAGGCTGTGACAAACCTTCCTTTCCCTGCCTGCGGTCCCCTTCAGCCCCCGATGGAGGCGACCCTGGGGCCGGGATTGCTCCCGTTCCCCCTTCCAGGGCTGCAGCAGGAGGTGGCCCCGCACCCGACCCCGGGCAGCAGCAGCGGGATCATCCTTTCCAAAAGGAAGGGTTAGTGGAAAATATGCTAATGGGGCTGCTCCAGCCTTCCCTGGGAGTCTGCAGCTCCTTGTGCTTTAATTGCCAAATACTTTATCTCTTTAAAGAAGAGCCTCTATAAGTAATAATCCTTTTCATCTCTGCTGCTCTTGGAAAATACTCCTCTTTGCGAGGCAATCTGGTCAGCCAAATTGAGAAGTTTTGTTATCAGTGGGAAAAAGAAACTGAGAGCTTTGGGCTAATTTTTTCTCCTTTGTCTAATTCTCAAGGATATTGACTTTATTCCCCTCCCTGACTCTTTTCCAGCCCACAGGAGCTATTGATGAAGCGAAATGGCTCTGCACGTCCCATTAGACACACGGGAACTAAAATTAAAACCCGGCGACTTAAACAAGCGTATTATGAAGCTCCCATTGTATTGAAACAGGAAGAGGGGGATAATTCTCCATTTAATGCCTTCCTAATGGCTGGTTGGCAACTCTAATCGCTGCCTTTTAACTTCAAATAGGTGCTCCTGCCCACGGAACATCTGGCTGGGGTCTAACTCATCGCACACGAGCCGGGAGCCACAGCAGAGGTGGGAGGACCCCGGGGCTTGGGATGAGCTCGGAAGTGCCAGGAGGGACAGGGAGGGGCAGCAGCTCACTCACAGTCCCTGGCATTTCCCAATGGAAGTGTAGAATGAGCAAAACCAGATTCACCCGACACGCTTCCTGGCACGGGAATCGTTCCTCTGGAAGAGGGATCTTGGATGGGTGGCAGGGATTTGGGAGCGTGTGCCCCAGCACAGCTCCGTGTTATTCCTGGTTTTGGCACGGTCAGAGAGCTCAGGGTCCTGCAAGGCACCGTGTGGGGACAGGAGGGCCCCGGGGCTGCGGGTGCAGGGACAGGAAGCAGGAGGTGCCGGGGGGGCTTTCCCGGGCTGCGTCCCCCTCGCCTGGAGCTGGGCCGGCTCGGGGGGCTCAGCCTGGCAGGGGGAGAACCCTGGGGGTCCCCTCATCCAGGACCAGCTCTGCGTGGGTGCTGATGCTGAGGTTTGGGGACGAGCACGTTGTGCCCCGGCTGGGTCCAGCCTGTCCCCACTTTTCCTCCTCAGACACCAAACCCAGCCCCTGCCATACCCTGCGCGGCACAGAGCTCCCCTCATCCCTCCCCAGCCCCCCAAACCCTCCAGAGCACCCACACCCCCTTCACTCCCCTCTTCCTCGGTCACAGATGTGCTGCATCTTCCCAAAGGAAGGGACAGAAACGGAAATTTCTTTTAAAAAGGTGAATTTTGCAGGGTGATGGGGTCCGATCCAGGGTCCTGGATCCCTCCCGCCACAGGCAGCCTGGGGACGCCCAGGCTCCCCTCCTCCTTCCCAGTGCTGTCTGCTCCTTCCTTCCCTCTGGACAGGAGGAATAAAAATAAAGTCTTCAAACCGGGAGCTCACAGCCCTGTCAGGGGAGCGCTGGCTTGTGACACACCGAGTTTCAGCACGTTCTGGACAGTTTCATTTGCTAACAGATTTTTCAGCTATTTTGGCTCTTTGATCAAGATGGATTATTTCCCCTGAGCTGCTCCCATGTGTGGCAATGTGTCTCCCTCCCATCCCAGAAGGATTTTGCTGACACGAGGAAGACCCACGCCGGCGGCTCACCCCGTCCCAGGGATTTCACACATCCTGCAGCCTACATGATTTCACCAGGATTTTCTTTGGGGTGTTATTATTACTAATGCTATTATATCAAAGTTGTTTCCTGAGGACAGAAAAATACCAGCTCAGCTATTCAGCTAAGCACTTCTTTAATTTCTTGCCTCTCTAAATCAGCTCCCCGGTGCCTTTTTGGAATAGATCTGAATTTTCTGCTTTAATCCCTCTTCCTGAGGCAAAAGTGCTGAGGGGTTCAGTGGCTCTCCCTGGGAAAGGAGGGTTTGGGGTCTCTTTCCTGGTGCTGCAGCTCAGGGATTGTGAGGCAGCTCCAGGAAACGCGAGGTAGAGTTTTATTTGTCTCTTTGCCTCCAACTCCCTCATCCCCAGCTAGGATGAAGCGGAAAATTTGGGGTCCCCAGCCCCCTGACCTCTGCCCAGGGGCTCCAGCACCCAGGTCTGGGGCACTGGGGTGACACAAGGGTGCAGGATCTGGGGGTCTGGAGCAGCTCCCCCCCAGCACGGCACCCCTGGCTCTGCCCATGCTCAAGTGTCCTTCTGCTGCAGGTGGCTGAGGACCTGGAGGGAGATATAACCATGGTAACTGGGATTATCCTGGAAAATTGCTGCCATTACTACAGAGGTAGGGTCAAAACAAACAGAAATTATCAATTTTACTCTTTCTAATAAAATGCAGGAGTGTGTTATTGACTCGCTAATTGCTGGGATAAATGGATTTCTCCAAAATTACCTCCTAACCCTTGCAAATGAAAATGATGCAAAGATTAGCACTTCCACGGATTTGCTCAGGGGAGGAAAAATGAAAGGTCTGATTCCCTGCCCGTGGCAGGGGGGCTGCAACTAGATAATCTTTAAGTTCTCTTCCAACCCAAACCATTCCACGATTCTATGATTCCCTTTTAACCTAAAATTGCCCCAAGCCTTCAACCTGGGGGATTCTTGGCACCATTCAGGCCGTGGGGCCTCACTCGGCTTTGTGAGCGGCTCCTGCAGGGGATTGCAGCTCTCAGCTTGGCTCTAAATTGCCAATTCTCCCCTGACTGCAGGTTTTCAGGAAATCAGGGGTTTAAATGAGGCTTATTCCTCTCCAACTGAGCCCCCTCCAATATCAGACTCAGCTGCCACCTCCTCCCGTTCCTGACCCGGGCTTGCCTCGGAAATTGAAATGTTCAGCTTGTTAGAGAATAAATGAAGAAAGAAATATAATTTAATCAAGAGACATCAGTACCAATAAATCCCATGAAATCTCTCCCAGCTGGGGTGTAGTGCCACCATCCCCTCGGATGCTCAGCTGCGTGCTGGCAAACCAGGCAATTCCCAGCCCGCTCCTCCACCCTCCCCTTCATCGCAAGAGCCACTTCCAGAGGCTTGGAGAAACACGGGCAGGTTTAGGAAATAATTATTTTAATTGCATCATCAGCTCCATTCCTGCTGCCAGGAACTTTTGTTTTGGGAACGGCAGCGGCGTCCAAGAAGCCCAGGATGGCACCGTCCTCATGGATGGCATCACACCAGAGGGATGAGCTTGGAAGGGTCCCGATCCACGCCAGCACCAGCCCTTTTATCTGGAGAACCCAAAACCGCGGGGACTGCGCTCCCAGGATGGCTCCTGGCCAGTCCCGAGGCACCACGGATGCTCCCAGTGAGCATCCCGAGCAGGAGAATCCTGCACATCCCTGGGATGCTCCCTGGTGCGGGATCCTGCTGGCCTGAGGAAGGGGAGGAAAATTCCCTCGGCACACGAGGAGCAGGTGGAGCATCCCCGTGGAGGGACCCGCAGAGGCCCCGCAGCCCTGCAGAGCACCCCGAGAGCAGCAATTAGAGGGTCATTAGGATAAAGCCGAGATTGTGCAACAGGCAGGAAGGTCCTGGTGCTTTCTGTAACCATCACGTCCTAGAAAATCCATATTAAATCATCTCCAGGAGGCGGGAGCCGTGCCCGGAGCAGCTCCCTTTGGAGCAGAGGTGCTCCACGGGGTTTCACCTCCTGGGCTGGGGTCCTGTGGCTCGGGAATGGCCCTGCGGGACCTGTGTCCCCACTGGGCTGGGAGAGGGCAGCTCGGTGGGGGCATCTTGGGCTGGAGGGGTGGGCAGGGTGGTCTCAAAGAAATCAGAAGAGGAATGAGCAAAATCCTCCCTCGTTTCTCTCAGCCATCCGAGGGGAACGCCGGCAAAGCGACTTAATTAAAAAATTACTGCTCCTCCACTCCGTCCCTCCTGACAGCGACAAACCCTCGACTACGGCGGCTGGAAATGGAGAGGGATGTGCAGCTGCTAATGGGAGATTAGGAGAAATCTTCCACTTTGGAAGCAATTAACGAGCCAGAAAAGTATTTGCATATGTGAATTGGATGGCTGGGTCCCATCTCCCAGTCTCGCTTGGCTGTGGGATATCTCCCTGCCTGCCTGGGCTCCGGCCCCTGTCCTGTGCCCAAATCCCACCGGGCTGCCCCACACCCCGTCCCCATGGGATGCCCTGGGGGGTGCAGCACCGGGATCTCCCCTAGGCCACTCCCGGCAGCTCCTCCAGCCCCAGGAAATGGGATCTGGCACATCTGGCACCGCAGCCAGGGAAATGCCGCTCGGATTTGGGGTGGGTTTGTCCCCTAATCACATTTTCCCTGCTGTTTCTGAGGCTGCGGGTTACCGCGGCTGCGCTCGGCTTTGATGCCGGCTGTTCCCACGGCAACGGAACAGGCTCCGGGTTTGTCCTGACCCATCCAGGTACTTTATTAGCTTTAACCAACTGCATTTTTAATAGAAGCCTATATTGGATTTTTGAAATGTATGTCCTTTAAATACCATGTTTTTAATTAAAAATGACATGAGAATGTGAGATATATAATTATATTTGCATGACTAACGCACTGTCTTAAAAAAAAATATATATAAAGCTGTAAAATATAATTACAAATTATCTTTGGGAAAAGTCCAGGGGGAAAAAACCCATTTCTTGTACATTTAAGCAGCATTGCTGCCAGAGGCTGACTGCAGGGGTTTGGGAGCCAGGCAGGGCTCCTGGGATGCCTCTGGCTCTTGGACAAAAATCCAGAATATCCAAGCCTGTGCATCTGCAAAGAGGAGACAAATTCCACTTCTCCCAGGCTCACCTGCAGCTCTGGCTTCTTGTCAAAGCGGATTTTGGAGTGATGCTCACCCCAGCAAAAGAGCAAACTGCGTCACCTTTTACTGCAAAATGAATCATGGAATCACAGGATGGTTTGGGCTGGGAGGGACCTTTAACTCACCCAGTCCCTGGGACACCTTCCACTGTCCCAGGTTGCTCCAAGCCCCATCCAACCTGGCCTTGGACACTTCCAGGGATGGGGCAGCCACAGCTTCTCTGGGCACCCTGTGCCAGGGCCTCCCCACCCTCACAGGGGAGAATTCCATCCAAATATCCCATCTAAACCCACCCTCCTTTAATTTAAAACCATTCCCCCTTTTCCTAATCCAACAGGCATCTCCTGCATCGTGCAGGGATAACCCAGGTCCCCTGGGACGTCCAACCCTGGGATGAGCAACCCAGTCCTGCGTGCCCCGGCAGCAGCTGGGTTTGTTCACCCAGGAGCTGTGACTCCATGGAAATGACAAACAGGCCCAGGGAGAACATCCTTGCGTGATGCATTAGGAGCAGAAACGAGATCCCTGACCCGGCATTTAAATAAGTGCACAACTGTACTGATGGATAATCTTAATGGCAGGAAGAACAATGGGGGCCCTGGGGGAGAAAACCTCTGGCCAAATGAGATTGAGAAGGCTGGGGCTGCCTAATTAGAGAGACGATTAGGAGGGCAAATAACAGGAGTAGTAAAAGTGAAGAACAAATAGAGGACTGAGATCAGGATCTCGAGGATCGGGGCTGTAATTTTCTCCAGCGAGCTATATATAATTTTCTGTCTAATTTATTATCTTGCGAGCAAAAATGAAATTATCTGAACTGACATTGCTTGAACTGAAGACTGAGGGAGGGTTGGGGTGTGTTTGGGATTGAGCCGATTGACTGAATGCTCTTCACAGGCTGATCAAGGATTGCCTGTAAATAAAAGGGTTGGGAAGAAATAGGATAAAATCGAGAACAAAGCACACAAAGCTGCTCCTGCCACAGAGCTGAGCCCAGGGAGGGCGCAGGGCAGCTGGAGTTGCCCACAAACCTGTGGCTGTCACCGCCCAGCCACCCTTTGGAGTGGCAGCGTGAGACCCAGGAATCTCCCACGTGTCCCTGCCCTTGCCCTCTCTGCTGCTTCCAGCATCCTGTGGGATGGATGATTTGTGATCCAGAGCCCCAGAGACCCCATCAGTCAGTCCCTCCCTCCACTCCAGGCATCCAGGTGGAGTTTGTGAGTCTTGTTCCCAAAAATTTCCCATAGAATAAATGATTCCCAGCCATGGGGACACGGAGCCAGCCCTTCTATGGCAGCTGTGACACACACACACACACCATCAACATCAATATTGAGGTTAAATTTATGTCTTAGTTGCTATTTTTTTCTCTAAGGTAATTAAAGAGCATGTTTGTTTATTTCTACAACCCTTATAAACCCCCAGTTGTTTTCTTCCTCACTGGCCCTTCTTTTGGTGTGTGTGTGTGTGATTCGCCAACCTGTGAGCAGCATTCTGTAATTAGCAATTAAAGGCCACATTTGGAGACTAAATATAAATTGTTATGACAAGATTCTTGTCTTTGCCAAACAAATGTGTTGCTGATGTATGAAAAAAACCACATCACACAATAATGTGATCAGTGGGAAGCCAATATTGGAGAATATCACCCTGGCTTGATTTTGGGAAGGAATTCCTCCCTGTGAGGGAGGGGAGGCCCTGGCACAGGCTGCCCAGAGAAGCTGTGGCTGCCTCATCCCTGGAAGTGTCCAAGACCAGGTTGGACAGGGCTTGGAGCAACCTGGGATAGTGGAAGGTGTCCCAGGGACTGGATGAGCTTTAAGGTCCTTCCCACCCAAACCATTCTGGGATTTGATGTCTGAAACTCACTTTCCCCTGGACACTTTCCACTTTTTTCTCACATACCAGTTATTTGGCTCTCAAGCTGGTGGGAAGGCACAAGGCTGGGACAGTTCCCAGCCCTCTGATCCCTTCCAATGAGCCGGACCCGTGGGATTTCCCTCCTCCCGAGTCCCACCATTAACCCAACAGTCACTCCATGGCCCTTCGGTGCCTCTTCCCCTCCCTGCAGCCACTCAGTCTCCTCTGAAATGGGAGACTGTGAGACCAAAACTGAAGAGAAAAGAGGAAAAAATAAAAGGAAGGTCTGGGAACGCTCCATGTGTTTATTTTGCTTGCAGTACCCAATAAAACAGACTATTCATTTGTGGCTGCTTGCAGCAGCATCCTCCCCTTTGCAGGGAGTTTCAAAGGAGCCCCACGATGGCCACCCCTCCTGTGGGACGTGGCCCTGGCGTGACCCTCCTTATTTTGCTTGGAAATAATTGAAATTTCCCTGCGAGTTGCTGTTACAGGGTTGAGAGCAGGGAAGCGAGGAGCAAGAAAACAACTCAACTCATCATGGGATGGCACTTGTGCCGGGCTCAGCTCCTTCCCAGAGTTCTAATCCCCGCAAGGGATGACAGGGAAGTGTTTGCACTGGTCCGTGGGGCTCGTCTGTGTGAGTGTGACCAATCCCCCCGAGTGGCTGTGCCAGGGGGGTGACGAACACACAAAGGGCTGATTATCCCCTGGCTGAGGGATGTGGCAAAATCTCAGCATTAAAATATAAGTGGAGGGGAAGGGGGAGTGGTTGAGCCACCCAGGCGTGGGTGTTATTCACTAACGTGAGATCCAGTTTTCCAGCAAGGCAAGTGACAGCCAGTATTGAGTGGAAATTGATTATCTGTGTGAAGCGAGGATTAAAAATAGCAGCTTTGTGTCAAACCCCACGTATGTTTTGACTAAATCCTCGATAACGAGAAGAATGGGTGAAAGATGGGGATTATACAGAGAACGCCAAACCCCAAAAAGCCGGGATTAGAGAAGAAAAGGGATTGAGTGGGTCGGTGCAATTAATGATTGCCAAGTGCCATCAGCCGGGACTGCTGGGGCTTCTTCTGGGGCCGTCCTGCTCTTTGGTCTGCCAGCCTGCCAGAGGCACTGCCAGCTCACAGCCCTGCTCCCCTGAGGCTCCTCCAGCTCAGGCAGAGGCTCAGGGGCTCGTGGCCAGTGTTTGACCCTCTCAGTCAATCAGTTTTAATGGTTAGAAACTCCTTCCTGCATTTAGACATGAGACACTCCCAGAGAGGAGGAAGGTCTCAAAAAGGATGTCCTCCTGTGTCCCTCAGCAGAAGCCCACAAAACACTTTGTGCCGGGAAACTAATGTGGTTTTACCACTTTTTTTTTGTTGCAATGTGCTTGAAATACACTTTTTCCCCCTGCAACTGGTGCTCAGCTGCTCCCCAGGGGATGGTGGGACTGTCCCAGCCCAACCAGGACCTGCAGCGCTCCTGGCTGCTCCAAATGTCACCGCCTGCCCTTGCCCAGCCCCACACCGTGCCAGGCTCTGTCATTATCACATTTTGTGGTACCCACTGTGATCACAGCACCCACCCAGAATCACACCACGCACAATTACTGCTCCCACCGGGGGGAAATATTTCACCAGACAGGGCAGCGCTTACAAACAAAATAATTTTATTGAGTTTCTGCCTCTACAGCGTGTGGCACAAGAAAGAGAATTAAGACACGAGGTGTGATGAGGAATGATGTATTTACCCTTCACTGAACAAAGGATTCACCTCACCCAGGAGCAGGGCGGACACCCCTCTCTGCCAGCCGGGGTGTGCGGCCGAGGGTGACGCGGTGACATTGAGGAAAATGGAAAAAACTGAAGCTGACCTGAGGATCGTGGCTGATGAACACAGCCCTGCTACCCCGAGGGGAGGAGAACCGACTGCCTCGCTCGCAAAATTTTGCCTCGGAACCAAAATATCTGATTTTGCTCGATTTAATTAGGGTGGAATAAACAGCACTAACGCACTTCTTAACTCAGAGAAAAATCCAGGATGAGAAAGTGTCCAAAATCCACAGCTGGCTGATAAAGATCAGCTGATTTAGCTGCAAAGCCTGTTCTTGGGATATTCTAACTTCATTTTTGGCCTCTGCAGCCAAAGAACCAGCAAAGCTTCATTTTTTTGCCCCAGAACTTGACCTTCCTCCAGGGTTTGGGCTGAGAAACTTTTTTCTTTAAGGAAGTGCTGACAGTCCAAGAAAAAAGTTTGGAAGCTTTTTTTAGCATCGGTCGTGTTTCTGTATTTCCCTTTCCCCCCTTGGGTCACCCTTTATTACTTGGATGGTGTAAGAAAAAGAGATCCAGTGGTCATGCAGGGGTGTCACCCATTCCTGTAACATCTTCCCCCTTTTTCTCTGAATCCCATTTGTGGCAACGCCGTTCCCTCCGCTCCGGATAACGTGGGGATGCGCTGGGGGGATGAGCAGCAGCTACAAAGGGGTCTGAAGAAACTGTTCATGCAAATAGCTCTGGGGACACTTCAAATACAGGGGAAAAAAAAACCCCAGGCTTTCCCTCCTGAGGAATCAACAGCGTTTTTATCTATGACAAAAGGAATTGTGGGATACGCACGGCACAAACTTCTAAGAGCTCATGGACACCTCTACGCGAACAGGAAACCCGGGAACGCTCTGCAGGGTCGGGGCTGACCACCAGGACGGAGCTGCTGGCAGGCTGGAAGAGTCTCTCCCATCTTCTGCCACGGCTTCCCCAGCGGCCGCTGTCCCCTCTCCCGGCCCCCTCTGCTCCCTGCAGACGCCTCCTCGCCCCTTTCCAGCCTCCGCACACACTATAAACTATTTTACACGTTATTTTACAGACCGAACCCCCAGCACGTGTCTCAGTCCACCTTCTCCCTCTGGAAACGGATCCGTACAGTAAAAGCCACAAAAATAACATCACCTTGGGAGACATATTAGACAAAAACATATTTGACCACGAAACGGGTTTCTACCTTTACTTACGCAGGAACAACTAGACCGGGGAGTCCCGCTGCTGCCACCGCCACTCAGCAACCTCTGAGACTGAAGGCCAAGTGCAAAAATTACTTGGTTTAGTCCCATTTTCCTCGCCCTGCTGCGGATCACGGGGTGGGGGGTGGTTTGGGAGAGGGACAGGAGCCCTGGCTGTCGAAGCTGGCTGCGCGGCCGTGCCACTGGGGGACAAAAGAGAAAGCAAGTCTAAGCAAATGGGAGAGATTATTTGGGGTTCTCCCCAGCCCTGCATCACGTTGTCCATCTCCTCTTCCCAAGTATTCCCATCCCATCCCTGTCCCACAGTGCCCGACTCCTGCCCCGCCGTGTTCTCATCTGCTCTGCACATTCCAGCTTATAGAACACCGGTGTTTAACCACTCAGGAGGAATCACTGAACAATTTACTGCTTTGTAAATCAATTCCCAATTGTGAGGATTCCTCATGAAAAAAAAAGGGAAAGTAAACAGTATCTGCGTGTGCTGTGAAGACAAAGTGCCCTCAGTTCAGCTTTCGGCTCTTCCCTGCTTTATTGCCGCTGTCGTTTCCGTTTAGAAATACAGTCTAATCTCAAAAGTACTTGAGTCTTTCCAGTCTGGTAATTTTACTCCACAGCAGCTCTGTCCACAGCGCCGGAGACATTTCTCAAAGGGAAAATCAGATCAGAGAGTCAGCGGATGGAGCAAACATTTTTTTTTGCCATACTTAGGGGATCATAAATTATTAGTCATCTGCCTTGGGGACTATTATTATAATTCAAACCCATTACTCCTGAAGCTTTTGAGCACTTGCCCATCTCACCATCTTGTTTTATTAAATTCCAATGACAAATGATGGACATCTCCCAGAGACAATGGGAAGAGAATTTCCACTGCTTCATTCTCCACCCGGATCAATTCCCTCCTCTCCTGCATAAGCAGAAACTCTTTGCTGGCTGATATTAATGTTCAAGCACATATGAATTTCATTTCTCTGGGTGAAAACTCGCTTGGGGAACGGGACTTCACCCTTGCCTTGGCAGAGGCATTGCAAATGAAGACAAGAGGATGACTCGCAGGGAGGCTGAGCAGGGCAAACAGCCCCTTGCAGATGCTCCATGGGTCTGGAGTGGTCAAACATTTGGCCAAGCTGGCCAATTTCTTTCCCCAAAGAGACCAGTCAGTGTAAGGTAACTCACAGCTGTGCATTAAACACTCTGTGTTTAGTCAGGGCTGAGCTGAAATTAGTGACTGAAGAAGATGAGAAGCTCATCCTGCCAAACAGCTGCCTTAAGGTAAGAAAACACTTTCTGCTATGTTTCTCATGTCAAATATATTGGCTAAAATCCCTGAGGAGTTGATAATAGGGATACAACCTCCCCATGAGAATTGCCAATAAAACAAGAGATTGCAGAAATGACAACAGAAATGGGCTTTTGGCAGAGCCTTTGGCAGAGGCTCTTTGCCTCGTGCTGCCTGCAGTGACAGTGACAATGTTGCTGCTCCAAAAATGTGAGGAAAACTCTTCCAAGAGTAGGTCCAAATGACCAGAGAGGAACCTGGAGATACTTTTCCTTCATTTAATTGGAAAAGGTGGGTCATGCATTGTGTAGTTTGCAGTCAGAAACCGGGAACAGTTCAATCAAAGCCAAACAGGCCCAAAAGTCTGGAAGGGCTTGTCTTTAAAGATAAATGGTTATTCTTCGTTATGGGCATGACTCGGCTCTCAGCAGTTATCAATTTTCATCTGGAGCAATGTTTTAAACAAATAAATGCTCCCCTGCTGGATGTCAGAGGCACTTGGCAACATCAAAGACCCGTTTTGCATCGCGCTGATGATGCGACTCCGCGATAGCGGGGCTTGTCTTTCATAGATAACAGGGAAAGTTCCCCTCAAAGCCTGGAAAAACCAGCTGTAATTTCATATTTCTCTCCCTGGACACGTCCCTTAACCTGGCTGATGGGTGTGTGGAGAAATGCAGGAGGAACACGGGTGGGGTGGCTGAAGCAGCCGGGGAGGCAGCAGCTGCCAGCAGGACCTCGGGGCTGAACACTGGGAACAAGTTGTGCTGAAGGGGAGAATTTATTGTCAGAATAACCCCACGACGCAGCAGCAAGAGGGATTCTCCCTTCCTGCTCAGAAACTCGCCTTCTGAACATCTGTGTGAGGAGGATAGCGCTTAAAAGCCTGTAATTAATGATTCATTTGCACATGTTCTCCATGTTCTCTCTTTAATGATGATGGTCATTAGAGAAGTGCAGTCATTATGGTTTGTTATTCGCTGTTGATAAATATGGAGCAGCCAAAGACATGATGTGCATCTGAAGCGTTTCCCTTTTCACTGGAGCCTTTTCCAGCAGTGAAAGCAAAGAGGGAGCGGCACCAGCTCATGGAGGAAGGGCCCGAGTCACTCTGCTGGCACAGAAGTGAGGAGTTGGGGCCGTTTCAGCCCAGCACCGCTGGGACAGGCTGGGACTGCCCAGGTCCTCATGGTGGACAGTCAAAGAGCCATGGCCACAACACAGGAGGAGGCCAACCCCACAGACACGACCGTCTGTCCATCCTGTTGTGCTGTGGCAGGGTAAGGGGGCCAGGGCCAGGCCATCGTCCTGGATGCAGCACATCTCTGGTGACACTATTCCTGGTAAATTCACCAGAAACCGGGATCCTGAGCTGTGGTCGAAATGTGGAAGCTCCTTCTGTTGGCCAGAGCTTTTCCAAGGCGCCCCAGGCAGGGCCGTACACAGAGAAATTCCACATTCCCACACTTTTCTTCCCCCTGAGTGGTGAGGAGAGGGCTGGGACACCCAAGCATGGAGCAGTGTGAGGAGATGGCAGCACAGAGCAGCTCCGTGTCCCCGGGCAAACAGCTCCAGTCAGCTCCAGTCATCCATCCCTCCATTTGGACATCAAAGGGACAATTCAATCCCAGCGTCCTTGCCCTGGGTTTGAGGTCAAGCACTCAATCAGGAAAGACTTTGCTGGAGTCAGAGGCCGTTACTGATGGTTGGAGCACACAGAGACCTTCACGAGGATCAACTGGAAAGCAAACGCTCCATTTGCTGCTGCCCGGCACAAACGCGCTTGAAGATGAAAGTGAAGATGATGAAGACAAAGAGGAAGATGAAGATGAGGGCTCAGGATGCCAGCACAGCCCGAGCTCACCCCCACAAAGGGTGAAGAAGGGATGGAGGGCCAGCAGTTCTCCCCCAGCATTCCCATTCAGGGCTGAGGGACGGGGACCAGCAGCCCACGGAGCTGGAAGGATGGAACAGCCTGCACAGGGACCCAGAGCTGAGGGCACAGGACCAAAAGTCCAAATTTCTTTTCAAAAATGCCCAAACACAACATGGAAAAGATGATGCGACGACTTGAAACCAACAAATACCATTTCCCATTAATTTCTCTCCAGGAGCCTGTGCCTTTTCTGTTTGGTTTTTCTTTTAGGCTGCACTGGGGATTTGCAGACAGCAGTGCTAAAACCTAAAAGGGCAAATAAACACAGGGACCATTTGCTTGCTGGCTCTGTGCACCAGTTTGTGGCAGAAATACCAGAACAGATGATCAGAGGGTTTTTTCTTTCCTTTTAAGCAGAGCTCCTGACCTGTGCACTGGGGGGTGAAATGATTCACTCAGTTTTTTTCCAAAGTCTTGGGGGCTCAGCCACGGGTTTCAAAGTATATTTTTGAAGGTGAGTCATCTTACATGTCTGCCTTGGTTTCTCTGAGTTTCAGCATAACAATAACGTCTTCTTTTTTTTTTTTTTCCTAGTGATTCTCAAAAACTTTACAGGAGTTCTTTTTTCTTTCAACCCCCGCCCTGCAATCTGAAAAACGGTGTAAAGCCATAAAACAACGCCATAAAAACCACAACGTGGAGAAGGCACTCCTGCCCCTGGGTCACGCTGGTGCCACGCTCTGAGGTGCTGCAGGCGCCAGCAGATCAAACGATGGATCAACTCCATTTGTGCTGAAGTCCTGTGGCTGCTGGTGCCCAGCTCCCCGTGGCAGTGGGAGGTGACACACGGACCCTGCTCGTGCCCAGGGCCGGGGTTGCAGCAGGGGAAGGTGAATACAAGGCTGGTGCTGCCCAGCACCCACGGGCAGAGTTACCCCATACACGAAGTGCACATTGGTTTAATTCTGCTTGGACTCGCCCCAGCTCTGCACTGCTGATCCCTGTGGTGATTCACAGCAGTGCAAGATGAGCTCACAGAACACCTCATACGAGTGAGGGTGAATTTTCGGGTGTCTGTTGCATGACATGTCCCTCTCCACTGCGTCTCACACTAAAATATCAATTCCCAGGTTTTCCCACTGGGTGTAATTGACCTGGGCTGCTATGGAGAGCACTGAGCACAAACTGCCTTCTCAACCATGGAATGGTTTGAGTTGGAAGGGAACTTAAAGGTCATTCTGTTCCTGCCATCAGCAGGGACACCTTCCACTATCCCAGGTTGCTCCCAGCCCCATCCAGCCTGGCTCTGGACACTTCCAAGGATGGGCTAGCCACATCTTCCCTGGGCAACCTGTGCCAGGGCCTCCCCACCCCTTCTTGTTAGGGGAAAGAGCAGATTTCAAATACACACAGGGTTTGATGCATTAATTCTCATGACTCTGGAGGCTCACCAAGCCCAGTGTCTGCCCCTGAGTGCAGCTCAGTATCTGCACTTCAAGGGGAAAACAAGATGCTTTTTGTTGAGATGCTTTTTGTTAAGTAGTTATTCTGTGGCTTTGAGGGAAAATACTTCCTCAACCCCAGATACAGTGGGAGGTTTTATTGCCTTTATTATCACATCACTGGCCACAAACGCTGGCTTTTTTTTCTCATACTTGAAGTGTCAAAAGCGCGTGTGCCCTTTTCCAGATCTCTCTCCTCCAGAAATTATGACCTAAATCAGGCAGAGCCAAAGAGCTCTATAGAAGCGTGAGAAATTGGAGTGCAAGGAGGAAGAAAATGCTGGAGATGGTCGAAATGGTACCCAGGCATTTCAGCCCTATTTTATCATCTGGGGCTGCATCGAGTCAATCTCTTTCTCTGGAGATGCTTGGAGCAATTACATTTGTTCTATTTATTCTCCCTCAAAGGCTTGGAGATGAGTCAACAGAAAAATCTTTTAGGATGAAAAATTGAAACTTGAAATAGGCAATATCCCTGGACAATTTGTTCTGCAATCAGAGCGGCATTCTCTTTCCTTGCCGCTCTCTCAATCTCTAATTTAAAAAGGGGGGAAAAAAAAAAAAGGGGAAAAAAAAGGAAAAAACCCAAAATGTAACATCCACATCTGTAAATACAGTTCTTCTCAGTCTTGCTTGCGAGCTCAAGGAGCTATTTCGAGGCAACACAGAACTGCTTGTTTTCTAGAGTTCATTTCTGGTGAGAAAATTCCCTCAGCTCTGGTCAGAAAATCCCAGGCGAGAGCAGAGGCCCTCTGAAAGCCTGGAACCAGCTCACCCCTGCACAGCACAGGCGCTGAAAGGAAAGGAGAAGCCCACGCACCTCTTTGAAGGATTTCTTCACCTCCACCAGCGGGTGCCAGTGGGCGATGGGCTTGCGCGGGTACGCCAGCATCTCGTTCCAGTGGTCCCTGCCCAGCCCCTCGGCCGTGACCCCCACGCGGCAAACCCCGATGATCTCGTTGTGGCCCACCCTGAGGAACAGGAGAGAAGCAGCTCCATCACCATGCACTGCTCAGCTGCCCAAAGCCGGCCAGGCTGAGCCTGGACCCCGCTCCTGGTGAGCCCGGGCTGCTGGGTCTGCCCCAGCACTGCCATCACCACAAAGAATTTCATCTGTTTTTGAACGATTTCAGCTGAAGGTCAGTCCAGACACAGGGTCTGGAAGGGGGTGTGAGCAGTGCTGCACAGCAAGAGTGACCCCAGGTTCAGTGATGGATAATTCATACACCCGGTGCTGCTCAGACATTATTTGCTTTCTGAAATGGTTTGCAGGACAAGTAAATAACCGAGGGGAACATGGCACTTGCTCAAGGAAATGCCATAAGGCAAGGAGCAGCTTTACCAAACTCACTATTCCGGCAGCTCATTTTCCATAACCATGGAAATACGGTTTCCATAACCATGGAAATATGGTTTCCACAACCATAGAAATATGGTTTCCACAACCATAAATATCAAGGACACTGTGGCAGTAAATCACCAGAGACACGTTGATACCACAGAGCTCTGCCATCGAGGCCGTGGAAAGCACTATGGAAAATGGTTATTGGGCAGGAACATCTGCACCCAACGGGATGCTCTCCCCTCCAGCTCCCCAGAGCCTCCCACCTACCGATCGTAATCCATGACGGAGATAAGCAGGCTGACTTGATCCATGTTCTCTGGGGGAATGTCAAAGATTATTGCTTCATTGTAGGTGGGATTAAGTGTGTTTTTCTTTATGGTGGTTTTCTTCTTTTTCAGTCTCCGCCCGTCACAGAGCAAAGACACTTTGACATACGGATCTAGGGAGGAAGAGATAGGGAAAGACCTTCTGCTTATGGAGTTTTAGTTCTGTTACCATTGCAATACAGAAACAGAGGATGGGCTGTGAGCTCCCACGAGCCAGAGGCACTCCTCAAATGGACTTTTAGAAAAAGGTTTGTCTGCAGACCAGCTGAACCCACCATTTCTCCTGCTGGTGTGGGTGGTGACCTGAGGTTCAGGCACCAGAGAACCAGCACTGCATTATCATTACTGCAGAGGGGCTGAGCTGGCTTCACCTGAAGTCTCAATTCTCAGACTTTTCATATGGCATTAAGCTCCGACTGAGCAGAACCATTTTCTGCAAAGGTCTCTGTTGTTACTGCCTTTTGTACAATGAAATTCAAATACTCTGAAGTTGATGTCTGGAAAAGAAACCGCTTTTTATGATGAAAACCAGAATTTGTGCAGGCTGAATTTGCAAGTCAGCTCTTTGAAACTGCGAATGCAAACAGTCTTCAGGTGACTGTGATCCTTAGGTTTGACTACTGGCCACTGTGCAGAGGAATGCACATCCCACTGGGATTTACCCAGGTGGCCCATTCCTGTTCTAATGATCCTTTCCTGATCTCGGGGTGAAATGATTGATTCTGGCTGTAGGGGGTTCTGGTGGAAAACACCCCACTCACACAGAACTGCAACAGGTCTAAGTGTCCAACCCAAGAGACGGATCAGAGCTCTGGCCCTGCAAACCCTCCAGTGGGATGGGAAACCACTGGCAGTCTCCATGAACTGTGTATTCCTGTATATTGTCACCTTCCCTGGATTCATGCCCTTGGGATTGGGCTTAAAAGATAATTCTACTTTTAAAAACTTTTTTTTCATGCTTAAAATACAGGCAAAGCTTTTTCAGGTGTTTCTGTGATGGTACAGCCTTGGCTTCAAGAGATGTTCACCCACCAACCACCAAGGATCCCGTGAGGGAAGAGGAGGAAATGTGGGTGCCACAGGGCCCTCCTCAGCCACCAAACACCCACCTGAGTAACCAGTGATGTCCATAGCTTTGAGATTCCTGCATTTAATGACTGTTAAGGTGAGGCGACCTGCAGTTGGCAAATAACAAAGGGAAAACATGATCTCGCCCAGGTCCACGCTTTCCTTCAATAAAACAGAGAACACATTTTATTGGAAATGTGCAGAACCAGCCAGGTGCCTCCTCCTCCACCACAGCATTTCCTCTGTTCTGCCATTTGAAGGACACTTTACTTTATGGTGGTGCGGCTTCTACTACACCCCGATATTATTTGGCTAAAAACGAATATAAAGAACAGGAAAAATTTGTTACAGCTTCACACCATAATTAAGGACAATCTTCCTGTGCCTCAAGTGGAGTTTGTGCTTCCCATTGCAACCCCACAGCTGATGCACAGCTGATCCTCTGCTCCCAAAAATTATATCCACAGAATGGATGGGATATCTCACACCAAATCAATGCCTGTAAGGGAATTACGTTGCTAACAAGTTTTGTTTGAATGTGCAGTGTTTAGTGCTGTGTGTGTGACACCAACACCTGGTCCCTCAGGTGCAGGGATGTGACACAAACACAGCGAGAGGACAGAAAGGTGAGCCCCTGACACGCAGTGGTGCTTTGCTCTCTGGGGCTGCACCGCAACAAACTCCTCAGAAACTTTCCAGACAGCCAGTGCTGTCAATTCACAGCATCACAGAACAGCTCGGGTTGGAAGAGACCTTAAATACAATCCAGTTCCAAGCCCCTGCCCTGGTCAGGGATGAATTCAGTAATAGATATTTATGACTTTGACAGTGCCCAACATTTCAGCATAAAATGAGAACGTTTTTGGGTAACACCATGGTTTTCTCTGAAGCTGAGCAGGACTTCCTGGAGGGGGTCACAGCTTTAAACCAGAAGACAACCTTGAAGGGCCCTGTTTAATGGCAGTTGAATTTTAGTTTGTGACACATTTGCTATCATTTGGACCACCAGCCCCTCTGAGATGCCTTCAAGGAGCTGGCACAGTGTGGGGCTGTGTGTGTGTGAGTACAAATGGGGAATTAACCAGCAGATGGCACTCAGAAATGTTTGGTACTTTTGGATTACATAGAGGCCAACACAATTTACTCTTTTAGTGCCCCATCCAATAACTTTTATACATGGCTCTTAGCACCTCCTGCACCTGCAGCTTCATTGACTACACCTCCTAAAAGCCCTTTCCATCATTGCCTTGCCCATGGGAATTCAGGGAAAAATAAACAAACCAAATGTCATATTTAAACTAGAAAGCATCATTATCTGAAGTCAGCAGAAAGATTTCCAAACACCTTCTAAAAATGGATTAAAAAAAAAAAATCTTATTTTCTACATACAGATCCCACATCTGTAGAGCAAACAACCCATTTATTTTTGGAAACAGTGTGTTTGATTCCTTTCAATGTGACATAATGATCTGCTGAAAAGAAATTGTATCTGTTAGTAGTAGAGTGATGGAACTAGAAAGACAAGTAAATGCACTTAAAGCTTTGCTAAGTGTTAGGGGAATAGATCTTGTTGATGGATGAGGTTTTTGCCAAATTATTTCCTGCTCGTTCTCAGGTAAGGCAAAGATTAAATCTTTATTCCACTTAGATGTGCAGAATACTAATGAATATTATATAAAATCTTGATTGGGATTATTCTTTCATGCATTCTTTGTTCTCAGTTGGTTTGGGAGGGACGAGGGCAGGAGACCTTGGACGAGATGTCAGAAGAGAGCAGCCTTCTGTGAGAAGGTGACAACACCCTCTGGACACCATCTCATCTTCTATTCCTCTCCTTGCACTGAGAGGACCCGTTCAGGGTATAAAATGAACATAAATTGTTCTTTGACCTCATTGCATCAAGTCAAGAGGTTTTTCTTTGCAACCATAAATACAAGAGAGCAAAGGGTGTCCTGTGGGTACATTATTTTCTTGCATATTATAGACATTGGGACATTTCCAGAATTCATATCAGTACCTTTTAGGAAATAATGGAAGCTCTCAATCAATAATCCTTGCAGACTTGAAACCAAAAATGTTTCACTGATTCACAAGCTGTACAGTCATTAATTAAGTAGCTGAGTGCTGGCTATTTGACGAGATCAGTGCTTAAGTGTGTTCCTACCCTCTTACCCACACCATTGATCTCATGTATTATTAGTCAGCCAGAGCTTTCTTGGGGTTTTGTGAAAACTGTATTTACCCTTTTCAATTTTGATTAAACAGAAGTGTCCTTGGGTGTGCTACAGCTGGCTGAGATGTTCCAGGAGCAGCCCATTCCTTAAGAATGGCACAGAGAGAAGGAAGGGATGGAGCCGAACGTGATGCTCGACATGTCCCTGGCTGCTGCCCAACACATCTCAGGCATGGTGTTGGCTCTGCTCCTCTCACACCTTCTTTGGAGGTTTTTCCCTCAACAGCCACCTCTTGTTGCAGGGTTTTCCCCCATTAAATTAATTTAGTTGGCCAGGAAAACATCCGCTACTCCTTACAGAACCAACGGGGAGATTGTTCCAGGGGGCATCAGCACATCTGGTGCACTTTGCCCCCCTCCAGCAGCCCCTCTCTGGGTGAATGGATGTTCCTGGTGCCTGCTTGCCTCCCTGCCAGTGTTTTTCCTTTCATTCCCATCCATCAATCGTAGCAGCCGAGGCTGTTTGTGGGTTGGCAGCCAAGAGCTGTGAGCCCCCCACTAACTAACACCGTTGTCTTTCCTCATGGCTGATCCTGCTCCTCCTTCCCACGGCACTTCCAGGCAAGATGCTCAAAAGGCAGCACAGCAGCAGCTCCCAGCACGCTCCCAGCGCTGCCCCAGGGTGCCTGGCAGGCACCACATCCATCTCTGTGTCCTTAGACTGGCAGGGCAAAAGCTCTCCGTGCTCTCCCAGAACAGCTCCAGCCTGAGAGCCACTTCCTGGGGTGGTGTGCTGTGTGTATCCCATGTTCCTTGAGTGCCCAGGGATCATGTCCCCGTTGGGCACAGCAGCACAGGACGGGGGGTTGTGCACGTGTGTTGGACCTCACAGAGCTTTCAGAAAGTTCTGAACACTCTGCAACAGAAGAACAAGCACTGATGGAAGTGACCAAGGGGTACAACTGGTGAGGGAAAAGTGGCGGAGTTATGAAGCAAATGCCTTTTGGCACCGCTGGCCACAAAAAATATTTGTGTTTGACAGTTCCCTCCTCAGCACGGAAAGCAGGATTGCAAAGGTACGAGATGAGCTATGAGGGAAGCTGCAGGACAGATTTTTGCAAGTTGTGGCGTTCTGCCAATCACCAGGAAAGATGTGACAGGGCCCACGCTTTCAGCCACAGGGGTGGGGATGTCTCATATTTCAGTTTCAGAAATAACAATGTGAAATGACAATGACAATGGCTGATTTGGTGTCCAGCTGCAGAGCAGTTCAATCGTTCCTTTGCCCTGAGAACCAGCCAGGTCCTCCTGGGAGGGCAGTGGAGGGGCAGACAGCTATTATGGAGAGGTTAATGTCATTGCTCTGCACTCAGAGGCAATGTGGGCCCTCAGAGGCGATCAATGTGGGCACTTGGCTTCTCCAGCCAGCTCCGTGCGACACAGAAGAGGCTGGGACTTTTCCTCTCTGAGGCTTCTCTTCCAGAGGGAATTCAACAGAACTACTAAAAGATCCAAATCCAACTCTGGAAGAGTTGCCAGCAGCACATCCAAAGGGCTGGTCCTCTGGGCCCCCAAAGATCTTTCTTACTGTGACCATGTGCACGTGGCAGAGAACTGTGACATGGCTGCGGGTCCCCAGGGCTAATGGGAGGCAAGGAACCCATCAGCTGGGTGTCATGAAGGATTGATCCCTTTGGAGAATCCCGACCCTTCCCAGCAGGTACTCACCGTCGTCGCGTACTGAATGTCCCTCCAGATGGAAGTCTCCCGGGAGAGGTCCGAGTCCTCGAACAGGTTCTCCAGGATAACCTCTCCTATCATGTCGTGTCTGGAGAACCTGTCAAAGTCAAAGACGCTCAGGTGGAGCTTCCTGCTCGCCAGCTCCTCGTGGGGCACGGGGAAGTGGAAGGACTCGTCGAAGGTGGGGTTCAGAGTCTTCCTGTGCACGCGCGTCTGGAACTTGCGCTTGCGGTCGGGCAGGAGGTAGATCTTCACGTAGGGATCCGAGCTGCCGCAGAAGTCTTTGGCTGGCAAGTCAAAAGCCCTGAGGATGCGGACGGTCAGCGTCTCGTTCTCGTAGTCGTACTTGAGAGTGAAGTTGATTTTCCCGCAGGTTTTCTCCGCCTCTTTCTTGGGGTCGTCGGTGTCGACGGTTTTCTGTTTGTAGAGCTCGGGCTTGATGCGGCCGATGCTGGTCGGCTGCTCGGCTACGGCCGGCGGGTCCATGCCGTAGTCCATGCTGGACACGTGCATCTGCCTGGGGAGGTGCCTTTTGAAGGAGATGTGCCTGCAGGAGGGAGACACAAACAGCTCTATGAGTTTCCAAGGACATTTCTCTCCTTTATTCCTCCTCTGGACTCGGAAAGCAAGAGGGCACAGCCGTAGGTGCTCCTGACCTCAGCACTGAAATTATGTATGTTATGGAGATGAACACAGAGGAGATCACCTCCAAAAGCCTTGAAGGAACCAACCCAGCAAATTCCTTAAATTCCAGAGTGTTTGCCACAAGCTGCGTTTTCTCACCTGTTGCACAAGTCACAGTGCACAGCTGAGCAGAAGGGCCCCCACAACTCCCTAACCAAATCACAGACAGCACAATGCGGGGACTTTTCACACCCTCAGTCCTTACACTTCCAAGATACTGGCACTAAGCTCTCTCAGTGCAGAAAAAAACCCGGTTTTTTTTTGCTTTTCTTTTTTTGTGAGAGAATTACCACCAGTCAAAAAGGTGAGGCTTTATTCATAGAACCACAGAATGATTTGGGTTCAAAGGGTTTTAAAGCTCATCTCATTCCACCCCCTGCCATGGACAGGGACATCTTCCCCTAGACCAGGTTGCTCCAAGCCCTGTCCAGCCTGGCTTTGCTGGGTATTGCTGCTTCCAGACTTTTCCAAGAGACTCATCAGAAACTGATAGATAATTGTTGACAGGGAGGGAGGCGCAGCCTCGACCGGAAGCATCTCTTGCCTTGAGCTCTCCTCCAGCACAAGCTGTATGTAAGCAAAGCTTCATCTGAACAAAGCATAAAAGCTTTATGTGGACTCAGGGCATTATTTCAGATTATGTGGTGTTTACAAGAGCAGTTTATAGAGTTATTTAACCAAACTAAGAACTCTACAGCCAGAGCATTAGCTGTCAGTGATACGTGGTGCTTGGAGACCTTGGCAGGTTCCTCAGAGGTATTTTGGACTGGGTTAGGCTGGGCTGTGAATCAGAGGAACCTGCCAAGGAGAAAGTGGGTTTGAAACCTGCCCACGTACAGCCAAGTCCCACTTTGTTTGTCCTAATTCAGACAGGCTGAGGGTTTTTTTCCCCTCTGTTGGAAAGGTGTAATAAAAGCAGAAGGAGCGTGTGCATGCAGAGAGGGAATCAGCTGTCCAAAAAGGAGTGTGGATAAATAAAAGAGAGTGTGGCTCACAAATGCAGGTGGCACCGTGCTGATTTAACTCTGGCAGCTTCAAACAGAGGGCTGCCATCGGTGCCTCACTAATCCTGCAAAAGTGCAGCCAATTTTCTGAGCAGTGCCTAGTTTCACTGTCACACTCCTGTGCACATCACGGGCACGGCCAGCGAAGCAAACAGAAGTGCTGGGGCACAGCCAGGACCCTGCCATCCCTCTTTCCTGTCCCCGTTTCACCGCCTTCTGTGTCAGGGAGAGAGGCTGCATTTCACAGAATCACAGGATGGTTTGTGTTGGAAAGGAGCCTTAAAGTTCACCTCATTCCACCCCCTGCCATGGGCAGGGACATCTTCCACTGTCCCAAGTTGCTCCTAGCCCCATCCAGCCTGGCCTTGGACACTTCCAGGGATGGGGCAGCCACAGCTTCTCTGGGCAACCCCTGCCAGGGCCTCACCACTGTCTGAGTAAAGAACTCCTTCCTGACGTCTAATCTAAACCTCTCCTCAGTATTCATGCCCAGAAGGTGTCCCAAGGTTCAAACAGCCTTTCCCTGACTTCCTGGGGATGATGCTGATGCCTCTGTCCCCATCTGAGCACAAGCACCGAGCGCAGCTGGTTCTGAGCTTGTGCAGCGAGCGATCCATCAATTGTGCTGATCTGATTGTTTCTGCCAGGAGCCACAACAGCCAGAGATGGCCAAAAGGTCTAATTCTGTCTGACAGGGTACATCATTGATACTTCAGCCTGCCTCTCATGTTGGAACAAAATTAAAGTGGCCAAAGCATGCGGGTGACTTGACACAATGAGGTCAAGTCACGGTAATAGGGTTTGAATCTCTGATTTTTTAAAAGGGCCACGGTAAGCCAGTCTTAACACATTCATTGGTTAATGGCCAAGCTTTGGACAGTAATCCAGCATGTAGGCGCTTTCTTTAGTCTCTCTGATGGTATCTGAACCTGATGGCTCTATTCAACAACCCTCCCACCTCTCCAGCTGCTTTCAGAGCAGTGTCCCTGCTGAGCACCCCATTCCTGCTGACCCCCTCCTCCCTGCCCAATAGAAGCGTGGAATCACAGAATATCCTCAGCTGGAAGGGACCCCCAGAGATCATCCAGTCCAACCCCCGGCCCTGCACAGACACCCCAACAATCCCACCCTGTGCATCCCTGGGAGTGTTGTCCAAACACTCCTGGAGCTCTGGCAGCCTTGGGGCCGTGCCCATTCCCTGGGGAGCCTGTTCAGTGCCCACCATCCTCTGGGGGAAGGGACTTTTCCTGATATCCAACCTAACCCTCCCTGACTCAGCTCCAGCCCTTCCCTGGGTTCTGTCCCAGGACACAGAGAGCAGAGCTCAGAGCTTCCCCTCCAGAGGAAGCTGCAGACCCTGCCGAGCTCCAGCCTCAGGCTCCTCCGAGCATCCCACGCCAACCCTCACCTGGTGGAAGACGCCGGCTCCGTGGTTTGCCTCTGGATGCGCGTGCGCCGCATGATGTGGTCCTTCATGGACATCTGGACCTCCGCAGGGATGTCCGGGGAGGTGTGGCTGATCTTCACCGCCGCCTCCAGGAAGCTGATGGCCCCCGTGTCCTTGAGCTTGTCCGCCATGCTGGCCTGGTCGCAGCTGGCCCGGGCCCGCAGCACGGCCGGGTGAGAGGAGAGGGCCTTGTGCCTCCAGGGAACCCAGCACAGCTTCCAAAAGAGAAACACAAACACCGCCACCAGTGCCAGGCCGCACACGACAACTATCACTGCAAGGAGGCTGACGGAGAGCTCTGAGGGACAGAAGGACAGCGACAGGGAGGGGAGGGGTGGGACGGGAGAAAAGAAGAGACAGACGGTGAGAAAATCGTAAGTAAAGGGATGAAATGGTCCGAACTGGCTTCAGTCACAGCTAATGGGGAGCTCTTAGCAGGTTCTGCAAGTCGGAGCCAAACCAAGGTGAGCATCCCCTGGCAGACTCAAGGAGAAAATGGGTGTCTCCATAAGGGCAGGGCTGTGAAGTTTTATACCCTGATGCTTAAACTGGCTGTAAAATAGCATCCTTGCTTTGTTTTGTGGCATCAGCAAACCGCTGAGTCTGAAGTCAAGAAGATCCATTCAATTCCATGATAGAAACAAGCTCGGGTGCTGTACTACAGAAAGTGCCTTTTTGCTTCATGTCACAGCTGCTCAGGCACTACAATGAAAAAATCCATTTACCAGGATCCTGGAAGTAGATTGTTGTCGTACTATCAGCGCCCACATCTTGTCCAGATGTGCCCATAGGGAATAAAAAGTAAATACCAGCACCAGGAAAAAAATAATCACAAGCTGCTGATGCGGAGAAACCAAACATAGCAGGGGTTTGTACAGAAAGTACTGCACTCTGAATAGCACAGGAGCTGTGACACTTTTACCTCATGTGCTGTGTGTCTCAGTCTTTTTCTGGAGAGGAAAGAGCTTCCACACGTGTGGCTGACGAATCAGGAAAAAATGGAAGAGATATATATATGTGTGTATGCATATAAATATATATATATATCATCTAGGCTGTGAAATGATTCACAGCACTTCACAAAGAGAAAACATGGGCTGTTTTTACTTCCTTTCCTACAGTGTATTAATTCCCAGATTCCCACCCAAACCAAAACTCCAAGAACTCAGCATCACATGGAACACCAGTTCCTGATGGCGGAGCCACGTTTTGCTCTGGAAGTAAATCTGTGGTGTCAGAACTAGGGACAATTCCATCATGGATTGCTTTGAGCTCATGGACAACCCCTTGTTTGCCTGCTGTGATGTTTGTAGTGACCAATAAAGCCACACTCCTTCAATTACCCGCGTGTAAGTCAGGACAGAAAGACAAGCAAAAAAACACCAAACACCCCAAAAGTTTCTACAGAACAACCATTATCTCTAACCCACCCTATTTATGTCTGTTCTTGGACCATAAATGTTTTGTGTGACCACATTTAATTCCCTACCTGAGCCCCGAGGGACGGAGCTGGTGCCCTGTGCATTTCTGAATGGGGAACTCCCCTTTGTGCTCCATCCCAGCTGCTCTAAATGTGATTCCTGACATGTTTTACCTTAAACAGCAGCCATAAAAGACCTTCTGTTCCCTTTGGCCATGTAGTTTAGTTTTGAACAGCTGTAATAAGACATTTAATCATAGAATCACAGAATGATTTGAGTTGGAATGGACCACGAAGATCATCTTGTTCCACCCCCTGCCGTGGGCAGGGACACTTTCCACTGGACCAGTTTGCCCAGAGCCCCATCCAACCTGGCCTTGATGTTTAAGGCTGAGAAAAATGTGTGAAATATGAGGAAAAACTGTTTTTATCTTGAAAAAACAGCTAAATTTAAAAATTATTGAAAAAAACCCCCACAAACAAAACAAACTCCCACCCACCATTGACAAACCACAGCAGCAAAGTGTCCAGGAGCACACTTGTATCACCAAACCACACTCAGGTCTCTCTGGGAATGCAGCAGCCACTGCATATTTGGGATTCTCACATCAGTTCCTGTAAGTGAAATCTCCAGGCAGCATCAGACACAAACTGTGACATCTACACCCCAACGAGTCGGTTCTGCCGAGCGCCTGGGAAGCCATCTGCTGTTCCTCATATCCCAGAGGAAATGCACTGGTTTTCCACAAAATTCCTGAGCCCAGCAAATTCACCAGGAGCTCCAGGTGAAGCTCCCTGGCTGCCTATGAGTTCCTTGAAGGGAAGGGCTGGAAGGTGCAGATGGGAAGGATAAACCTCATCCAGAGGCTTTTGCAAGTTCTCTTTCCCTGTCCATCCTCCTGTACAGGTCAGAGTCCAGCGTTTATTTTCTGCTGGAGCTCCGAGTGGAAGTACAGATCACTGCTGGGGTGAATAAACAGGTCCCATCTTATTCAATAATAAATAAGGTTGTACAAGTCAGCAGCAGAGCTTCCTTAGAGATTTGCCTAAATGTATTCTCACCAAAGCTGAGAGCACAGAGGTTCCGCTTCCCTATCCTTTGAGTTAAATCTTGGAATTGAGCCCAGGAAACTCAGCGTCAAACATTCATAAGAAAACTCAAGAACCTGGACTTTTTGCAAATTCGTCTGTGTTGGTACAAAGCAAATCATTGCAATGCAGAATCTCTCACTGCTGGGAATTGCTGCGTGACAGAGGAGGGTTTTTTTTAAGATATTTCCACCCATTCCAAAGAGTTTTATAGGCTGCATGGCTCTGCCAGCACACCAGGCTCATTAATGGAAACCATCAGAAATAATCAATTATCCTCTCAGAAAACCTGTTGCCAGCTTGAGAAAGATCCTGGTTCCTGTCACTGCTTGCAGGGCTGGCATTCATAAAGTATCTGACAGCATTCACAGACACTTTTATGCATGACCTCCTACTCCTTCCCCTGACAGCTGACACAAAGCACGAGTGGAAGGGATCAGGATTTTACAGTTTTTAAGCATCTGCCTGCTTGGAATATTGGGTTGTTTGAAGACGGCATTGAATTCTCCAAGACTTTTTCATGACTTATTAAACTTAAATATCAATTGGACAGAGTTGACCTTCATTGATTTAATGAGCTTTCTCTCATGAATTTGAAAATACCAGTTACTTTCTGGAAAATACCTGGTATTGAAAATGTTATGCTTTAAATGTCCTTTAACCTACAAGAAACTGTAAAAACAAGATAATTCCTCATCTAGCAGAAAATGCCCGGGGGCCAGAGGTTGCTTCGGTATTCCCAGCACGGGTGGAGGTGAGGCCAGTTCCCCCAAAGACAGAACAGGCCCAAAAGGACACCTCAGCCCTGGGGAAGAATGAGCTCCTTGGTTGGTATTGTCCCACCCTGTGCAAGGCTTGGATCCAAGGTGTGGGGAAAACAGGGAAAAGAGGGATGTGCCTGCGTCCAGCAGCGAGGAAGGGCTCTGTGACACGCAGGAACAATTCACAGGGGACAGAGTCACATCATCACTCTGAGAAATGTCCCACCTGCGGAAAAGCATGACAAGAGCTGTGTTTTTATTCTATTTCCCTCTAACAATTTAACAGTTATTTGTCACTGTTACATCTGGTAAGTGGTGTGGGAGAAGTGCAGAGCAGCTCCAGCCATTCCTCACCCCGCTCCCATCGAACTCAGTGCTGCTCCCTCATCCTCGCCCAGCTCCCCTGGGAGACACGGGAGAAACTGGAAAATTGGTTTTATTACAACTTGTAATTGACAAGATAAAGCTTAAAAGGAGGAGGTTGCAAAAAACAAATTAACATGGCTGTTTTCCAGCCTCCTTTTCCCCGGGGGCGAGCGCTGCTTCCCAGGGGAACCCTCAGCTGGGAGGTGCCTTTGGGTACAGGGCAGCAGTGACAGAGCTCCCGCCTGAACAACGAGGAGGGAGGGGAGAGCAAGGAACAGGGAAGTCATAGACATGGACACTGATGTGCCCCATCCCTGGAAGTGCTCAAAGCCAGGCTGGATAAGGCCTGGAGCAATCTGGTCTTAGTGGGAGGTGTCCCTGCCCATGGCAGGTGGTTGGGACTAGATGACTTTAAGGTGCATTCCAACTCTTTAATATTTGATGATTCTGTGACTCTGTGATCTACCTGCTTGAGCTGGTATGTTTAGGATAAATCATGGAGCTGTTATTTATGTATTTATTATTTAACCCACTTTACCTTTTCAATTACTGAAACACCACAGAAAAGACCTGAAGCTCACAGTGAACAACGGGGTCACCAAGAGCGCAAAGGAGACTGAATCCTCTCTATGTCACCCAAAAAATCCCATTTCTCCTTTGACTTGACCTCTTGGTTTGTGTTTTTACTGCTTTTGTAACACCTAAATCCCTTACTGTGCAACCTCACCAAAAATGTCACAGAATGGCTTAAAACTGCAATATTTCCAACAAGGTCACACTTTCTATTGCCTTTAAATCCAAGACAAATGGCCCAGGGCTGGACAAAGGGACAGTGGAGCAATTTTCAACCGTAAAGCTGAAAGCAAACTGGGGAAGGGGCAAACATTCCTTGGTTAGTCCAGCCCTTCCCACCATGGTATCCACGGACTCGTAAAGCTGCTCATCAACACAACCCCCCTTTTGTTCCATCCTGGATGGGAGCTAATGAAGAGCTACGGTCGAACAACCTTTCAGCTTGATGTCCCTGCTGACTTCATCATACCCAAACTGAGCTACCAAAGGGGATAATTAGCAAAGTCCAACCCGACAGCGATTAATAATATGACAAAGTCATGATTAGAGCAGTCTATTAACTGCAAGACAATAGTGCTCTAATTGTGGCAACATTGACTTTTACTGCTGTGAAGAAGCTTGCACTGTCATTAAAGAGATTCATGGATAACTCCGAGTTTAATGTGAAGAGTTGTATTTAATATCCCGAAGATGTAATTTCGCTTTCCTCCCACCCACTCCCCACAGAGAAAACAAAACAAGCTTGATGGCTCTCCCGGCACTCCAGCATCCATTCGTCATTCCAGCTACCTGTTGCACTTAAACGAAGTTGGAATGCCACGAGTGGCAGTTCAAGGGGCTGGAAACACCCAGTGAGGTGCGGGGTGGGGCCAGGGTGATGCCACCAGGACATGGGCCACTCACCCAGCTGTCCCCTTCCTCCAAACCTTTGTCACCTGCAAGGGCACAGACGCCTTTCTCGGGCCCTGGAGCCCCTCCCCACGGGGACATTCTGACCTGACCTTCTGCCACCACAACTCTCCCGGTCCCACAGCTCCATCCTCAGGCACAGACCCTGACACAGCCACCAGCCTGACCCTGCCGAGAGCACAGGGGCATCTTCCCTGCCAGAGCTTCCTACTCCTCAGTTCTCTGGTGCTTCATGGAAAATCTGGGCATCAGGGAGAGCTCGGGCTGGCTTGCTCCCCACTGGGGTTCCTTCAGCTGTAAAAGCAGGTCCTGGCTATTCTGAGCTACAGCTTGGAGCAAGGAACATCTTCCCACAGCAAAGGCTCCTGGAAGAGCAGCTCCAGGAGGTGGCAGAGCCCAGAGGCAGGGGGTGATGGTGCTGTGCCTTTATCTCACTTACACTGGCTGTGTGGGTGTTTTGCCAGTGTCACACACCAGACATCACTCACACCACCCCAGCAGATACTTCCAGGCTTCTCTGTCCATTTTCTGCTCCATTTTTCCTCTTGCAGGAGTGTTTGTGAGGATATATTGCTCTGTTTCTGCAGGGCTTTGCAGAGAGCAGGCGCTCCAGTGATGGATCACTACAAGAGGTACTGCTGGAGGAGAGCAGGCAGCTCTGGGGCTACAACACACCACGTGAGGCACCCACCAACTGCTGATCTCATTTTCTCTCCTCTGAGGAGCATCAGCAGTGCGAGCCTGATGAGCTGAGGGCTGGAAATTGGGCACGAGGAGCCGTGGTTGATCTCGGAGGCCCGAGGCGTGGGCAGGGGGGGCAGGGGGCAGCGGAGAAGGAGGAGGGTTCCATCAAACCCCAGCCACAGCCGTGTTTATTTAGCAAAGCTGCTCAGCTTTGGAGGGAGCAACTGGCTGGAACAGAAATCCAGTGTTAGAACCCCACAGCAGCATCCAGCAGCACCACGGCCAAAGCCAAACAGGAGGGAATGTCCCCTCTGGGGACACACAGACCCTGAGGGGCACCACGGAGGGCAGCAGCGAACAGAGCCCCTTGCAGCAGGGATTCTGGAGAGGAAGCTGGCTGGCTTGTAAATCCCGGGATGCTGCGCTGGGTGAGAGGCGAGCTGCAGTGCAGCAGCGTGCAGCTCCCAGCCAGAGCCTTACCCCCTCTCCGAGCCTGCCACGGCCTCGGGAATGCCAACGGAGCAAATGGTACAGATCAGACTGTCCCTGCCACCCCACACAGCCCCAGCTCCTGCACCAGCACAGGGCATGGCAGTGAAGGGAAGCTCTTCAAGCCCACTCTGTGATCGCCCCTCCTTGCTGGGGTTGTGTCCACTGTGCCAGTGTCCTGCTATGGCTTCACTGCCACATTTCAGGCCCCCTCGCTGCTGTTTGGCTGTCATTTGAAACTTCAGCAACTTCTTGACTTGCTGGTGGCGTTCTCCAGGCAGGCAGGAGCTACAGGAATGAGCCCTGAAATATTCCTGAGCTAGACAAGTCATTAGGAGCTGTCACTTCAAAGTCTGACTGCCGTCAGTTTGCTTTTCACAGGCAGCCTGGCAGCGCAGGAGCTGCTGCTCGAACACCAGCGCAGGGGTGGGTCCTGGTGAGGGGGAAATATTTCATCAGGTTCTCAGCAGATGTTAAAGGAGCAGGTCAGGACACAATTCTGGATGGGGCAGAGCTCCTGCCGCCCCTCAGACGTTATCTCATGCTGGGGGAGGTGATAAGGGCTGCAGAGCCCCCCTGCAGCAGCACGTCCAGACCCCATCGATCTCCTGCAGGTCTGAGGGTCACAAATGCATTTTTTTAGACCCTTCCAACCTCTCCTGTCCAGGGAGAGATCCCAGCACCGGGAGCACGTGTCAGCTCTACCCACGCCTATGGACACCCTGCCCAGAGCAGCCAGAGCTCAGGTGCTGGTCAGGCTCCCCTGGGGGGACAGGGACCATCGCCCAGCCAGGGCACTGCTGCATCCTGAGAGTTTGTGGGGGAGGGAAAAGAAATCACAGAAATACTTGGTACCATGACCCATCCAGAAGGAAGCAGAATCATAGAATTATAGAATATCCTGAGCTGGAAGGAAGTCACAGGGATCATCCAGTCCAGCCCCTGGCCCTGCACAGACACCCCAACAATCCCACCCTGTGCATCCCTGGGAGCGTTGTCCAAATGCTCCTGGAGCTCTGGCAGCCTTGGGGCCGGGACCATTCCCTGGGGAGCCTGTTCAGTGCCCCACAACCCTCTGGGGGAAGAACCCTTCCCTGACATGCAACCTAACCCTCCCTGACAGCTCCAGCCATTCCCTTGGGTCCTGTCCCTGCTCCCAAACCAGGCTGTTTTTTTCTCTTGGTAATGTAAGCAAAAATCCACTGATTGTTCCTCTCAGCTGTCCAGGGCTGCCTGATGGGATGAAATATCCACAGACAGCCTGAGAGACCCCCACTCTGTGCACCCTCCCACCAGCACAGGACAGGTTCCTCTAGGTGAGGGCAGCCAGCTCCAGCTGCTCTGGACATGCCCAAGCCTTGTTTTGTTCTTCCACATCAACCACAAGGAATTCCACTGAAGACAGAGCAAAGAATGTGAATTGAAAACAGCTTCTCACAGGCCGCTGAGCACTTTCACACTCGGGGAGCTCAGTGGCAAACGCCCCTCTGAAAGCAGCAGAGGGGTGGGAACACTGAGGAGGTGGATGTTCTGAGAAGAGACATTCATAGAATCATGGAAACATGGGATGGTTCGGGTTGGAAGGGACCTAAAGGATCATCTCATTCAAAACCCCTGCCATGGACAGGGACACTTCCACTGGACCAGGCTGCTCAGAGCCCCACCCAGCCACAAAGTCCCCCTGGGTGCTAAAATGAGATAGATCCTGTTCCTGTGCCTCCCTGGTGCTTGGACACTGATTCCTGCACTATCAGCTCCCACCAGCTTCCCCCTGCCAGCATGGGATCCTCAGGACCCCCAACAGAGCCTCCTCATCTCCCAGGCACACTCAGCCAGGAAAAGGATCCTGGGGAGATCAGGACAGGAAAACTCCAACTGGCTGGGCCAAAGTTTCAGTCAGACAGCAAAAAACTTCTTAAAAATTAATTTGCTGCTACCACAGGGTTCCTGCCATGCAAGAGCTTATCAGAATGCAAACTATAAGCTTCAAAGGGGAGGATGAATCAGAAGCTATTTTGAGAGTAATTATATAAGACTATAAAACTCAAACCATCTCATTATTGCACGTTAAGGATGGAGACAACCTCCTCCATAGGGAGACCTTGCAGGGATCCAGCGTTTCAAGTGACTGTGATCTATTGGCCCAAGAGCAAACAGCAGCCTCATTCCTCCCATCCAGGCAAAAACTTCCTTCACTGAGCAGTGCCGGGGCTTTCCTCGCCATTTGCTGGAATTCTTAGGGGATGTGGTTCTGTGGCTGGGAAAGGAACCGGAATGTGAGACATGGACAAGTTCATCCAAAGTTTTGTCCTTTAACTGTTGCACAGTTTAGAATCACAGAATAGCCTGGGCTGGAGGGACCCACAGGGATCATCCAGTCCAGCTCCCGGCCCTGCACAGACACCCCAACACTCCCAGCCTGTGCATCCCAAACGCTCCTGGAGCTCTGGCAGCCTTGGGGCCGTGCCCATTCCCTGGGGAGCCTGTTCAGCGCCCACCACCCTCTGGGAGAAGAGCCTTTCCCTGATCTCCAGCCTAAACCTGCTCTGGCACAGCTCCAGCCACTCCCCCAGGTCCTGTCCCTGGTCACAGAGAGCAGAGATTTCTTTGGGAATTCGCTGTTCTGGAAACCAGCTCTCAGCTCGTTAGTGCCAATCCTTGCAAATTCCCCAAATTTTATAAACTCCAAGCTATAATTAAGGAGAAAATACTCAAACCATAAACTTGCACACAGAATAAAGTCCTATTCCAGCATGCCCAGCCACTGCCTCAAGGCCTTCCCATGTCATGTCAGAGCCTGAGGCACCTCACGGCTGTGAGAGGATAAACTCCTGGGACACCCCCGAGCTGTCACCTGCATTGTGCCCTGCCTGCAAGGAGTTGGTTTTATTCCTGCCTACACATCCAGGCTGCAGCTGAAGCTCCTGCTGTGCCCTGGCCCGGGGGAGGCGGCACAGAGGTGTGGGTGCTGCCCATTCTGTCCCCATCCTCTCCGCCCGCTCCCTCGGTGGGGACTGTCACCCCTCATGGTCTGCCAGAGGTGATTAAATGAGTGCATCACACAGAGAAAAACCACTGTGGTGCCCTTTGCTGCCTGGTGTTCTTCAGGTCGTGGTTTGGTCCTTCTTTCACCCGGGGAACAGAAGGAGAATGGCCCCAGACACGGGAGTGGGAGCGGCTCCAGCCCCCGGGGAATTTAAAAAAGCAGAGGGAAATCTGAACAGAATAATTCAGAGGGTGATTTTCAAGTGCAGAGTCAACCACGAGGCACTTTACACCCCTAGATGTATATATAACAAAAAAGAGAAAAAATAAACACATACAAATCACAGAATCATTAAGGCTGGAAAATACCCCTGAGATCATCGAGTCCAACCAAATGGGAGTGCACAATCCATCAAAGAAAGGGATGTGAGGTAAGGTGAGAGCTGGGTGGCCTGGAGCTTGTACTTTGCTCACTGAAATAGGATGAAGAAAGAGTTAATTGCCCTAAAAAGAGGCAAAAGATCCTGAACAGCTGAGGAGTACTGCGTGGTTCTCTGGACCGGAGGAGCCTCCACTGTAGCAGCCAGAACACAGCTATGAAATAGCACAGAACCTGCATTTCTGCTGAGCTGCAGCACCAAACCCGAGTATCCAATGTCCCACATTCCCCCTCAGACCTTGACCCTGCCTACAGACAGCCCTTAAGCCATCCTCAGCTTCATCTCCCCAGCTGGACTTGGGGACAAAACTCCCCTCTCCCAGCACCCCCCACAGATCCCGCTGGTGACTGGGGGCTTCACACGGTGCTGAGAGACAGCAGAGGCGAGAACTGACCCCCAGGAAAGTGGCTGGGCTGGGAGAGACCCAGCAGAGGCTCCCAAAGACCAAAACTGTTGGTATTCAGAGATTATTGACCGATTTGGGCTTTCCCCTCCAGGCTGCATCCAAGGCACATTTGTCACTGAAACTTCTGCTGGCGTGTGCAACCCAAAGGGGAACTTGGGGCTGTCAGAAACGCAGCATTTCTGTTATCAAAAGTGACAAAAAAAGCAGGGAAAAAAAAACTTTTTTCAAGCCGAAGGAAACATTCCCTGGTGATTTATGTCACTTTGTGACTTAATCAGCTGCTCTCTAGAGCATTATAAATGTGATAGGAAGAGTTGTCGTTGCCTTCTGCCTAACTGATGACAAGCTAATGAACTATTATAAGCCACACTGAACGCAATTACGGCACGGGGCTGTGTGCTAATCCCATGGCATTTTATCACAATATGCTGGAGAAACATCTGTAAACAACTCGATGCTGCTGAACACACACAGGGGCCGGGGCTGGGGTTAAATCCCTGCTGAGCATCCTCATCCTCCCGGGATGCGACCCTGCGCAGGCAGCACCTCAGCTGAGCCCTGCGTGCCAGGGGAGCCTGGCTGAGGCTGCTCAGCACGGGAGGAAGCCTCTTATCCAGACCTGGAGCTGAGCAGAGCCAGGCAGAGAGGAAACCACGGAAATCCAGGCGCTTCTGGGATGCAAAAATCCGATTGCGTTTCAGGAAGCAAAGCAGACGAAACGAGTAAAAGCTTTTCGCTGTCGCTCCGTCTCCCCTGAGCAACCAAAGACCCTGGAACTTAACATTTCCTTTCAAAAACTTGATCAAAGCCGTGTCTGCTGTGAGACACTGGCGAGGCTGGGCTCAGCAGTGTCTCTGTGCCCAGACTCTCCACCCTGGAGCTGCCACCTCGCAGCTCCTCACTTCCTACAGTGGGATTCAATTTTGGGGGAAGGCTTCCTTGTGTCTCTCTCTTGGACTCCATTTTGGCTCAAAAACACACTAAAATCAGGCTGCCTTGAAAAGATCTCGGGGTAAAGCTTGAATGGGAGCAGAATTGGGGTCTCTCCCCAGCCCATCCTGTGGCTCCACTGATCCCCATCCCAGTGCCAGCAGCCTCCTGCCCTGCGGTCCAGGCTCCATGAGAGGACACAGTCTGGGCATCCCAAAAAGCTCAGCCAGGGTGGGCAGAAGACCCCAAGCCTGGGACAGGGCAGCCCAGAAAAGCTTCCCAGAGGCTTTTCTGAGTGCTCCCTGCCCAGAATGTGGAGCCCCTCCAGCACGAGGGGCTCCTTGAACTCATGAAACATTCTGGAGGAGCTTTATCACCTGGACCTGCCCCATGGGAAACCCAAAACTAGAGATGCAGCATTCTTCCAGAACTGCCCTGCCTCCAGGGGCTGCAAAGCCTGGGTGACACCCTCGGGTTGCCAGCTGGAGCCACCTGGACCCAAAACAGCCACACAAACCCACGTCAGTCCCCCTTTCTCTGTCCCTCTCAACTTGTCATGCTGATAACACCAGCACACAACAGGCTCTGCAGGGTGGAGCAGCACTGGCAGATCCAGAGCTGGATTCAGACGGAGCAGCCAGGAAGGACTCACCTGCCTGGAGCCCACGGCTGCAACAGGGAGCCTGCACCCAAATGCAGAGGTTTGGAAAAGAGCATTTCTTTGTTCCAGCTGCCCCGAGTGATGAGGGCACTTCCTCTGCGATGGCTCCGCTCCTGCCATCAGCTGCTGCTGCTGCTGCTGCTGCTTCCATTAGCTTGGAACAAAGACAGGAATCTTTAACCCCTCAAATGTGCTGCTGTGCAGCAGTGCTGTGTGCAGGCTGGACTGCCTGATCCTACACATTGATTAAATGCATTCCGAGATGCCCTTTTCCAATGGCTCCTACCACTCCATCCCCTGCAGCTCAATTCTTTCAGCATGAACCATTTGAGCAGAGCCCAGATTGAGACCTGGGATCAAACAACTCCAAGTAAACGCTCAGCAGCACCCAGGAGATGAAGTGCTGCGTCTGGAGAGGAGAAAATGAGGAGGTGTCGCCTCACACTGTGCCACACAACTGTATTCATTTCTTTGCAGCAGCCACAAACACGCAGAAAATCAGAGCGCTACAATACCAGGGGCTGGAATTCCCGGGCAATTATCATCCCGTGGAACCAAACGGGCCAGGGCCGTGTGCCTTGGTGATGGTTTGGAAAGGGCTGGTGTGAAGGCAGCTCCTGGCACGCTGCCTTCAGGCTTCGCTGCACAGTTCGCTGTGATGTTGTCAAACACGAACCTGCTACAGCACAACAAACTGAGCCAAACAGAAAGGCACCCTCAGCCGGCGCCTGCGGCTCCGCCGCGCGCGGGGCTCCCCGCGGGAGAACTTTCTTTTTTCCCCTAGGCAGGGAAAATGGACAGTTAATAGATAATCGCTCCACAGATCCCCTCCCTGACCCTCCAGGATGCCATTTTGCAAGGTGTAAATATAATTAAAGGCAATACAAGGCAGAGGGACTTAATTGCATCTCCCCCCAACAACTGCCGGCGCGGTTGCTCTGTCGGGGAGTCCGCTGGATGGAAACACTCACAGACAAGATTCCTGATTTTCCAACATGCCGATAGGAAGGGGAAATACATATTGTCATCTCTGGAAAAGAAACAGCAAATATTCAAGCTGGAAAAAGCTGCCTAACCAAAACGAGATGGAAACCTGGGGTCCTGAGAAAGAACATTCGATTGTACCTGGAAACGTGAACAGTGAGAAGAAACAGTTAATAAAAACAAGGGTAGTTGAAGCTAGAGTTAAATAAAAAATGTGTATCAGACATGAGACCCCGTTCTGGGTCTGTGTTATCCCTGCACAATGAACACACACACACGGGAGACGATCCAGCTGCCGGCGAGCACACGGCGTGTGCAGCAACTCCAGCACAGCCAAGATGTCCAGCAACAAACACCTGCAGGCACAGAAACACCAACCACCTTCCCAGAGCCATCCCGTAAAACTGGGGGAAGATCGGAGCCGGGCTGTGCCCTGGCTTGAACCAGCTCAAAGCACACGCTGGGTCTCGGTGAAACGTCGGGAGAATATTGAGAGCAGGAGGAAATGTTCCGGCAGCAAAGGCGTTTTGCTGAAGAAAAATGTTTTTTAAGGATAAGCGGCTCCACGTTATGAAAAAAAAAGGCAAAGAATTACGAAAGTAACTTCAGAAATGTGGACTTACCCGAGCGGTGTCAGCTCCCGAGCGCGGTCCCTGCTCGCTGCCCTCCGCCTGCTGGCGCATCAATTCACGCCACAGCAATCCCGCCGCCTGTTTCTATGGAGTTGGGGATGCTGAGCCCTGCCTATGCGTGAGGCTGCTGCAGCCGCATCGGAACGGGCTCCCGGGGCCGCTCAGACCCGCAAACGGGAGCAGCCTCCCCGCTCCGCCCCGGGAGCGGCTGCAAAGCTGCGCCGATGCAGAGAGGCACTCGCGGAGCTCCCGAGCACGCACACTCCTCACGGCTCCAGAGGTGCGCTGGATTCACCAGGACCATCACAGAGCACAGCCGGAGGCAGCTGGAGAGTCACGGATGCGCACACAATACACGAGCACAGACACATGTCTGTAGACAGGCGGTTTAACCCGTTTTCCCTCGATTTACTCCGCCGGTTTCACCCTTATTTCAATATAGTTTCACAAACCTTCCTCTGGCAGCAAGGTCTGAACCTGACCCCTCCAGGATCCGAGCACGAGCCTGGCTGAGTTGAGCTAGAGAGCAAATCTGCTGCACGTAGCTCTGGCTGGCTCCTTCCTGGGAGGACAAGCAAGATCCATTTTGCCAGTGCATTACTCTGTGGTAAGAAAGATTTTTGCCCCAAGGAGCTACTCTTCACATGCCTGGCCTCTGGAAACTCAAGCTTCAGTGATTAATATTAGCTTTGCCTGGGTGGCTTTCAGCATGTTTACTGTTCTATTGACTTAAAACACACTTGAATGGTGATTCAGACAAGTGTGTTATTACGTCTGGTGAGTAAATTCAGGACGTGCCCATATTTCACAGGTAGTGGCTGAAGGCATCCCATATCCATGAATGGGGGGTGTCATCAGTTCTCCCATTAGCCAAACTGTCCTATCAAGGCATAGTTTTTTCCAAGAAAATACTCCAGAAGCAATTTCTCAACATTAAAATGATCTCTCTGCACCAACATTCCTGCAATGAAAAATCCTCTATTGCCCAGAAATTCCCCCTTTTTTCTGCCCGCAGCAAGAACACTTCTGTGCTTGGTTTAACATTTTAATAGTCTTTGCCAAGTGCCAGGAGGGTGTTCAGCGCTGTACAAGCTGTGCTGCCTGCACCAGGACTTTCCAAAAGAACGGTTCACACAAGGGACAAAACACTCAATGTGCTCTGAATTGTCGGGGGTTGGAACACAGGACAGCTGACCCCGTGTGCTGGGGAACACACATTGTCATAAAGGCTTCTCTGGTTTGGTGTTTTCCCCAGGTGTCCTGTCACTTCAGCTGTCTCCCCCTGCAGCAGGAAAGCACAGGAGCGTTTTGCTGGGGTGGATCAGTGCAAGAGGAGGGGTCTGAGAAGGGTTTTCACCATGCTGAGATCAACAGGGACTGCTGGGGACAACCTGCAGCTCCTCTGCACATCACCCACTGCCTCCTGCCCTGGTTCCACAGGGCAGCAAAGCTTTTTACAAATGGATCACTAAGGCAAAAAAGCCCAACTCGTGTTGTTTAAAGAAAGTTGCAGCACAGCGGTGCTGGAGGTAGAAATCAAGAAATCAAACCCGGGGGGTTGTTCCTGCATGTGCTCTGATCCCAGGATAAATTCCCTCCCGTACCCAGACACTGTCCTTTAAATCAGCATCACAAGACACCAGTTCCAGTCACACAATCATGGAACCCCAGACTGGTTTGGGTGGGAAGCAGCTTAAAGCTCACCCAGTCCCACCCCTGCCATGGGCAGGGACACCTTCCACTATCCCAGGTTTCTCTAAGCCCCATTCAACCTGACCTTGGGCACTTCCAGGGATGGGGCAGCCACAGCTTCTCTGGGCAACCTGTGCCAGGGCCTCCCCACCCTCACAGGGGAGAAGTTACTCCTAATATCCCATCTAAACCCTACTTTCTTTACTAAGACTTCATCAGCTCTGCACAATCATCTCCTAATGAGTCAAGCTCCCCCTTCCCCCCACCTGATCTCTGGGACTGGCTGGCAGCCTCTGTCCTCAGCCAGCCCCGGCTCCGTGAACCCACAGGGAGCAGGACCCGGCTCAGGGGAGCACTGGAGTGAGTCAGCAACACAATTCAGTGCAAAGTGAGCAACAACCTGACAAGTGCCCAGCTCAGTCCGTCGTGGGGGGAGCTGTGCAGGGCACGGCACAGCCCCGATCCCCAGGGATGCAGGGATGCTGGAGCTGAGCTTTCCATAGCAAGGACCATGGGTTTCATCCCCACAGAGCAGCCCTGGGCAGCAGCAGGCAGGGAGAGGTCACTCAGGGGAGCTCGGAGCTGCCTGTGGGGAATCACAGAAGATCCTGAGCTGGGAGGGACCCACAAGGATCATCAAAGCCCAACCCCCGGCCCTGCACAGCACCACTGTTTCCCAAAGACCCTGAGCCTGTTGCAGCTCCACTCCTATGGGCAGAGGGACCGGGAAGGAGGAGCAGGACATTGTCCCCATGGTCCTGTGGGGTCCTGGCTCCCCTGCTCCACAGCCAAGGACGTTGCACTTCGGTACAGCTGGACCACAAACTCTCAGCTACATCCAAGGGCTCTCGCTGCCCTCCAGGGCACGGAAGGGGTGAGTCCATCCACTCAGGGTAAATGTCCCCACACCACAGGCGCTGTCAGCGCCCACAGCTCACACGGGTGATGCTCCCAGCACAGCAGCCGAGGCCTGGCAGGGAAGAGAGCGATCAGATGGAGGCAGCTCCGGGGGAGGACTGGAGAGAGGCACAACAAAAGGATGCTGCAGCTCGCTCCATCTCAGGGCCCCCAGCCAAGAGATCAGTTCTATTCCTGGCACCGCCACGGGCCCAACTGCAGGGAAGGCTCCCCCTCACACCCCCCTAAAGCATCGCCACCCAAACCTTCCCCAGCCAGACCCCGCATTTTCCTGACAGATCTCGCTGCTGGGAGAGTCGCCGGCAGCAGCCTGCAGTGCTCCTTTGTTGGGTGTGCACAGGAGAAACGCTGCAGCTCCACTGCTCCTGTTAGCTTCAGGGAGGAGATTCAGCTGTTACATAACCCGAGGGATGGAGAGGAGAGGTGCATCCACTCCATCCACAGCAGCCCTTTCAGCCACTCAGTACAAAAGGGTTTAAAAAAAAAAAAAATCACTGCATAAAAACTTACTCTTACATAAACTATTTAGTAACATTTTTGTATTCACAGGTTTTTTTCCACTCTTGGATGCGGTTCAAGAAGGCTGATGCTACCTGGCTCGTTTCGCACAGTCCCTGAGGATGCTGCTCCCCATCCACACGTGAAACAGCAGAAAAGACCAAAGCGGTGGTTTGAGCTGGTGGCTGAGCCGTGCTGGCCCCCAGATTTAGCAGCACAGCAGTGCTCCCTCCAACCTGAACTCCAGCAGGACACTCCACAAGCCAAGCTGGTCCAGCCAGTCATTAATAGATTCATCCAGGAGGCAACAAACTGCCCGAGAAGCCGGAGACTCCACATGATGATGACAAACAGGGACAATTTGACTCCGGCAGATTTGGCGTTGGGCCGCTGGGGCCGTGCCGTCCCCACGGGGACGCTTCAGCAGGAGCCAGGACTGCTCTGCCCTGGTTCTGACACGGCACCTGCCCCGTGCCATCTGCTCATCTCCACACCACCCCACTTCTCCCCTGCCTGCCCCTGTGGGACGGGCTCGCTGGCTCTGAACACGGCACTCCAGGTAGCCGAGGGCAAATTTGCTTAATGTGAGACTTCAGGATAAAACGGGCAAAGCATCAGTGCAGATAATTAGATAAACATCCAGACACTGATGGCAAAGGTGTCGTACCTCTGTCAGTGTGTTAGTTAACGCTTAATGCAAACTGATTGTTCTCCCCTTCCTGGAGCAGTTTTACAGCCAGGAATTGAGGAATATTCGCACGTGCCGGGCCCAAACCGTGTCCTTGGTGCTGTCTAGACATAAAAATGGGCCCAGTCGTGCAGAGCAGAGACAACAGCCCCGGCTGTTTGTGCAGCCAGCCCAGCACAGCTCGCCCAGGGCCCTGGGGCTGACGCTCTGACCACAGCTCAAAGCACACAAACACTTGCCGTGCTAAAGGCAGATGATGATGTGATCCCGACCTGAACACGAGGTCCTGGGCAGGCTGCACAAACAAATGCAGATCTGTCACATCAGGGTGGACAGAACAAGAGCAGGGCAGAGATTTCTGCTGCAGAGTCAGGAAAATGTTAATTTTAGTTCAAGGTAAAGAATTCCAAAGCGACGCAATAAGTTTGCAAGCTGTTTTCTCTATTTGCAAGAGAGAAAACTGCTGCATGGGATGTGATAGGTGAGGACACAACCAGCCCTGGTAAGAGACCTCCAGAACAAGCAGATATAAAACAAAGTCATTTCGAGAAGAGAATTAAGTTACAGGCAAAGTGGAGTGTGAAAGGAAGGTGTTCAGCTGGACAAAGCAGTGCTGGAAGCACCACTGCACACCAAGAGCTGGCAGAACCCTGGTGCCCCCGTGCCCTGGGTGCCAGCTGCATCCCGGGATGAGATCCTGGCAGAGAGGGGCAGGAGAAGGGGAGGGAGGATGGCACAGACAGCCTTGGACAGGGATGGATGGGTGGCTGTGCTGCACAGGGGCTCTGCACAGCGTGCTCAGGAGAGAAGAAGAGTTTGTGAAAACTCATACTGTGAAATCCGTTGGGTTGGCAGAGCATTGCCTGCAGAAACCTTCAAAGAAGCCCTCTNTGCGCTCAGGAGAGAATCAAAGTTTGTGAAAACTCGTGCTGTGAAATGCACTGGGTTTCAGAAACCTTCAAAGAAGCCCTCTATTGAAATGTTGGAATACAAAAGCAACTTACAGCAGGTTATTAATAACTCTAAAAACTATGGGATTTGGGGTTTTGCTCCTCAGCCTGGGCTTCCAGCTGCCCCCGCCAATGTCTTCTGTAGTGACAGCACAAGATCTCTCTGAGGGAGCAGCTGCGAGTGGAAGTGTAGGGAAAATTCCCCACTTTGCAACACGGAATCGCAGCTTTGCAATCCCTTTGCTCCTGGAGCAGAATTCCTGCTCCTGACTCATCCCTGACACACCAGAGTTCCTCCCTGGCTCTACAACCTGACAAGAAACAACTCAGGCAGTTGTTAGAGAAAGTAAAACACATACATGAAAGTACATCAGGATCCCTCACTGGCGAACAAAAATCCATGCAATCCATGTAAGTCCTTCCATTTCTCAAACTGGGATAGCACCAATCAGTTCCTGCCATCCCAGTTGCTTAAGTCACCTCTTTACTGATTTTTGTTGGCCTGGTTTTTGTTTTATACAGGACAGGAGTCTGTGTTTTTAAAAAAGGAACTTTCACAGGAACTTTATCTCTTGAAGCAGCCCGGAACATCCCGGCTGTCCCCCCGTGCTGCCATCCCATTCCACATCAACAGGCGAGGCAGGACCTGCACCCAGAACTTCACCACGGGACGTGTAAAGGAAAGGAACCCCCCAGCAAAGGTGTCAGGACCCCTTGGGTCTAACCTGGGGCTCCCAAACATTTTCCTCCCGTCGCAAGGGAGGGATCTCCCTCGTGCCTTCCACGAGCACCCTCCAGCAGACGGGAGCAGGGGCCGTACCTGGCTCGGAGATAATCAGGCTCTGGTCTGAAGGCAGCAGGAGGAATTCCCTGCAGGTGTCCAGGTCCAAGCCGGGCAGGCTTTTCCTCTGGCACAGCTCGGTGAGGATGCTGATGGCCCTGCGACAGCGGCCGTCCTCCCCGGCACCGCTCATCGCCCCCTCCGCATCCTCCGCTCCCGCCGCCCTCCGGGAAGCTCACGCTAGGAGGAGAGGGTGGGCTCGGTGGTCATCACAGGAGCAGCTCCACGCCAGTTCCACCCTCTGGCTGGGCAGCACCTGCCGGGACGCCCAGAGCTGCCCCACGGCCCCTGCCCGCAGCCGGAGCCCGCAGCCCCCGGCGCTCCCGGTGCCTCATTGCCTCTGAGATCACAGCTCTGTTTACTGCCAAGGCTGCTCCAGACAAAGAACCTCCTACCAAACTCAGTTTCGTGCCCTCCACACGAGACGTATTAAAGCTGCAGCCCAGAGCGTTCTCTTTAACCCTTTCGCCGCTGCCCTTTCTCCAGGTACGGAGGTTCCGGTCCCAGCCCAGGAGCGATTCTGGAAATAAAATGAATTCTGAGACCTCCTGGCCGAGGGGCAGCACATCACCAGAGAGGAGGAACCACGGTGCTCCCACAAACACTGCCCAAACTACTCAGGACCGCCAAAGGCAACACAAGAAAAGCTGCGGGTTTTATTGATTTGTTTGTGCTGGTCCTAACACACCAGGCTGCAGATGGCAATAGAGATTGAGAACGCCGTTCTAGTTCATAATTAGATTTTTTTTTCCCTTTTACTTTCTGCAGTATTTTTTTATTCCTGCTGTAATTTAGCAGGCAGGTCATGCCACACCACAGAGCATATATTTGACAGGCATGGCCCAAGCAGCAATTGTGGAGCAGGCAATTAAAATTACGTACAGCAGGATGACTTCCTGCAGCTTGTACAAATCTAATGAGCGCTGTGGAGAGCCAGGGCTGAGGCTGCACGGGTCCCCGAGCCCCACATCACAGCACAGAGCGCTTGGATGGTGCCACGGTGTTTATGTTCCCTGTTAATCACCTGCTGGAGCGCTGGGAGCTGCCACGCCACACCCTGTGTGTCCCAGGGGTGACACCAGCACCCAGCACAGGTCCCTTGACCACCCTCCAGGATCGGCTCCATACCCCATTCCAGGCTGGATAACCCCTCCAGCTCTCGGGCTGGTGACTCACCGTGACACAAAGGCTCTGGTGGGCACCTGAGCAGCACAAAGGCACTGCCCAGCACCCCTGGGAAGCTGCACCAGGGCCCTTTTGGCCACCATGGTTCTTCCCTGGCCACGCTGACATGCTTTGGACACGCCACCAGCACATCCCTCCTGCCACAGCGCTGGCCCCATATGGCCCCTGAGTCCGGCACAGCGACCCTCTCAGCCCCGCTCCTCCCAAAAAACTTCTGTTGCCAGGACAACGTGAGTGAAACCTTCCATTGACCCAACAACTGCTCACACAGAGTGGCTTTTAATCGGACACCACCCCAGCCTGGCCAGTGCTCAACAAGCCGCTGCTGCAGACAGGCTGAGGCAGAACTGCAGACTGGGGACTCTTTCTGGAGGCGTTCACCACCTGCAAGCCAACCCCAGCAGCCCCAGCCACGTGCCACGAGCCCCAGAGGTCTGTGTTCACTGAGGAGAGATCCCAGATATTGGGAGATAAACCAGTAATTTCCCAGAGCTCGAGCTCAGCTATGGTTTGCATTACATGGAGATGACAAACTCCCTAAACCCGCTCACCTATTTATCATTTTAAGGAACTTGATGCTCAAATTATGCCTCAAACCTGCCTTTAGAGATTTGGGTCATACAGCATCTCCTTGGCAAGGAGATCAGGAGCTGGGGAGGGAGCAGCTCCTCTTCTCTGCTCCTCCTTTCACTGCCTCCTCTGGGGCATTTGTGTCCCAGACGCCCAAAACCAAAGGATTTGTACCCGAGGGGATGCAAGTGAGTCCCAGGCATCACATCATGTCTGCAGCACAGCAACAGTTTCTGCCTGAGCCACCGAAACTGGCACCAAGAGGGGAATTCCTGGAATACATCAGTCAAGTGTTGCATTTGAAATTTGAATTTATCTTAAAGAGATTTCAACAGACAAAAAACCACCCCGGCCAAACCCTTTGAAAAAGGTTAATGCCCAATTGAGAGCTTGTAACACAGAAATCAATAATAAAATGCAATTGTTTGGGGAAAAAAAAGGCTGATTTTATTACAAAGGTAATACCAAGAACTTTTACTTTTAAATTTAAAGTCACCTTGGGTCAATTATTCACTTTGATTTACATATCAGAGGATTCCAGGCTCACTGGGCACCAATAACAGGAGATTCTGGTTTTAGCATCCACACTCTCAACAAATATTCCTTCTGAACACAGACCCAGACTTTTTTTACACCTTGTACCTTCACATTTATGTCACACACACTCTTCAATGTCCAACACAGAGGGCTGGAAAAGAGCCAGGTGGCAGCTGAAACCCAAACTCTGCTTTTCCCGAGCAGGACTCCTGTTCATACTTCTCCTCTCCCGCACCCGCACCCACACAGCAGTTGGGATATGATTTTCCCTCTCATGTCCTGCTGACAAACTCCCACTTTTCCCCACGGAGCAGCTCAGGAAAAGCCCTGGAGGAGTCAGACCCCACCCCCAGACCCTGCAGCTCCCTCCACCCCATGGGGCAGCCCGGCACAGCTCCCGGGCTGGGCAGAGCATCCTTTTCCCAGCTGCCCCAGACTGAAGTGGCACTTGGAGGCCAAACTGCTCCCAAAGCTGCGTTTCCACCTGCCAGGATGAACAGCAGGGACAAGTGGCCCCCCAAATCCCAGGGAGCTGGCAGAGCCGATGGTCTCTGCAGGGGTTGTCTCCTCCACATCCACCCTGGCATTTTGGACTTCCCGTGCCTGGCAGAGCTTTTCCCTGCAGCTGCATCCCCTTGGCATTTAGGAAAGCGTGGATGCTTTTCCCTCCCAGGCCTGATGTCACACTTAACACCAGTTAAACACAACAGCAGCTACCCCAGGAGGGCTGCAAGTGGAGGGAACTTTGGGGAAAAGTGGCTCAACAGGCTCAGATCACACAAAGAAATGAGTTCTAGGAAACACGGCAGCATTTGGGTTATCCCTGAAATAATCCCTGCAGATAAGAGCACAGAATGAATGAAAACAGCAAGTAAAGAAGGAAAACTGCAAGGAAAGAAGGAAAACTGCAGCTTGTGGTGGCTCAAGGCTGCAGACACTGCTCAGTGAGCAAGGCAGGGAGGGGGAAAATTCCTAATAATCTGAGAGGGACAAAAGAGTAAAGCAGTAAAGCAGAAGCCAAGCACCAGAGACAACATTCCACAAACATCTGAGGAACTGGGAAGTTTTGTAGCACTCTGCAGTTGGGTTAATGAGGGTGGTGTGCTCCAGGCATATCCACCGGGGGGGATTTACACCGGGGCTTGGAGCAACCTGGTTTAGGGGAAGGTGTCCCTGCCCATGGCACGGGGTGGAATGGGACGAGCTCTAAGATCCCTCCCAACCCAAACCATTCCATGATTCCATGAATGTGTGCTACTAAGTTGGAATCCCAGATATATTTGCCCAGCTGAGACAGAACGCGCTGTTCAATTAATCCGCATTAGGATTTATTTGAAGCCGATATTTTTATTTCTTAATAATAATCGAGTCTGGAGAGGGAGCAGCAGCATTTTTTTATGCCAGCTCTATCTAATAGCATGGCATTGTTTACTTTCCCAGTTAATATAATAATTGGAAACAGCTCACAAAGGATTCAGAGCTCCTTGCCAGGAAAAATGACGCGGATCTGGATCCTTTGGCAACGGCGCCGAGTCATCTGTGGATAAACACAATGTGTGTGGCTGTGCCCCTCCACGCTCCCCTCCAGGGTGGCTGTGGGTGTGTGAACAGCGAGAAATCCAAAATCCTCACCTCATCCCTGCCTGCACAGAGGAGGGATGTGCCCCTCACCTCACCCCTGCCTGCACTGAGGAGGAGGAGGCACCTTGTCCTATGGAGACAGAGAGGTAAGGAGTAGTTTAAGCCCAATAAAATTTGTTTAAAAACCGATTGCTTCATGCTAAGTATCAGATGTCTTGCACAGAGCAACAGCAGAAATATAAAGGAGGTGCTCTTTCCCTCCTTGCGTGTTCTGAGTCTCCCCTGGCTGTTCCTTCCCTGTGTAAAGTTGGGGTTTGGGAGCAGTTACTCAATTGTAGACACTGGAAGGAAGGAGGGAAAGAAGGAAGGAAGGAGGGAAAGAAGGAAGGAAGGAAGGAAGGAAGGAAGGAAGGAAGGAAGGAAGGAAGGAAGGATGGAAAAATCACCCTGAATTTGTAGGCTAAAACGAGAACCCTGGACTGCACCGCAAGCACACTGCGAGCTGTGCAGTTCGAAGATGAATAACACATTTCCCTCGCAGGCACAGCCCGGGAGGAGCCTGCTCAGCCCAAAGGCCAGGGAGGCGGGGGGCGGCAGTGCCCGCTGCCAGCTCCTGTCCCGCGGTGCCAGCGAGCCGTTCTGTGCGGGGCTGGCTCCCTCGGATCCACGGCGAGGAAATGCGGCTCCGTGTCCTGAAAAGCTCCGCTTCCAGGAGGCATCGCAGCATCTCGCGCACAAACCCGGAGCCCGGAGCCAGGCGGCTTTGGAGCTGCGTGCATCCAGGCAGGAAGAGCTCCAGAGGCAGGACTACCATCAAAAGCTCTCTCCTGGTGGTGAGGCTTCTGAAATACGTTTTATTGACCTGGAATCTTTGCATATCCTCAAGGTGAAGAGTCAGAGCCTGATCTGGCAGGGCTGAAAGCTGTACAAAGCAGCTCCAGCAGCATCAGATGGCTGCTGATGGGAGCTGAGCTGGGATGGGGGAGGTGAAGGATGAGCTGTGCCCAAAGCCACGGGCCAGAGAGCTCAGGGAGCTTCCACTCTCCCACAGCTGCCTTAACACAAAGCACAACCTCAACAACTGAATGAAGTGAGAGCCTTGGCCCAGGCTGAGGTACCTGCCCAAGGACCCAGGGAAGGGCTGGAGCTGTGTCAGGGAGGGTGAGGTTGGATATCAGGGAAAGGTTCTTCCCCCAGAGGGTGATGGGCACTAAACAGGCTCCTCAGGGAATGGGCACGGCCCCAAGGCTGCCAGAGCTCCAGGAGCGTTTGGACAACGCTGCCAGGGATGCACAGGCTGGGATTGTTGGGGTGTCTGTGCAGGGCCAGGGGTTGGACTGGATGATCCCTGTGGGTTCCTTCCAGCTCAGGGTATTCCATGATTCCATGACTTGATATCCCAGTGTCAGTCCCAGGGACACTCAGGGCTGTCCTTCGTCAGCCTGGCAAGCTGGGCTTATTTAGGACCTAAATTTCAGGAAGATTATGGCAGAAAATACCTGGGCATGGAAGCACCTCACAGGAATGGGTGTCAGGCTGGGATCAGACCCATTTCCATTCCTCGGCCTGATTTAAATGGTTGGTCCTCCCTCCCCAGGTCAGAGTGGCTGTTGTTGGTTCTGGGCTGTCAGAAGGCTCAAACTGGCCTTGCCTAAATGTTAATGATCAACATTAACACATCCTGTCTCTGAGAGCAGATGAAAAACTGCTGCTTTTAGGGTCTCATTTCAACTTTCTGCGCCTGGACACCTTTATCGGTATCACTGCATAATTTATTTTTAAAGGACTGCACTTTCTTTGAAGGCCAATAAAATGCTGGTGTCAGAACCCAGAGGACAGATTAAAATTTGTCTCTGGTTATAAAGTGCTGAAGATTCCTGGGAAGCCTTTTCTGTCACATCCTCCTCAGCCACTGCAGCTCAGGGAAACAGAAGGAACCCTTTGACATTTAATCCCTGGTGGCATTCAGGGTTTCCAGAGCAGGACAAGGCTTTGGGCAGTGATTCCCAGCTCCAGCAGCCACGAGGTGAGGAGTCTTTAGGTTTGAAATATCCCCAGACCACCCAGCATATGGCTTTATCTCAGCACCGTTTCCATCAGGAAAGAAGAGAGAGCCGGATAAAAGACCCTGGAAAAATTCCATGTGTCTGCACAGTAGGAGACTGAACACATCCATCTGCAACCACCTTCCAGTAACACCTGGCAGAGGGCAGGAGGTCCCAAGCCCCAACACTCCTTGGAATTAGCACAGGCTTTGAACCACAAGTGTTTTCATGGAAACCAAAAAGCAAAGCAGAACATCCTCGATCTCAGCCTTCTGGAAGAGCCACTCTAAGTTGCTCTCTGTAATGGGAAATAAAAAGTTTTAAGCTGGTTTTTTTTTCCCTCAATGTGCTTACAAAGTATTTGCTGTATTCCAGTTATTTTTATCCCTCCCAGTGGAAATACAAGTAATAAAAATAGCAGTATTTTATAACGGGGAAAACAAAACCAATGGTGCACAATTGTGCCTGGGAGAGAAAACGCTGTAATGTTTTTATTTCAGGAGAATATTAACATGTGAAAAGAAACCTGAGAGCTCTTTGATTAACCTGCTCCATCAGCCTCCAGAGAGCAGCGTGGATGTGCAGGAGCTGCTTTCTCTGTGCTGGTGCTTCCCACCCAACACCCTGAAGGGACCAAATCTTGGCCAAGTGTCCTTATTCCCTGTCCCTCCTACTCCTCCAGGCACTTCCCTGCCCTTGGGAATGTGGTGGTGGGTGTGGGTGCAGCAGCACAGCCATTCCCATCTCATCCTGGCTGATGATCCCAAGCCTCTTTCACAAGGCCCACAGTCAACACAAGGCTCACAGCCAACAATCCAAGTGGTTTTTTTTCTGGTTAGAGACCTGTGGATCTGCACCGAGGAGCTGTTTACACACCCAGCTCACCCTCGGAGCATCCTCTGCAGGGAGCTCCCCTGGGAGCCCAGAGCAGCATTTGCAACGCTCCTATTAATAGCAGGAAAAAAGAGAAAACCCTTGCCAATCACTGCACTACTTAACAATCTCCTTCCACGGGTGACAGCAGACAGGATCCTAAATGACAGATGTGCTGGCAATGCTGTCCCCAGGGACCCTCGTGGAGAAACATCACCGGGTTCAGCCAAGCCATGCAGCATGTGGGCGTTTCCCAAGCTTTGGTTTCTGCTGCATCTTCCTTCCCGGAGTTCCAGACCCCCCAAAAGAGGAGCATCAGGCCCTGCAGTTTGGAAGAAGGGTGTCCTTGGCAGCTGCTCATGGGCAGAGCGGGAAAATCCACAACAAAATCATGGAAACAGGGTGGTTTGGGTTGGAAGGGACCTTAAAGCTCACCCAGTTCCACCCCTGCCATGGGCAGGGACACCTTCCCCTATCCCAGGTTACTCCAAGCCCCATCCAACCTGGGCTTGGGCACTTCCAGAAGAAAATTAACAGGCTGCTCCCATCAGGCACGAGGGTTCCCAGCCCACAAGGGCTCACCCTGGGGAAATGGCTGGGATGGTGGGGAAAAAGGGTGGTGTAGGGTACCCTCACTGCAGGGTGTTGGTTGCTCCTGTCAGCATCAGATCTCGAGGCCAAAAGAGTTCACAGAGACTTTCCTTTTTGTCGAAATCTCTTTACTTACCGATAACATTATTTCCCAAGGCTCTGAATGACAAGAGGCAAGGACCCCCTGCCATTAGCACTGGCAGAAAGTTGTTTACTGACTTCACCTGCTGAGATAACAGCCAAACATCCCCCCAGCACTGCCCTCAGAGTCCATCACCCAGGCCAGAGCATGGCAAAAAGATGAGTTTTGAGGTCCCTTCAATCCAAACCACTCCGTGGTTCTGTGACTACAAGAACTCAGGAACAAACAGGAAAGATCATTGTTTAGTTTGAAGGAAGAAGGAACCCAAGAAGTAACTGAGGGCACAGGTCTTCTGCTGACTTCTGCTCTGTCACCTTACAAATGTGGGCCCCATAAATCACACCTCAGCCATAATTCTGTGCCCAGAAAACCCTCCTGGGAAGCCACTCGCTGTGCCCATCACCCAGGAGAGGCAAGAAGGAGAGGGATCCTCGGAAGCACAGGGCAGGACAGAGTCTCCAGACCCATCAGCATAACCCAATTACTTTCCACAGAATTCAGTTTTGAACAGCCAGCGGCAAAGAGGATGGCCTGGCACGCTGGTGTCTGCTCAGCCACCAGGAGGAACCTGGGTCTGTATCTGGAGGAGAATTTGGCTGATTACACTTGGGCAGGGGATCAAACTGGTGTGACACGTCCACAGCCACCCCCGAACCCGCAGCACAGCCAGCACCAGATCGGCTGCTGTGACGGGGAACTGAGGAACCGAGGGGTTAACAAAGGCCAGGCTGAGCTCTGGACACCAAGCTGGGGCAGAACTCCAGGCAGCACAGCAGAGGAGTCAATGCTGGCAGCACACTCGGAGCAATCGTGTTTTCCAGAGGGCAGGAGAGCATTGCACAGGGGTGGTAAAACCAGGAACAGGCTGCAGCTTCAGCAGGAGACCCAGAGCACACACAGGTACCCACAGCCCCATCAGCTCTTCCAGTGAGTAATGAAGGAAGGGCTGAAATGTCTCAGCATTCCCAATTTTGGCTCTGCCTGTTTTTCCAGAACTAATTACTGCTCCTTAGCTCATTCCAGGTAGTTATACCCTTCCTTTCTGTTCAGTGCAGGGCAGCAGGACAAGAGGTAGACACAGTGAAAGTCCAGCCCACCCCACAGTCATCATCAGCACTTGGTGTCCCAGTACAGCTGCTCCCAAGCTCCAAGCAGGATCAGCACACCCCACATCCATTGCAGGGCCTGATCTGGCAAAAAAATCCGGGGCTGGGATCCCTGGCAGGCTCAGATCTCACCTGCCCTCAGCTCTGCTCAGCATCAAGAGCACACAAGCCCAAGAGAAGCACCAGATCCAGGCTCAGACCAGGGAGCAAACCTGTGGCAGCAGCAGCAGCAGCAGTCACTGCCCTGGGCACCTGCTCTGCTCATGGAAATGACCCCAAGACACGACTTTTAGAGGTAGAAAGTGGCTGAGGAGCATCTCCTGGACAGGTCCCAGCAGTGCAGAGAGCACCCAGAGATACACAACGAGCCTGGCTCAAATGAGAAGTCCAGGAGAAGTTTTCAAATGGGAAGTTCCTTGGTGATGCTCAGCCTGGAGGAGACTGGGGAGAGACCTCATTGCAGTTGCAACTTCCTTGTGGGAAGGAAGCGGAGGGGCAGCTCCAATCTCTGCTCTGTGAGCAGGGACAGGACCCAGGGAATGGCTGGAGCTGTGCCAGGGGGGTTTGGGATGGATATCAGGGAAAGGTCCTTCCCCCAGAGGGCGGTGGGCACTGAACAGGCTCCCCAGGGAATGGTCCCGGCCCCAAGGCTGCCAGAGCTCCAGGAGCGTTTGGACAACGCTCCCAGGGATGCACAGGCTGGGATTGTTGGGGTGTCTGGGCAGAGCCAGGGATTGGACTGGATGATCCTGATGGGCCCATTCCAGCTCAGGACATTCCATGATTCTGGGGTTCTGCTCTTTGGCACTATCTGGTGACAGAAGAGATTTTTAAGTGTGAATGGTTAACTTACACTTCCCAGAGGCAGGGGACAGAGCTGGGGACCTGCACAGAGCTCCTGCTCGCTGGAAGCTCCACCAACCCTGTGTGCCTTGGGGTTCCAGCAGAGGGGACAGAGGGGGCTGTTCTCACATCCCATCCCATCCCATCCCATCCCATCCCATCCCATCCCATCCCATCCCATCCCCCCCCCTCCCCTCCTCAGCAGACGAGGCTCGTGGAGCTCCCAGGGCAGCAGGGAGGGGACCGTTGCTGTGCCCAGCACAAACATTCCCGGCTTTCCCTGTGCAGGGTCCAGCTCTGCACACCAGGGCAGGAACCGCAGCTCTTTGAGGCTGGGGCAGGGAGAGACAGGAACGAGATGGAAGCCCCCAAGTCTCCACATCCCACTCAAACACGAGTGCCCCGGGGGTGTCAGGGGTGGCAGACGGTGCAGAACAAAGCACTCCACGCTGAGTAAATCCCTCTTTTCCAAACTTCCTCCCAAGGCATTCCATGGGCGATGCCCGGTGGGTTCCGCGCCGGGCAGACCCCGCACACCCAGACGTGTCCCCAGCGGGTCCCACCTGCAGAACCCAAAGCCCAGGAGTTTCTCCCCAGGACAAAACTGCTGCTCCCTCAGAGCCCGGCGAGCAGAGGGCTGTGTGAACAGCACCATCTGGTGACACGAGCCGTGCAGGAGGTTTTTTTGAGGGATGAACAGCTGATTTATGGATTCCTGGCGGGATGATGCATCCCGCGATCCCTGCCTTTGCCCAGGGAGTGAGCTTGGTTATCCAGAGCTCTCCACGCTTCCCAATGCGGCTGCTGCGGGTCTCTGAATCACCTGCACCTCCCCTGTGGTGTTGAGCTGATTAAACCTGGGGTGGGCAGATAATCTGTCTTCATTTGGGAAGCAGAATTCACCCTGAGCACGGCGCCTGCTGCCAGCACTGGTTCCTGCAACATCTCCTTCCTTTGGAAACATTTAGTGCAAAAAGGGAAGATGAAGAACTTAGATTTGGGACTGTCTGGAGACACAAACTCCAAGAGGAGACAGAATTCAGTTTGGAATTTTGCATCTTGTCCTGCAGTCAGCAGCAAGACCCCTGTGGGATCCAGGGTGACAACTGCAGAACTGCACCAAACACGGCTCCAAACACAATTCCAAATGGATGGGGGTTCCAGCCACTTTCAAAGCTCACTCTTTCCTGACAGGAAAGTTTTCTGAAACAGAAACACACTGCCACACAGATCCCACTGTCTACAGCCCAGCCTAAAGGTGTATCCCAGCCCCATACCTCCCAACAGTGGTGGAAATCTCCAAAATACCTGATTTCCAAATACTTCTGAGCAATTCTTCCACCACAAAAGGCTTTTGTGTTTGTCTCTGATATACCAGATTAAAAAACAAAGATACTCTCACCAAGCCAGTGGCTGGCCAGGTTTAGCTGGGGTGGCTGCATCCTGCCCAGCCTCAGCGGGCTTTGGCCATGCAGGGGGGTCTGGTCCCCCCGGGAGGGCAGGGGCTGAGCTGCACAAACAGCAGCAAGTTCAGCCCCTGGGCAATGCTGGGACAAAAAGGGCCATCAGCAGATCCCAGAATCCCAGAATAGTTTGGGTTGGAAAGGACCTTAAAGCTCATCCAGTCCCACCCCCTGCCATGGGCAGGGACACCTTCCACTATCCCAGGTTGCTCCAAGCCCCATCCAACCTGGCCTTGGGCACTTCCAGGGATGGAAGATGAACATCAGTGCCAGGATGGAGCAGCAGATACAGCCCTGCACACTCTGCCTGGTCCTCAGTGAGGGGTCCCCAGGACCCTCATCTGGTGTGACCCAGTGAGCCTTGGGCCATCTGCTCACTGCAGTCCTGTGCTAAACGTGCTCATCTCTGATGTGTTAATGAAAGGAGCAAGAATTTACAACCCCGGTTTTAAACCCTGCTAATTTAGCAAACATTATCCCAGTTCCTAAGCATTAACCCGAGTGGAGATCACCCAGCGCTTCGCTGCAGCCCGTGGAAGGCATTGGAAGGTAATTTGGCAAAGAGCAATTTACTCAGCCTTAAGTGCTTTGTTCTGCACGATCTGCTCCACTAACACCGAGCAAAGGACTCGGGAACAGTATGGAATGCAGTTCAGCTCCTGTGAGCTTATTCAGGCACTGAAGTGATCCACAGGGCTCACACAGTGAGGGAGGGGAAAAAAGGCCAGTGCTCTGGAGAAGATCCAGACTTCTCATCTCAACCCTCAGACAGCAGTAACTCCAAAATCATCTGTGCCTACAGAGATATCCACACCCCTGGAAGTGTCCAAGGCCAAGCTGGATGGGACTTGGAGCAGCCTGGGATAGTGGAAGGTGTCCCTGCCCATGGCAGGGGGTGGGACTGGATGAGCTTTGAAGTCCCTTCCAACCCAAACCTTTCTGGGATTCCATAATCGATGTGAATTCTACAATGGCAGCCACGGGCTGAACAGTTTAGCAGCAGTTTCTAATTCTTGGTAGAATTTTGGGGTGGGAATTTTACACCCTGGGGTGAAATAAAAATTGGCAACTGAAGTGCAGCACTGTGTGATGGGGTGAACAGCTCGGTGTCGCTGGAGCAAACCAAGAGAATCAAAGCCAGGACATAATGGGAAAAAAATCCAAGCAAGCTTATGGAGGGAATCCAGGGACCGAGCGGAGTCAAAGAGAGGAGCTGGGAATGCCAGATGCCCGTCCAGCCACCGAGGCCAGCACCAACCACCCGAGGAGCCGGAGCAGATGGGCTGGCAGGGCCGGAGCAGATGGGCTGGGGGCGCTGGGAGCGCTCCGGACACAGCGAGGCAGCGCCTGGCAAAGAGAAACAAACCCCCCCCGAGACCCCTCCCTGCCCCTCCGCCAGCCCAGCCCCTGCTCTGGGGGGGGCCGGGAGGCTGAGCAGGGTCCCCAGCCACCCACTCGCGTCCAGCACCGCCTCGGGCCACCAGCGTTTGGGCTGAAAACGCAACAGTTCGGGTGCGAAGCCTCCGCTGCTCCGCGCAGGCTGCAGGGAGGTGCAGCAGTGAGCGCAGCTGCTCCTTGTTCCAGCAAGAGCAGCAGCTTCCCTGGAGTTCACCGAAGCTTTTCCTAGAGCACAGCTCCCTCCTCGAGGAGCCTCTGGGACACGAAGCTACCTCAAGCACTGAAAGGATAAACGAACAGCGAGAGAAAAATCGGAGTTTGTTACGAGCCACAGCCCGAGGGGAGGCACTGGTGCGTAACAGCCCTGCCCGGGGCAGAGCCTCCGCCGCTGCCCGGGCTCTGGAATTTCAGACACACCCCGAGCTGGATGGCATTCCAGGCTAGCAGAGCTCTCCCTCACTGGATGCAAGGGAATTTTAGCTCCGGTGCAAGCTCCCTGCAGTTCCTCCTCGCAGGTCTGTGCTCGGCTGGGGCACGGGGGATGCCTGCAGGAGCTGCAGCCATTCCATGACTCCTGTCAAAATCAGCCAGACACGTTCCCGCTCCCAGCTGAAGGGCTGCAGTTGAACTGCGCCACAGCCCAAGACCTGCAAAGCTCAATTCTGCCTTCAGTTCTGACCAGGTAAGTCAGGACACTGCTCCAGCAGCGACATCCACCCAAAAAAGTGGATTTATCAGTGGTGGGGAGCAGCTCATGGCACATCCACCAAGCTGCAGCTCCAGGGTGAAGGAACACAACAGAATTCCACATGTGCAGCTTTTTCACTGCATCCAAAAGGTACAGAGACCTTCAGACTCTTGTGTTTTGTGCCCAGGTGTAGATAAACATGATAAATAATTTTCTATCTTGGTTCCCACAGCCTCAGCTGGGCTCACCCGGGCTCCTGCAGCCCAAATTTCACCCTATTTCCACACTGCAGGTGTTGTCAAAAAAGCCTCTTGCCAGATGTGAATCCCTATCCAATGATGAGCAAGAAAGAAACTCAAATTGAAAGAGCGATTTTTCTAATTTAATAGAAATAACCAACCAAAATGGGTTTCAAACAATGCTTTAAACTGAGCTAATACAACTTCTACAGTACATTCCAGAGCACTTAACAAGAAATATTTACAGGCAGCTAAAGTATTAAATAACCAGGGAAAGAAAAACTTCTTTTAATTACACACCAGCAAAAAACACAGGAACAGAACAATTAGAAACAATAACTTTAAAAAAAAAAAAGTTAAATCTGATGATTCAGGTAATACAATATCACAGAAACAGCACTTGGTTTTTTTGAAGAATCATATTAAAAGATGAGCAAAGTTTATGATGTGCAAAATGAGCCAGTTCCAGTACTGGAAGCAAGAAATAATGGAAGAATCAAAGAATGCCATGATTTAACCCTTCCAGGAGAACGTTTACATGGAAAAACAAGCCTTGAACTGCACAAGTCTGTATAGGATTATATACACGTGTCCTGGTGTTCTGAGCCTAAAAATCCCCCATTGCAGGTGAGCACAGACGTGCCAGGGGAGCTCGCTCCAGACTCAATCCTGCCAAAGCCCAGCACACAAAATATTTCAGTACCTCTCCTTGTGGAAATTCCATAAATTCTAAAGACAGCAGCCTCGAGCTGTAATTTCACTCCATGGAAAAGGCCAAAACTGCATTTCATACATTTTATAGTTCACTTGTAGCAAAGATTCCCAAATCAACTGCAATTTTGATTCAATCCTGATCCATTAGAAAGCATAGAAAGTAGGATCCCCATAAGCAAAGTGGAATTAGATGGAAGAGTTGCTGTACACACACTTGGAGAAGATAAAATAAATCACCGTACCCAAAGATACAATCCACACGTGCCATCTGAAAAACGTCTATGTAAACTGTGGCAAATACGTTTTTATTTTTAAAAAGTACCTCCATTATTTGCTCAAACACCTACTTCTTAAAAAAATATGGAAATTTCCCCAATTTTTAAAAATAAAATGCCACACTCTATTGTCAGTAACTGCTGCACACTTTGTTTTTAAAAGCCAGGCTTGGTGATTTGCATACAAACTTCCCTACAAAATCACTACCCAAAGGAAAGGGTTCCTGTCATGCTGACAGGCAGCTGACAAAGCACTTTTATTGCTTTTTCCAAGGAAGAGAGTAAGAAAAACAAGGAACAGCCACCCCTCAGTACACCACACACATGGCTTCGAAATACAGTTGCCATAACCTAAACTTCTCAAGGTCAGCCAATAAACCGGGTCATAAACCAGAGATTTGGGCTCATTTTAAGGGCTTCTTCTCCAGTGGCTTGAGGAAATGTTTGATGCAGCATAAAGTGTGTGACAGCCAAGTGCCACAGTGATGACATCCCAGAGAGAATAACAACCTCTCTACATTTAAAACTGAGCATTTCTGTTCGCAGAAATTGGGTGAACACCCTTTTTTGGGGTAATAAATCTGCCTTTTTGTGCTCTAGGCCACCTCATTCCAGGGCACAGCTAAATAAGAGCCCTGAACCTGTTCAGCTGTTGAATTCCCACCAGGAATTCCACGGCAGGACACCTGCAGAGCTCATCCAACAGCTCACACTGGGCACTTTGCACTCTCATTTCAAAAGCAAGTTGCCTTTTAGTCCTTTGGATTAACTTAAAACTTGGGGGGGCAACAAAAATTCTCCATAAAAATTGAGACACGAATTTTTGGGAGTGTTTTAAACGAGAGCAGAGTTACACCCAGTGCCAGACTCCTCCTGCCACCCCGGAGGGATCACACTTTTACAGGATTTCTGCTGTAAACTCTGCTCCAATCCCCCAGGTAAAATCACTCACATATTGCACACCCAGCCCCTGGCACAGAGAGGATGCCCAGAGAATCAGGGGCTCATTAATACAAACCCAGTCATTTGCTCCTGAATCAGCTACAAACAGTGAGGCACCAAAAATTGCTCCCACTGAGCAAACCCTTCCCGGTTCTGTGATGAACATCCAGACTACAGGAGCAGGGAATTGGATTAGCAGAGTTTATCTACCCTTTCAGATAATTTTAAATAGAAATTTGCTGCTTTCAAAACAATCATTGGATTGCTGCTTTGGGAGTTCCAAAATGAAGGGGGAAAAAAAAAGAAGATTATGTTTTGTTCCTTTGCATAAAAGAAACACTTGAGATTTCTTGCACACATTCAAAATTCCACCTAATCCTACTGAGCCCTGGGGAGCTGCATGGAAGGAGCAGGCCTGGAAGTTCAGTGGGGTCTGTGCAAGGGAAGAGCTCAGGCTCAGTGGGGTCCAGCTCAGCCTCACTCCTGGTGTGCAGAAGCTGCTGAGCAAGAGCTGGACAAGTTTCCCACCTGGACTGAAGGGTTGGAGAGGCCACCCCAAAGGAGAGGCCGTCCCAAAGCACTGGAAGCTGCTCTGGGGTCGGGGTGGGGAGCAGAGGGTCCCGTTCCTGCAGCAGCCGGGGAGCACGAGCCTGCCCGGCGCGTTCTGGGTGAGTCCTCCCCACTGTGCTCCTGCTGGGATCCCACTCTGCTCCATCTGGGATCCCCCCGTGCCCATCCCACGCTCCAGCTCAGCCCCAGGGTCTCTGCAGGATCCAACCCGCGGCTGCAGCCCAGGAACGGCTCAAAAGGCGAGGCCTGCAGGTACCAGAAGCGCCATAAAAAACAGGAGCCCCGAGTGAAGAGAGGTCACAGAATCTTATTTTCATGATAATTTTAATAATATTCCTTTTGCAAAATGAAGCTGAGAAACTAGAAATGCATAAATAGGCAATACACAGAGCCATGAAATGATCCCTTGTCACTACCAGTGTCCTATTCACATGTCAGCCTTTCCACGGGCAAAGCTGTTGCTCTTTGTCAATTTAATGTATTTAAGTGGAATTCCTCTTCCTTTCACATACAAACTGGTAAAAAATAAACTTAAGCCAGGACTTTTAATATCTGAGAAACGAAAAAAACCCCAAGCAGTTTAAGTTTTAAATGTAACATTTGAGTAAAGAAGTGAGCTTGAAGTCACAAACACCTTCAGTCCCCTCATTTATTGCAGGAGAGGGAGAATCCCAAGGTACACAGACCTGGTTCTTGTAAAAAGAAACCAAATCTGCAGTGATTTGCATAAAAACTGCTGAGAGCATTTCTCAATTTGATATTGTGCTAAAATATTTCTCTTTACCATTATGGTAAAGTGTGTACAACGTCACAGGAATTGCTATGCTGAGTACATCAAACCCCCAGGGATCTCCCACAGAATTGCTGGATCCACACAAACTATGGCAAATTGAGAGTCTGTCAACTCGAGCTCATCTGGTTACATGAATTCTTCAGCTTTAACAAGATCAATACGGAGGCCAGAAATGACATTTGTTATTTCTAGTACTGACTCGTGTCAGTAAAGAAAACAACTATTCCGACTGGAACTCCTTGTGATTCCATGATTTCTAAGCAGGAATGCTGGGATGGAGGCAGTGCAAGGGAAGGCACTGCAGAGGTGCCTCAGGGATTAGTGAGGGAATTAAGGAAATTGTTCTGTTTTCACTATTTGACCAGAAACCACTCAAAGCCAAACCCTGTGCAAGTGCTTTTTTCAATGGATGGACAGGCAACCCAAACTCAGACTGATTCCAATCTTTCTGGACATTTCCCTCACAAGCTGCTTCTGAAGAAAGTTCTGAGAAGTACTCTAAGAAAAATAAGACAGAACCTCAAAATGAATGCAATGTTAGAAATAGCATATATTACAAATCTTTTCTTGATAGGAACAATCAATAAGAATACATATTAGCTTAAAAACAGTTCAGCAAATGTTGCTGATCTGCAAGAAATCTCAATTCACTATTTACAAATAAGACAAAGTGAATACAGGAAATTTTACACATTTGGTAGTTAATAGGTTATTGTTTGCCGAGTGGTCTATTAGAAACTGATATTTAGGAAGACTGGAAAAACACCCCAACCAGTTATTACCTCTTCAGCCTATATTTGAAGTACAGAAAACTAGAGAATGAATACTGGAGAGAACATTCTGCCTCGTCAGGGGGGTCAGGGACACACGACAACGCTGAGACTTCTGCCATGGATGCATTAAAATGTTCTGGGTACAGGACTGGAATAAATACACCTCATCCTACTCAAAGAGATTGCAGCCACCATCTGCCAAAACCTCCCATTCCTGCACTCGCCAATTCAGAACAGTTTAATGATTTCTCTTTCTTTTTCCTTTTGCTACACATGAAATGGAGTAAAGAAAGCAAAATGCCAACAATTGGATGGACACAGAGGATCAGTTATTCACAATGCTGCTTCATGAGATGATCAAACAATGACCAACACACACTTGAGCTGACACAGAGAGGGGATTTCAGGAACTTTGCTCACAGTTCACACTGCAGTGTAATGCAAGATACAGTCTCTGTCTTGGTCCAGTCCTACACAGTCTTATCTGTACATGGAACATCTCTTATCAAATCTGCTTCTCTTCAACATTCCTCCACCTCTGTCTGTGAGACCAGGATGAGTGTGTCCCCTCCATCAGGAAAAGAAAGAATATAGCAAGTAATCAAGGAAAAAAGAAAATACAAACCACCAAAAATTTACAATACAGTTTTTTTTCCCCTTTTGATGCGAATGTTTTTCTGTACAAGTGTTTTTTGTTATCTAATACTGTTTAAAAAGCTATCAGCTTCTTCAAGATGGCCACTGTAGGCATGATAATATTCCAGGAACACTTAAATAACAGTTTTTACAATAAATTTTAGGTCCATATCATTAGATTACTTTATATGCACTGGTCTCTCATCTGATTTTAGGCGTTTTCTACGTGGTTGTATAAAATCTTCGTCGGAGTCCTCAGTTATTTCACCATCATCCTCTTCCTGCTCAAATTCAGGCAAAGGCTGGAAGGTCCTGTCTGAGTAGATCTCTTTAAGTTTATCTTCAAAGTACAATGCAACTGCCTTCCCTGCCTGTGCTACTTCTGAATCAGCCTGTGGATGAAAGAAGACAGGAATATTCACCTGTTGGAAATGCACATCCCTTCACCAAGTGTGCATGGTCTGAAACGCTTACCTTCAAATTAATCTCTTGTGTTTCTGCATAAACTTGAACAACTTTCATCATCTAAAAAGGATACCAGAGTCAAAAAAAATGAAATTATAATCCTTTTCTAAAGTTACGAGATTGCACAGGATTGGATGACTAAAGTCAGCCATAACAACGACACCGTTTGTTATGGGCTGAGCTCTTTAGTTCCCAAACTCAGGCAGCAGGTTTAAAACAGTCTTAGGTGGTAAATAAACCTTCAACAAAACACACAACTTTTGTACAAGCAAGTGGCTCCCAGTCATTTTCTGCTCATGACTGCTTTCTTCACGACAAATTTGAGTTGCCTGGGTGTTGCTGTGGGAAAGCCTCCTCTGGAGGGAAGAGCTCCAGGAGCTTTCCTGGGGGTCTCACCCCACTTGGATTTCTACTTTTTGAAAGCATTTGGCTTAGAGGCACTCGACATGATGCTGCTGTGAGAGGTCAGAGTGACTCAACTTTTGCCATGAGCCAGACAAGCTGAAACACTTTTTTTTTTTCTTTTCTCTTTTAAAAAAAAATAAGAAAAAACCACCACATCTCTCAGTCCTTCCTCCCTTGTTTTACTCTGGTCTCTAAGAGCTGCAGCATGTTTTCCTCTACAGTAGATGCTTCATTAATTCCCTTGATTGAGAAGTTCACATAATTACAACTCCTTCCCAGTGCTCATGAACCTCCCCTAATGCAGAGGCATAAAGAAGTCGGGGCTGTCAAAGTCCCAAATGCTTGTGAGCAGTTACAGCATCACATCATTAACCCTGGTTTTTCCTAGTGAGATTTTAATTGTAGCTTTGTGCAGTTCCTTCAAATTTACTTCTGCGTGGAGCCAGAAATGCAGCCCAGACACTGCAAATTCAGGTTACATTTTACAGAGAAATATTGGCTGGTTTCTGCATTTTTAAGGTCAGAAAAAAGCCATTCCCCGTGATGCCTTTTGTCATCCTTGCTTTAAGGCACCCCAGAAATTAGGAGCTCTCTTAGCTTCTACTCTCTTTCAGCAAAATATCACCTTTTTTTTTTTAAATACAGGTTATTTTTTCCATTGCTCCACTAACAGTAACGCTCAGGTCATTTATCTCCCCAAGTGACAATTCACATGTAAAGTAAAAATATTTCATTATCACATGGGATCATTGCAAAATTAGTGGAAAATACGACCCCATATCCAAGTTATCCACTGAAAACTGATTTTTTTGAGAGCCCAACTACCCATGAGTTAAAGCAGGAAAGTTAACAAAAGCCATAATGGCCATAACACTTTGCTGGATTCAGCCTGTGTGAAGTACTAGAACTAGAAAATCTTCAGAAAGGCACTTGTCCTCAGTAGAGGAAGTTTCTCAATGGATTCTACCACATTCCATGAGTGTAAAACAATTACCTGGACAGCTTGAGACACTTTTAAGGACTCTTTGGTTGTCTTTATGACACTTCCTAAGCAGTTCTACAATCAATTTGATGCACAGTAACCAGGTCACCCTGCTCCTCGGTCACAGACACCACTGAATGCATTTTAAAAGTTCCCTCTGTTCTCCCAGTTTAGCTAAAAATGAGAAGCAGTTCTCCAACTGCCTTTACTTTTGTTCGGGTTTTAAGTGTCTGATTCAGCCTCTGCTCCAAAAGCAGAAGTTAGGGGCTGGAAGCAGAGCCTTTCACTGGAGAAGCTGCACAACCACGGTGAAATAAATCTTCATCTTAAGAAAAAATAATGGTGCTGAGATTGGAAGTTAACATACTTCATTAAACCTTTCACAGTTCTTGAAGATCAACCGCACGTCAGCCACGAAGTCCTCGGGGGTCTGGTAGTGTTGGGAATGCTTCTTCTGCAGTTTCTTCTTCACCGTGGATAAATCCATGGGTTTCTTTATAATTTTATAGTAGTTTGGTATCTGTGAATAAACCAACAGTGATTTATCACTAGAATGACTACAGAGTTCACGGAAGCAGGTGAATTTCTGCACTGAAGATATCAATCAGTTGATCTCATCATACACTTTGGGCACGTTTAGCAACTGAGAACAATTTCTTTTCCTCAAACTGTTTAGAAAGTTCTTTATAAGGACACAGGGGATTGGCTTTAAATTGAAGGAGGGTTGATTTAGATCGGATATTGGGAAGGAATTGTTCCCTGTGAGGGTGGGGAGGCCCTGGCAGGGGTTGCCCAGAGAAGCTGTGGCTGCCCCATCCCTGGAAATGTCCAAGGCCGGGTTGGACAGGGCTTGGAGTAACCTGGGATAGTGGAAGGTGTCCCTGCCCATGGCAGGAGGTGGGACTGGATGGGCTTTAAGGCCCCTTCCAACCCAAATCAGAATCTGTGATTTTTTCTAACCTTCTTTGTCTATCACAGCACAGCAAAGCTTTTCGTTACAATTACTTCTTTTGCAGCTGAAAACAGAAGAGTCAAAGCAGTTTCTTCCCTCCTCATTCAAAAGTTTGTCCAAAAAGAAAAAAAAAAAAAGCCCTCCTAAAGCATTTTGAATTCCATGGGTATCCTGAGACATCTTGTTCCAATTCAATAACTGCTAATTGGAAGTATTTTTAAATATCTGGTTTGGAGACTGGGAGTGAAGCATCTGCCTGGAGAAGCTCCAGAATCAGCTTTTCTCCCTCTCAGACCCACAAAATACTGGATGACTGCCAGAACTTCTACATTGATCAAGGGAGACATGCTTCTAGTGAAAGCAGTCAGTTCCTTCCCAAACTCAACTCCAGACTGGCAGGGGTGTTTTACCAAATATAAATCACAAACTGCCTTTCAGGAGACTCACCGAGGCTGGGACTGGCTCTTGGAACTCAATGCTCAGCTCGTGGCAGTACAGGTAAAGCAGGAGGCGTTCACATTTCTTAGAAAGAAAGAAACAGCTTCACATTAATATTCTTAATTTATCCTTAGCTCAGAAATTCATTAGTCCCTACTTTAAATAGGTTTGCACTTTAAAAGGTTAATACTAGAAAATATAAATGCAACCCCCACAACTTAATTAGGAAAGGTAAAGTTCTTAGGAGGGCAGAGTTGAGAGGCAGAACTCCATTTACTATTCCCAAATTTCCTCTTTGCTTTCTTCCTCCTAAACAAAAGCCTAGGGCTAAAGTCAAACTTGGAGTGACCAGCTAATATACTGCAAATTAAAAAATAAAAACCAACTACAACCACTTTTACTGCTTTTGTCCAATCACAACCAGATACAACAGGCAAGGACTGAGCAGCAGTTTTCTCTTCCCCACAAGAAAAAAATTAAACAATCTGAAAGCAAAGCCAGAGTGTTTCTAGAAATTCCCTGTTGAAATATTTTTCTTTGCTTTGCTTGTAATTCCTTTGGAGGAATTTGATTTGATAATACTCTTAAAACTACACAGAGTCTGAGTGATAAAGCTAAAAATAATTCTGACTGTCAAGGTCATTACACTTTTCCTAAGAATGCACCTCAATACTTCCAGCACCTCTCACAGAGTGCACTTAAACGCACCAAACCTACAGAACTATTTTATGAAGGTGACACCAACGCTAAATGCAAAGAATTCTAATTAAGTACACATTAAATGATACATTTAAATACCAACTATGTGTTAATACGAAATTTTAGCTACTAAGTGATTACAGTCCCAATGCACTGGGGCACCCACGGTCAGCGGCACCTGGAGATGTGGCCACAGCAAGAAAATCTCATTAATCACTTTGGGTTGTTTTGCAAAGCCATAACTATATTTAATTTGCTTCAGCCAAAGCAAAACCATCTCCAAACAGTGGGGGGTAGCTAATGTGAGAAAGCACTTTTTCCTGGGGAGCAGATTCCTGCAGGTTTGAGACCTACCCTTTGGTCCACAGGACTCAGGCCTTGTGCTGTCTTCCCCTTCTTGCTGTGCTGGGAATTGTCACAATCGTATTCTACTTCAGGTTTGCTCAGGTCTCTGCAGAATGTACATATCCACTCTCCACTGAAGAGAAAAACAGAGTTATTCCAGATACCCAGGGACAAATTCTCATCAATGCTGACTACAAAGATGTTTTACAGATCCACATTCTACTGCAGTAAAGACTCGGATACCCAAAGCTAAGGAATAACCCTTAATGCTCACAGTAGTTCTGATAGTCAAGGCCATTTTTCCTGCCCTCATATTCCTCTCCCAATGATATTTTAATACTTTATAACACCTTTGTCACCTTGCCTTGGAATGAACTTTGCATAACAATCACATTCTGGGGGTGTTTATCAGATAAACACTGACCAGGTACACACAAACAACTCAGGCAAGGCTTTGGAAACGTCAGGTTTTTGTACCACGAGAAACCACCCAGCACAAGCTGCTGTTGGGTGAACCCCCACTTTCGGTTCCGCGCACAACCCCCCGCCCCACGGGGCCGTTCCCGGGGACCGCGGCGCCGCTCCCGCTACCTTGGGAAGCTGAGGAGCGTGGGGACGTGGCAGGTGAGGTGGAACACCTTGGGGCACTTCTCACAACACAGCAGGTCCCCCCCGTTCTGGCAGACGGCACACCAGTCCTCGTTGGGGTCGTCGTCCTTGTTGTTGCCCTCTCCCCCCACGCGGGCCGAGCGGTGCATGAGGCTCCGCACGGGCGACTTCCCGTTCACCAGGCTGTGCCCGGACTGCTTGCAGCTCTCACTCAAATCCCCCGGCTCTGTCTTCACATGGTTTTCCAGGCTTCCCAAAGCTTCCAGTTCGCTCTCCAGGTGTAAGTTGGTGGACAGCGGTGGTGTCAAGCTGCTCTCGGGGCTGCTGAGCTGGAATGGAAGCGGCACGTGGAAAATCAGGATCGATATCGCAGCAGCATCTTTCTGCCTTGCACCACTTAAAGGCACTGTACTCACAGCCCAAAATACATGGGGAATCATTATGAAGAGCTGAGTTGCAACCAGTATTGAAAACTGCTTTTTCACAAGTCCTGCCTGTCAACAACACTAATTTCTTCTGATATACGTAACATGATTAACATCATATAACAAGCCAAACACAGATAAGTCACTAAAAACTGTTAATGACAACTTCATTGTCATTAGGAAAAATCCTCAAATCCACCACCCTGCTCCCAGCACACAATCCTGTTCAATCAAGCATAGCTGGGAAACACTGAAAAATATTCATTTGCTAATTATTTTATTTATACTTTATTCTAAGACCTTTTGACTGACTGGAGGATTTCTGAATGCAATTACCTGTGTGTGAATACCCAGGAACTACTATCAATGGGTGACTTACAGCTTTTATTAATTAGGGATTAAAAGCAGCAAACACACTACACTACACCACACTTCATTTTAATAGTTAAAGATAAAATTTACATGACAGATCACCCTGGTTTTGGCAGAGCATTGCCAGGGAGAAAATACCTCTCAGGATGAGGCTGAAGAGTAAAATTGCTTTATTTTCTTTCCAAATTCTTAAAAATGCTGCCAGGAAAACCACAGCATATTGTGCATAAACTAACTTTACCATGCAAGCACTCCTTCTGCCATCCTCTGTTTTTTCCTGCTTTACTGTTCCTGAGAAACTGCAGATCTCTTCCTCTGTGCCTGGCTCCTGCTTTACTTTCACTTGGTCAGCCTTGAAGCTCATCCCAGTTTTCTCAGCAGTTCTGCCCGAGGAGCCACAGCTGGAAAGACATCAGCACACAAATAAGAGGATAAATCATCAAGGCAAAGAAATTTAGGTAACTGCTTCTCAAAGGAAAGGCAAAGCATATCAGAACATTTACAACAGCTCAAGCTTACAAGACAGAGGAGAATCACAGTGGAGGAAAAAAAAAATATAAATCTTCATGTAAGCATTCTTCCCTTACTGGGTCACAGTTATGTCAAAGCACAACTTGCCAGTTGCCAATTCTTTTTTTTTTAATTCTTCATGTCTGATTGTTTTTTAGCCTGACAGTGTTAACATGACACACTCACCTTCCTCTGCTGCCTGTGCTGGAGGTGCTAGGGGGCCTCACAGGAGTGTGGGAGTTGGATAAACCTGCAAAGAAGAAGCACAGAGGTTGATTTGGTACAAATTTACATCCTGCACTACAATTACTAGCGCTGAGTAACACCAGAAGCACTGCTAGAATATCCTAATTTAATAAGTCACCTAAGTCATTTGATCAGAACAAAGTCTGGCACATCACATTAAATAAAGACAAAACACAGTTGTTAAGAGTCCCAATAATTATTTCACCTAATTCAAACAGTGAAAGCCTTCAGCCCATTATATCCTCAAATTTTATGCACTGACAGCCACCAATAAAGTCATAAAAGCAGCCTGTGCATGGTTTGCATGCAGGTTTTGGGAGACACAGGAAGCCCCATTGCTGCACCCATTCATTCACAGGCTCTTAGAACAGTCTTGTAGAGAAGACCAAGACAAACATATGAAATCCCGAATAGTTTGGGTTGGAAGGGACATTAAAATTCATCTCAGTGCACCCCCTGCCATGGGCAGGGACACCTTCCACTATCCCAGGTTGCTCCAAGCCCCATCCAGCCTGGCCTTGGACACTTCCAGGGATCCAGGTGCAGCCACAGCTTCTCTGGGCAACCTGTGCCAGGGCCTCACCCCCCTCACAGTCAAGAATTCCTTCCTATGGACTGAAATCATCTTCTTACTTATAGAAATAGACATTATCCATGCTTAAATAACTTAACATTAGCTACTGGTGACTTAGTTTGTTCACATGCATAACAAAACCTCAATCTTTAATTGGTTACACTCAGAATGACCCTGATATCTCTCCATGTATGTGGAACAGTGCATTCATGTGCTGGCAATTTGTTACTATAAAGACATTTCTGAAGGAGGGTACAATTTAAATTTCCAGAATAATCTATTTCCGAACAGAACAATTTTAAATAAAGCATCACCTCCCTTCTGGCAGGAAAGGGTAGGCAATTATTTTTCAACTTAAATACCAGAAATATCTATCACTTCTGGAATCTCTAGAAAAAGCCATCACATTTACCTGATGACCCTGGAGATAGAGCTGAAGGTCCTGGGGAGGGATTCATGGTACTCGTGGGCTGTGGGGGGAGGTGGCTGCCTGTGATGTATCTACTTAGCAGATTATCTAAACTACTGGAACCAGCATCTTCCAGCTAAAAAGGAAAAATAAAAATCTGAATCAGAGTGGTCTAATTCAACTTTCATAACAGCTCCATATCTTTAAATTGTGATAAGCATCTTTGCTGGAATTGTTCACTCTCCCTTCAAGGATTCAGGACATCAGCAAACATTTTTATCAGTTTCACACAGAGATCAGCTGTTAAAATCAGAAATTTAAAATAAGAGTTTTCAAAAGCTCCCAAATCTGAGATTTTCCACCATGGTCCTGGGATGCACTTACTCAAGGTCATCCCAAACTTTCTGGTTCCCATTGCTCAGTGTGTTGGTCACACACATGGTGTTAGTCATGAACTACCAGATTACTGAGGTTGCAAAAGTTATTCCACAATAAAGATATTAAGGGAAGCCATGAACTTGTTTTTCCCTTAATGTGATGGGAAATCTCCCACTCACTTTTCACACAGATTTTAGCATCTGTTAAACCCAAGGGAACAGGGACTTATTGCTGTAACTGCTTAAAGTCATTAACTGCAAGACAACAGAAAGGCAACAACATGCTTGAAATACAGTGTTTAAAGTGGGTTTTAATGACTGTGCCAGCAGCTTGAAGGACTAACAGCTTCCTCTCCACTAAATCCAACTAAAATCCATAACAGCCACTACATGAACAGGTATAAAAACCAGTATTTTAACAGAATTCTGCATTTCAGTGCACCTGGAAGTTGCCTGTTAATGCTTTAGGCTATCCCACAGTTTCTAACTTGGTATCTCATGAACTCCACACACTCACAGGTGAGTCAGTCACCACCACTCACTGGTGTTTTGTTCCAATAACTAAGCAAAGCCCCAGCACTGCAGATTGCTCACAATGACATGGGATTCTTCCTTCCCCACTATTCTCACATTAACAAGTGACCTGGAGCCCCTGGAGGACACTGCACATCCCAGCCCTGAACATGCCCCTCTCTGGATTAAGAGTCAGAAAGCTGCTGTTGGTATTCCAGCAGACCATCAGCTTCAATGAAATTTAGGTTTTCTTTCCTGTATCATGCCCAAATCTGTGTTTTACACGGGCATTTCAATGCAAACATCCTGTTCTCAGGATGAAGCCATCATTCTCCTCCCCTCCCTGCCCTCCCAAACACTCCTGCAGGAAACACATTACTTTTACTTTCTTTGCCTCCAAGCGTACATTAAATTATGCTTTTCAGCTTTCCAAATGAGCTTGACTTCAAAATCTTGTGTCCCCTCTTTGTGGGACAGTGGGACATCAGTCTTCTGTACAGCTTCCTGTATCTGTTACCTTTAGGAACATCACAGAGAAACTCCAGGGCACTCAAAATACATCACTATTTAACTGTTCTAGTGATATCTTCCCATAGGATGGTCTTGTGGAAGAAAGGAAGTGAACACAGTACTTGGGATGAATTAAAGTCTCAATTTGACTACAGGACACGTTAAATATCCATTAATCTGAAGCTTAACAGGTGGAGCAGGTCAGCCCTATATGGAGAAAACAGTTGCAAGCCCAAGAGAAGCGCCAAAGATTTTAATTCTGCAGCTTTAATAATTACACCATTCCCCAGACAAGTTCTGATACCCCAAGAAAAAAACCACAGAGAAAGGGAAGCAGATCCTTCCTCCAGCCCCAGCCCACTGACCTGGATGGGAGGGATGTCGGGCAGGGAGGGCAGGTTCTCCGGGTTGGTGACGGACGGGATGAGCTCGATGGCCGACACGGACGGGCTGGTGGGGCCGCGGTTGGCGCTGGCCATGGTGGCCGTGGTGGGGCTGGTGGGGTTGATGGTGGTGTTGTGCACGGACACGACCGGGAAGGGCCCCGCGTGGCCGGGGTTGGAGTGCTGGGGAGACAGGAGGGAGCGGCTGCGTCACCCGGGCCGGGCGGCTCGCGCGGCCACGGCGCCCTGGGGAGAGACCTCAACCCAACCGGGGCAAGGACACACAGACTCACAGCTAGCCACGGCACCTGGCAGCACTGAGTGCAGAGCAACTGGGATTCTTCTTCACTTGGAGGGGAAAAAACACTTTATGGGGCTAGATGTTAAATAGACAGCACTTCTTCCACCAAATTGTTTTTAAAGTTGTAGTTTCTCAAAGCAATTACTTCCTCCAAAGACAACTTTAGAGTTTACGTGTCTGTCTTAATTTTTTTTTTTTTTTAAGATAAAAGTAACTGTTTCAAGTAATATAAAGTCACTTTTGGTTTTTCAGTCGCATTAACATTCATTGTCAAGAATTTGTATTCTTAATGGCATGCAGAGCTCTGCATCAATGCTTCAGGTTTGAATTTAAAAACACTTCAGAATTCGATTTAATCAAAACCCCTCAACTACACCACTTTGAACTTCACTGTTCCTCCCTATTGTCTAATAAACCTCTGAACGTCCTTTTCAGCCAAATGCTGCTGAAAAGTGCAAAAAGGAAACGTTTTGCTTCCCAGAACTAAAAAGCATTCATTCTAAAAAGATTTCATTTTCACCCTTAAGGTTTGAATTTCCTTACGTTCAGCAAAACTGTCACAGCACAGTAATGCAACATGGAAAAGCATATAAATGTGTGTAGCTGTGAGCTACAGGGGGAACAGATAAACACATTTACAGCTGGAGGTACCATCTACTGGAATGAAAGTCTGGCACAATGGCACAAATGAAGCGTGTACACAGGATATACTTGTCTTTGAAGGTGAGGTTGCATCATGGAGTATTGAGGTCCATTGTGGCGTGGGATTCCTGGAATACGAGCAGCATTCTGAGCCATTCTCATCTGATGTGCTTGGAAAGCCCCACAGTTCATGTTACCCCTCTGCATGGTCTGCATGCTGATCAACCTGGGAGGCTGCAAGGGTTTGTGTTTTTTAAAATTTTTGCTTTTAACATGGAGAAAAGAAGCCCATCTCTTTCCACAGCAGTAGTAACATAACATCAAGCAAAGCCAATAGCTGGCACATTAAAGTATGCCAAATCTCAACAGATTTTAGTTTATAAATTGCTTCGTAAATTTAGATTCGATAGGGCAATTTTAAATCTCAGTGTTATGGTAGGTGAAATAAGAACACAGGAGGGACTCACCTGCTGCTGTAGGACTTGAGGGCTGGTCTGCCTGGGCACGGATGCAGATGGCTGGGCCATCCTCATCTGCTGCAGCTGCTGGTGCTTTTGGGCATACACTTGCTGCTGCATGTGCTGGAGTCGAAGCTGTGCCAGGTTGATTTGTCCTGGAGCTTTGTTGATGTGGTTTGTCCCCGGAGGAGTTTGCCCAACCACTACATTAGGAGTGTAACTAGGGGTTGGTTTATTTTCAATGACCAGGTTACCTAAAAAAAAACCCCAAAGAACCAGTCAACAGTTAAATCTCGTCATCATCCGAAGGTTGGTAAATGCAGAACATTCAGATGTTTCTAATGCAGTTTCCTCAGGCGCAGTAACAAAGCAATTTAAGCTTGAAATTTCCTTTTTTAAGTCTTCAATAACCACACACGAGAAAAGCAAAAAGAGAATTCAGACTATGAGAAGAAATTGCAAAATTAAAAACACAATCTGTGAGGAAAGAATGAAAGAACTGGAACTGCACAGCCTAAAAGCCACAACAGACAAAAATGACTTCTCTGCACTCACAACAAATGGACAAGATAAGAAATAAAATAGAAAAAAAATATGCTGAGCATAAAGTTTCTATACCTAAGAAATCAGAGCCTGATAAATATTTGGGGGACACTGGAGTGTCCCTCCACTGAGTGACTAAGAGCAGGTTACACAAATATGACACAAAACACTGCTAGAAGCAAGTCCTGTCTTGCTCCAATGTGATGGACCACATTGCCTCTCTAGGTAACTCCTGTCCTATTTTTATATGGAAAGGGCAAAATGTTGATTTTTGACTGTGAATGTGAACTCATTGGAACCTGCACATTCCTTTTTATTAAGGTTGACAGTTGCCCTTCTGTTTCCTGTCTGCCCCAGGGAATAAACCTCCTTGACTGAAGACAGGAACACCACAACCTGGATGGTGGACTCAGAGCAAGCAGTGAGTACACACAAGAGCTGGTGTTTTTATCAGATGTTCCAATAGATTTTTATCCAACAGAGAAGTTCACAAGCAGGTGCTAACAGGTACCTCTGTCTCACTGTGCTCTCCCCTCTTCTCTCATTCAAAACCTGTACTTTGCAAAGTCTAAGTGATTACACTTTCATATGCTGGAAATGGCACAGGTTGCCCAGAAAAGCTATGGTTGCCCCATCCTTGGAAGTATCCAAGGCCAGGCTGGACGGGGCTTGGAGCAACCTGGGATAGGGGAAGGTGTCCCTGCCCAAGGCAGGGGGTGGGATGAGATGATTTTTAAGGCCCCTTTCAACCCAAACCACTGTGAGATTCTGTGAGTAGGGCCATTCCTAGAACCATTCCCACTGGAAAACAAAACCTGTCAAGAAAGCTTTGCTACCAGAAAGAACAGAGCAGATAAGGAGGACAATCAGGACTGGATGGGTTATGCCAGGAGAATTTTGGTCTCCCGCATTAAGAAATGCATTGCACTGCAATTCACTCCTGTTGGATGAACATGCCCAATTCAATAGAGTTTTTCAAGTAAAGCAGAATAAACAAACGCAGTTTTCTCACCCAAATTGACGACGTTCTTGGCCCAGAAGGTGGGGTCGCAGTGGAAGCGGATGGCGCCGTTGGCAGCTGGGACGGGATCGCAGCGAGCCTTCAAAATGTGCCGCAGCTGGAACGTTATCTAAGGGACAGCACACACACACTGCTGCTCACACAGAAATAACGAGAGAGAGAAGTGTGCATTTGCCCACAGAGTTTAGACCGTGGAACACCAGTAAGGACTGGCAACAGCAAGTTTGGTTCACAGCCTGGAAAGTTTTCAGTTCACCAGGAAAATCCCACACTGTACAACTCTTGTACTCCGAGGATTACAGAGCAGCACTGCTACACCACAGCACTGCTGCAATGACTCCGGTGCAACACTGAGGTGCCTTTGCAGAGCTTGACCCCAATTCCTTCTACACTAACACTCCTAAATCCTTGTGAAGAACTGGTGAACGTGGAATTGTTTCACCCTCGCATGGCTCTGTTGATAAGATCTGCAGGTGCAGACACGGTGCCACAATGGGCCATGATTATCAGTCTTTAATGGGTCATGAACGATCCACAGAACTGGGTGTATCATTTTAATTACCAATACGACCTCATTTGTGTCTTAATCTCACTCTGGGCATAGCTGAATCCCCCTGCCCCTCTGTGATTGCAGCTCAGGATGTGTTCCGAGATTGGGACAGAAATTTGGTGTGAGAATGATGGTCTGTGATAATGGTGGTGAGCACAGCCCTGGCCCTGCAGGTGAACGACCTGCACGTGCAGAACTGGGTGTATTTATGCAAATAAAAGTGAGTTATCATCTTGGTTACCAACATTTGACTTTGTGTCTTCTCTCACTCCGGGTATGCTCGAGCTTTTCCCCTCTCCACACACACGGATTGGGACAGAACTGTACAGCCAGGTCTGTGCAGCCACACAAGGGCTGGCTGAGGGCACTTGGTCTGTTCAGCTGGACAAGAGGGGCCTGAGGTCAGACAGACCTCACTGGGGGCTGCAGCTTCTTCCTGAGGGACAGCTCGGATCTCTGTGACCAGGGACAAGACTGGAAGGAAGGGCTGGAGCTGTGCCAGGGGAGGGTTGGGCTGGATTTTAGGAAAAGGTTCTTCTTCCAGAGGGTGTTGGGACACTCAACAGGCTCCCCAGGGAATGGGCACGGCCCCAAGGCTGCCAGAGCTCCAGGAGTGTTTGGACAACGCTCTCAGGGCCAGGGTGGGATTGTTGGGGCGTCTTCACAGGGCCAGACGTTGGACTGGATGATCCCTGTGGGTGGGTCCCTTCCAGCTCAGGATATTCCACGATTTTAAGCCCAGGGATGCCCCTTACCAGCCGTTTGCTGTAGAGCAGGGCAGTGCTGCTGCCGCTCGCGATCGCCCAATTAGTGAAGTTCATCACGTGCTTCACTTGTCGTGACAGACCAGTGATGTCATTTTGTTGCTGTATTAACTTCATCTGTCTCTCCTTTGTTACATTCTACAAAGAAACAGAAACTTTATTACAACGGGGGGTTCAGATTTAGGATGAAAATGCAAACTGCGGTCACAGTTTTTGGATCAAAAGGAAAATGTCCCAAGCAAGGTAAAACAAGAAAAGCCAAAATCCAGGTAATTTTAAATTATTTCTTTTACTCATGATCAAGTTAGTCTTTTCTTCCAGGAACATTCAATTTCCTTGCCAAGTAATTGTTCCTTAACTAGAAAACATCTACTGTGATTCACTTGATCTTAAATTTTTCAGTCACATCACGGGAGACTGGCCATATGCACTGAACTAACTTCTTATGGTAGATTTCCTCTCTTCAGATAAAACAGGTAATAATAAGTTAAATTTTCATACATTTTAATAAAAACCAGAATACAGTTATTATGCAGAATGTGCTACATGGAAAGGATGCTTGAAGTAATTGTCTCCTTTATTATGCTGATCCATGTAACTTTAAATACCAGCATTACACCTTCATGCGCAAATACCTAAGACTGTTCTGTCTGTTCTTACATGAACTTTAAAAAGCTATTTGAGGAAATGACTAGATTATACACACCTTAAAATTTTGTTGTAATAAAGAAATATGGCAAACAGAACATGAAAATGAGATTTTTCAGATGCTCCTTTATGATGAGCCTGACTGTGAATACGAGGCATAGACACAAAACTAAAGGAGCCACAGGCTCTAATGAAAGAAGAAACAAGAGATTTAACCCCAACACACTATTCAGAGGCAATATTAAAAATACAACATCTGCAGTCACACCAAACAAACAGTTCTCAAACACGTGGGTTCCCAGTAGGGGACTGGAAACTCAACACCACCATTGCTTTTTCTCTTAACTGTACCTCAAGGTGCTGTAGAAGAGATTTTCCCTTTTTATTGATTTCATTGATGAGGGTGAATATAGCCACTTTGATTTCCTGTTCTACTCGTTTGTTGGTTTCATTTACTTCTTTTATCCTAAAAAGAAGAAGAAAAAGATAAATGGATTGTCAGTCACTTTACACTTCATTGCCAGATACAAATTCTCAACTTGTTTTACTTCAAATAATATGAAACAGGCCTTGTTGTTTATACACTTTATATCTTTACACACACAAATACCCAGCCATGACCACATGTCTGTATGTATATTTTCATATTTATATCATCTGTCTCTATGAAAAATTCGTATCTGATGCTTTAAACTTTTAAGCTAATTTATATTACCCAGAAAAGAAATTAACACTGAATTTCAGATGGATTCCTTCACCTCTCCCCCCAAAAAACTTGTAACAAAAAAGTTATGACATACCTGTAATTAATACCCAATAAAGATATAAACATTTCACTCATGATTTGCCTGACATCAGTCTATATTATTCTCTTGTGCTTTACTACTCCTGCCTGTCAGTTTTTCATACCCTCATCATCATTTCCATCACTGCCACTTTTCCTCAGTTTTAGTGTATTTTCAGCTTCTTCAGACTCAAGGAAATCATCTTGAGCTCTGTCCACAGAACCTGAAATGCAGTTTTCTTGAACTCGTGCTAATTCTGGATTTATGTGATCCCCTATTGCCTCGATCTAACAACAGCATCACATTGCAGCAGAATTCTTTGCCATGAGCCAATGTAAAGACTTAAACTGTGCTTTTTTAAAGAGCTTTTCTGCTGCCAGATGAAGTCTCTGCACTTGTGATGTCATTTCAGCCACAGGACCAACCCTCACTGTCTGATGATGATTTCCATTGTTGGGGTTCCCTTTAAGGCACCTTGCACACGTGGTTTTTCAGGACAGCACTACCTGGTCTCCTACTCCAAAAAACACCCAGCCAACCCTTCACTAAGCCCATGGAATCCACCCTTGGGTTGGCATCCAACAATTATTCCAGCAGAGCTGTTCCTTCAACACTTTAATGCTCCACGATCACACACGATGGCAATTTCGCACCATCTGCCAACACTGACAACAACAAGACTGTAAGACCTTTTTTTTTCCCCCATTCCCTGAAGTTTTAAGGATAATGGATTTTGTGTCCTACATGCAATGAAATGAACTGTCAGAGTAAACTTGTGTCTCACTTGCACCAGCCATTTGACTCAGCAGAAAATCAAGATCTTTACGCAACTCAAGCACACACTGCAGAAATTCACTGAATTTTCAGTGCGGCCAGAAACTCTTGGGCAAAAATCCCCCACCATTACCATGTGTTACTCATACATGCATCACCCATCACTGGCCTGGAATTGTTATCAGACAATGTTTTGTGACATTTCTTGAGCTTTCAGTTTAATTACTTCCTATGTAACTGGGTTTCTGTCTCTTCAAGCGTGTAAAAATTCTATGATTCACAATGGTGTTGTGTTTTGGGCCCTTTCAAAGACTTCCACGCCAAATCAGCAGAGAAAAATATCAATTTTCATTGCTTTCCTCTTCACACATTTGCCTCTGTTGTGTCATATGTCCTCCTCCCCTTACACCCTTTTTTTTTTCAAATATACATGGCACCAGAAGGAGTTAAAAATTTGCATCAGAACTTCTCTTTCTATCTGTGGTGCACGTCCTCCGGCCCTCGTACTTTCCACCTCCAGAGGATGTGTCATTTTGCAAATGGCCTAAAAGCTGCAGAAGCCTCACAAAACCACTGAGAATGACAGTGGAATTCCCTGAGCTGCAGCACAACCACGTCACCAAAGTGGGTGAAAAGCCAGCAGAGATCACGTGCTCCCCCTGTCTCTATATTCAGCATTTAACGTGATGTTGAATTTCAGATAACCCTGGAAATCTTCAGTTAAGCTGCCTAAAAAAAAAAACCCAATCAAAACCTCACGACCAACCACAATTTCCTATTCAAATTCACATCAAGTTTTTGTTACACGGTTATTGGAGGAATTCATATGAAACATAAAAATATTTTAGTACTTCAACCCTTCTGTCACCTAGAACTGAACTTAGCAGAAACCATAGGATGGCTTTCCTTGCCTTTTTTATTCCTTTTCTTTTCTCCCCCGACCCTAAAGTGTAAGAAATGTGTCACATCTTTGGTTTTACTCAAAATTTGCCACAGAAGACATAACCTTCAACATTTGTTTCTTGCAACTACTTCCAACAGATGCACAAAACTATAGGGGGAAAAAACCATTATGAAAAGTAATTAAGACATAGAATCAATTATTACTCTAGTCCCATCATTCACCTAACTGTGATTCATTAAAAAGGCAATGTAATGGTTAATTTTGGGGAACTCACCTATTCTGAACTTGAGCAGCTGCAAAATTTACATAATTCTTCTTCTCGAGAAGTTTGGCCAACAGGTTCTCAATTGCACCCTTCTGGTTCTGAAAAGCTTCTTCCAGGAACTGGTACCTTTTCAACAGGCAAGAGAAGACACAGATCAGCAAGCAGCAATGGGCTGGAACTCAACGGTCCCAATTTAGGTGTAAAGCCACAAAATTTGGAAAAAATACGACAAAACACTCAGAAAAATCAGACTCTACGTATTCTCATCAGTGTGCAAAATGTCTAAGTGCTGATAAAATCCTTTGCTGCTGCCCAAGAGACTGAACCTCTGTGGGAAACTTATCAATTCCAGCCACACAGGGATGCAGTGCCTCACTTCCCAGGACAGCAGGGCATGGAACAGCTCAAGGAGGAACCAAGAACCTCAGAGTTTGATGAGGAAAATGCACCAATAGCTTAAACACACATTAAAGGACACCAAAAGACCCTACCCTAAATTATCCCAAATCCCCCAGTTTTTCAGCTGAGATTATATTTCTTGTATTTGTTTGTATTTTGTATATTTCTTTGTATTTGTTCTTCAGATTAAACTAACTTGCATTAGTTTAATCTGAAGAAAATTTTCCTATTAAAAAACGTGGTTTTTCCACCTCTGGTACTTCCAAGTGAGGAACATTCCCTTCCAAGCTCTTCAACTAAACAGCTGTTATCAAAGGCACCTTCCATTACTTCATCTGAAAAGAGTATAAGTAGCAACACTGAGGGAAAATAACCCTCAGTGTTGCTAATAAGGATTAGGTGCATTTTCCTAACATATTGGAATTAACAATGCAACAGAAGCAAAATGCCTCTGCAGAAAATGGCAAAGGGGAATTATAGCAGCTCCACAAATTTCCATCTTTTCTGATCAACTGCTCAAAATCCAAGATTTCTACCAGTCACTGGCTAAGTGTTGTCTCTGCAATAAGTCAAACTTCATGCTTCTGAAATATCATTTTTTAACAACAGGAAAAACTTAGGGTCCCTGAAGACCTTGGGAATGTTTTCCCAACATTCAAATTGGCAGAAAATTCCTACAATTGAAGTGAAGCATCTTGTAAGGTGCATGAGAAGCAACTTCCACCATCTCCCAAAGAAAATGAAAAAGAAAGTAGTGTTGTCTTCTGTCACAATCTAGAACATGACAGTTCAACAGGAAAAGACTGTGTGGATTATAATCAGACTTACAGCACTGTTTCTTGATTCAAATGACTCACAATCATGATAACAGGGACTCAGACAAAGAACACCACTCACAACAAAAACAATTCTGCTCCTGTTAATTCAGTTTGTACCAGCAACAGACAAATCTGGACTCCAAGAGTTCAGATTCCTCAGTCTCAATGTTGCAATTTTGCTTTTTCTAAGAATAGTCTAAAGTTCTTGCAGGCAGACAGCAGTACAAGATTTTAGATACTATAATACAAAAAATGCAGCATTCCTAACGCCCAAAGACAACAAAATTTGAAATGTTTGGCAGCTGCTGATTTTCTGAAATTCTTTTCATTAAGTTCAAAGCCATATTTCTACTTGAAGGAGAAAAGGAAAAAAATCTACATTTAGCTTGCACTGCTAAAATTCTATTGTAGCTCTTGCTACAGCCAAAATACTTTTATTTAGTATTGTACTTCCAGCTTCCCAAGCGTGTGGACTGAAAACTACCCAAATTAGAGCAATCACACAGCATTGGGCTGCTGAAAGAATTGTCAGCTTTCCACAGAATCCCCAGCAATGCCTGCCCATGGCAAGGGTTGGAACTGGATGATCTTTAAGGTCCCTTCCAATCCCAAACCAGTGTGGGATTCTCTGATTAAAACTCCGAACTGAACACTGGACCATGGTGCTACAGAAATGGTGATTCACGCTCCTTCTTTAGTGCAAACTACCAGGATTTCAGGTAAGAAGCAAACAGAGGATTAAAATCAGTTCTTTTTCCACTTGGCATGATTTTCCTTCATAAAACCTCAGCTGCACTGCAGGCAGACAAAGCAGTGCCTTCATCAACTGCAACTCACACCTGCACACAGAACCATATGGAAAGAATATTCTGCAAAAAAAGCATGTTAATAGCAAAGAATTCTCCTTCTGGAAGAGCACAGGTAAGTAGGACAAGATCCATCTGTTAATCCATTAGCAACATGCACAAAACAGATGCAGAGAAACCAACTAGAACAAGTTAGTGAGCACATCCCAGGAGACCACGCTTTGGGACAAGGGTGTCTGCCAGGATATTTAGGATCAGGCCTATGAAAGAACAGAGCAGGAATATTTGAGGCTGTTAATATTTTAATAATACTAATTTCAAAAGGAAAAGTTCTCCATAGGCTGCTGTAGCAGTCTGAGAAGAATCACTATTCTAGAAAAACAAGACTAAATTCAATATTGCACCTTTACAGAGAAGAGTTACTTGCAGCCTGACTAAGAAAAGCAGTGGTGCAGTGGTTGATAAGTATGTATTATCCCCAGGTTCCCTATTATAACACTGTAAAGTATTTGTTCAGACATTCAAACAACTATATGATAGAGCTGCTAAAGAGCAGGAAGTTTGAATGTATCTTGAAGAGGTTCCCACTCCTTCTCCAGGAGCTAGGAGACAAACCCAGCATTTCTTTTTTCCTGGCAAGAGGCAACTTTCAATCAACTAAAACCACATCATTTTTCCCCTCTGCGCTAGAAGCATATATTAATCTAAGAGGCAAAATTTAGACCTTCCCTTACAAAATTCCCCCTAAAGACTGTTGCACAATCAAATATGCCCTTTCAAAAAATTATCTCACCCGTGACTCACTGTATCACTTTTGCTTCTTTACAGCACCAGGTGTTCAGGGAATTTCCACCCAAGTCCTGAACAGAGTGACAGCACTGGGAACTGCCAGGCAAATTAACACCTGAATCACACCAAACCTCCTCAGCCCATGCTGGTTTGAGTTTGATCTTAAGAGACTTGACAAAACTCAACCAAGTGATCCAAGTTTTCATCGCTCCACACAGGTTCTCCTTTGCAAGGGATCATTTCAGCCCAACAAAGAGTAAATGCAGCAATATTTACAACACAACTGGTTCACACCAATGCCATTTCATCCCCTGAGACAGCACATGACAGCAGTTAAGACGTGGCAATATTTGTACCTGTGTTCTTTGTGTTCCAGTAACTGACAGTCCCTGCATGTCAGCCTGTCACAGGTTTCACAGAAAAGTTTTAACTGCTCTTGTTTGTGGACAGGGCAGAAAACAGGACGTTGACCAGATGCTCCCACGGCCTCTGTTTTTAAAAATAAACCATTTGTGCATTTTAAAATAAAATTTAGACAATCTGAAGAGCAAAAATCCAAGCTAAGTAACAACCAAGAACTTGCAAAGAGAATTCCAGACCCGTTCTCACACCAAAGTTACTGTGAATACATCAGGTCAGTGGTTGGACTTGATGATCTTAGAGGTCTTTTCCAGCTTTAATGATCCTGTGATTTACAGTGCCAGTGGTTAATAGTTGTTTTCACTTTATTCATCCAAGGAGAAGGAGGAATTCCTCTCTTCTCACAAGACACTGCCCCTGTAACACTGCACACAAACACCAGGATGGTGCATATGTGTTTATTAAGATTTAATTCCATACAATTTCACCTCTGACACACTGAAGGATGGGTTAAACCTCTCAAACCTTTATATTGTCAAACACTCGTGGGGTTTTCTAAATTATCCCTTTCAAACCTTACACACCTCATTTAGTCAAACACAACTGAAGGGGGAACTGCAAAGCAAATATTGCCTGTGTTAAGAGTTACTTCAACCCTTCCTAAACTACTTCAATTTTCCACTTGAGCAAGTAACAAATAATGTCAAAAAATAGTTCTGGGTTTACTAAAAAAGTGCTGCACACTATTCTGGAGATAGTTTGAGCTTAGCAAAGAGGAAAGCAGCCTTTGGAAGATACAGCAGGTAGGGTTTAAAACATGAACGTTTTCCTCACTCTCCAACATTTCTGAAGCTTGTTAAACCATGCAGTTATTGTAAAGAAAGAGCTGATGAACCCACAGCTGCCACTCAGTGAGAGGAATTTAAAGCCTTCAGGGCACATCTTTGAGTTTAAGTAGAAAAAAAAATAATGACCAGCACTTCCCCATAACCACAATAAATAAAATTTCTGATAGAAAGTTTATTTTATTGGAACAGTAATTTTTCAGCCCCTTCCCAGTCAGGTTATCAAAGGGGAAGCTGAGCTGTAATATCATATCAATAGTCACAATTTAGCTCTCCTTGGAAAAACATCAGTAATTCTTTGTTGAGCCCTGTAATTTGATTGAACTTAAGGGTTTCTCATCTATGAGGCTTACTCATTTCAACTCAAAGGGGTAATATTTCTTATTAAAAATACTCATTAAGACATAGAGAAAAACCTCTCCAAAAATTAAGTTTATTTGATAGAGCAAATGAAATAAGATCTTTGTCTAAAAAAACTAAGCTCAACAGCAAACTTCTTAACTATTAATATGATTTTGACAACAGCTTTCAGAAAGAAAAGTAGTGTTTGCTCTTTTGAAAGGAAACAACAAAACAATAATGAAGATTTTTAACTCATTTTAAATGGAGAGAGAGAGAGAGTAAAGTGTCGAGAACTCTCTTCCTCAATATGACCATTCTTCAGATGCATCCTGATTGTAGAGAACCTACAGGTCTTTAAATCAGAACTTTTAACCCACTTACAAATATAATTTTCTAAGCTAAAGTCCACATACCCTGGACCTGTTTGGAGAACATTTTCCACATTACCTCAATAGGCTACAAATGATAAAATCCAGATACCCTGGACCTGTTCTGAGAAGATTTTCCACATTACTTCAATAGACTACAAGTGATATATGATCAAACAATAGTTTAAGAATTCACTTCTAATAAAGCTGCACATCTGAACAAATCCTACACACGCTTCACACATTCAGTTTTGTTAAGTGAGCAATTAAAACTAAAATAAATTCAAATTCTACATTTACTCAGCAATATCAATGCAACAGTAACATCATATATTGAAGGTAACTACAAACCTACATGGACATACTTCTCTACAGGGAGAACTATAATTGCTCCTTATAACAAAATACAGCAAAATGTGTCATTTAATTTCCCAGGCCACTGGGTAAGATTAACAACATGTCACTGCTCTCCAGATTCCAGCCCTTCCATTTCGTTACTTGTTCCACTAAATAGAAGGATTATTAAGAATGGATCTAAATCCCTTCCAAAGGCATTGGGACATCAAACTGCACAAAGCATCACGGACATCAAACCGCACGAAGCATCACCTTTTTAACTTAAAAAAAAATCTAGTTTTCCCTCTACTTTTAGAGCCACCAATTTTGCGCCGGTAATTTTTGACTCGGCTTTTCCCAAATCCCTCGGGGGAAAAAACCACACCTCTGGGTGTTACCCCCCCTCTCTTTGAACACGTAAAGAGAACAGGCAGGACGAAACGAAACGCAAACGCTCACCTGAGGACACGTCCTCTTTTTTCCTGATCATGTGATCTTTAGTGAATTTGACCCTCTGGTGAGCCTCTATGCAGGTCTTGCACAGCCACTCCCCGCACTCCACGCAGAATCCCACGGCGCTGGCGTTGTCCTCGCAGCTGGTGCACACCTGCAACGGGAAGGGCGCCGGCGTTTTCCCGGGAAGCACCGGCGGGCAAGGAGGAAGGGCCGCGGGCGGGGCGGGCGGGACGGTCCCTACCTGCTCCGACTTCTCGTCCGAGCTGCTGGGGGCCTCCGAGGTGTCCTTCACGAAGTAGTTGTCCACCAGGTCGATCTGGCGGCACTCCTGGCGGCAGATGGGGCACCGGATCACCCCCACTGCAAAACACGGGCCCCCCCCGCGGGTGAGAAGGCAGGGCGCGCCAGGCCGCGAGAACCAGCGCGAAACGCGCCGCTCCTTGCGCCCCCGCCAACGATGCCATTAAAAACCAGCCGTTGTGGGCGTGCGACAGGTTTTACCCCCGAAATACACCCCTCAGCTACACCCCAACCACCCCCCCACCTCTTCACAAAAGGATTCCTCACTTAGCTGTGATAATTTCTACATCATACTCAGTTTTTCCTACTTATTTCTTCCCCAAAACCCTCCGTATTTTTAGCCAAAGGCATTTGTTGTCCCCGAGCAAATATTTATTTTCTCCTGCTCATTTTAGATTGCAAAACTCAAGACACTTGTTAATTATTTTTTAGGACAGTCTGTGGTCCCGACTGTCTCAAGACAAGCATTAAGAGGGGTGTGCCCAGAGCTGGGGTGATTTTAGCGATGTTCCTGAAAATGCCAGGGCAGGAGCGTGTCCCAGTGCTCTCCCAGCTACAACACGGGACAATTTCTCATATAACCCATTTCCACGAGGTCAGGGAGGCAGATGCAGTCATAAAATACCAGTATCCTACTTTGTTATCCTTTGTAATCACTAAATTAGTTTTAAATCCTCAGCAGAGCCGCAAAGAAGTTACTACATGAAGCAAATTGACATTTAAAGATGTCTATGAACAACCCCTGTAAAGGTTTGAAAACCTATTTATAACTGAGGTAGTGGCTCACACTTCACAGAAGTGTCATTTGATCTCAAATCAAATTCCTATACAATTTATTGAGAATATAATCTTCAAGGAGAAGCTTTCCAAGCCACTGGGTATTTTAATACACTGAAACAACTTGGAGAAGTGTAATTAAATGATGCTCAGCTCCTTTGTGGATATTCAATTAGGACAGTAGGACTTATTTCAGGGAGATTAATTACATTAGTAGTGGAGTAGCATTAATTTTTTCAAGTGGTAAAATTAATGATGGCTTCAGAACACAGGAGATTCACTGCAGAGCAACAATAACCCAACTAAAAATTCCCTGTCTCATCAAACCAAGCACATGTCAAGAGCAGGATATGAAAAATAACCAGTACTGCAGCCACTACAAGAGCTTTCAAATACACAATGAAGCCTTCTCCACATGCAGAACCTTGAGGTTTTCTTACAACTGAGAGACAAAATTCTTTAGGGAATACCAGCTGAAAGCCATCTAGCAGCTGATGTGTATATATTTACAGAACAAAAATTTCAGATATTTACCATTAAAACTACTCCATCCAATCCAGACCACAACTAAAGCTGATTTTTAGTGCTGACTTGGGTCAAACACACAAAATATTTGAGGAAAACAACAAAACAGAAGAAGCCCAAGGTCTATAATCTCTACACAACAACAAGTCAAATTCTACAGATGCAAACCTGTTCCTGTGAGGCAATTTTTGGGTTGCTTTTAAAGTAGACAAAGCAATAAAAGCTTGAATGAAATGAAGCTTTTAGATACAAGTGACAGCTCATGGGCTGGATTCTGACCAGGGGTAATTCCACCTCATCCCCTGTCAGAGGACACAGGAAATGGGCAGTCCCAGCTCCTGCTCTCACAGTCCAACACCCAATTTTTGGGTCTCCACACTCAAACACAAGTTGCACAGAAGGTGCCCCCCGTGTTCTGCACACACCTCAACAGATCACAACCCCCTGCAATTCTCATTTAGCACATTACGCTTCTTTTCCACATCTCAACAGCCTTTATTCCCAACGGCAGCTTTCCAATAATATATGAGCCACGAAACTTCTCATATCCCGGTCTTTTAATCTAATAAAAAACAAATTACTGCAGCATCATTTGTACTAGAAACCAAATGTACTGAAAAGATACAGATGTGGCTAATTTTGGGAGGCAGGAGGGAAAAGTAGAGAAAATCAAACTGAAATAACATTTACATAGAAGAAAGAAATCCTTACCTGTCAAAACTCGAGATAATTTTCAAGCTAACAAAGTTTAGTGCAAAAATTTAATGAGAATGTATTTTAGGACAAACTAAGGCTCAAATGTTTATATAACCTCTGAGTAAAAAAAGGTTTCACTGCCAGTTTCAATCCAAAAAAATTGTTATCTAAGAAAATAAAAGTAAACATAAAAGTATAATCCTATTTATACTCCAGCAGAACTTATTATGCTGTTTTTCTGCATCAAACAAATCAAACACATTAGTCCTGGTACAGACATTCCCATTGTAACTCTGCTTTCCAAAAAGCACTGGCACACAGTAAAAACTATTGTTTAAAGATCAATCTTATTTTCCAAATCACAGTTGAATTAGAATAAGACACATTCATATAAATTTGGAAGGTCAGACTGGTTTATGATCTCCTTCAATCCTAATTATTACCATCCAGATTTCCCATTCTTCAGAGATGGCTTCATATTATTTTGGAGCCGTAAATCAAAGCTCCAGAGGTCAAGAGGAGCACTAAAGCAAAGAGCTGAGAAAGGGGAAGTTTCTCTCAGGAAGTTCTGACCACATCACGTGAAATTCTGCACTGAGGGTCTAAAACACTTTGTGCAGCAGTTCCTTTCTGCCTTACAGAACAGTGTCACCAAAACCCTGCCATCAGCACGAACTACAGGAACACAGTTATGCTTCAGGAGCCCAGAAAAGAACAATTAAGCACCCCACAAACTTCACCAGGTGCTCCTGTGAATATCAGCACTTCCATGAAGAAATCCAAGAAGAATCATGCTTGGACCTCAAAGGCCACAGGAAATGAACTATTTTATGAGAGCTGCAGATAACAGGAGTGGGCTTTCAAGCTTCTTACATTGTACTGAGAGGACCCACACTGCCCATTTTTCCTCTTGTTCCTATCACACACCTCAAGTGTGTAAGGCCTGTAACAACCACGAGCACAAATATTTATTACTTCTCTTCCACAGTACTCAACAGACACAGCTCTATGCACCAAATTTTCCCTTCCTTTACAGCCTATTCCCAATTAATGGTGCAGTTCAGATCAGATTCTGCTTTTTGTCCCACGCCTTTCCAGCACAGCTAAAATATTTTCAATCACACTTGTTTCCTGTCCCCCATTTGCTGCTACACACAGCACTGAGCCTAAACAGAGTTTTGGTTTTCCTTTCATCCTGCCTAAGGCTGACTGAAGTGAGAAGCAGGAATAGCTTCTTACCTTGGATTGAGAGTCTCCAATCCAGCAGGAAGGAAAAGCCTGCCTGGCACTGCCAACCCCTAAAGGGCAGGTGGGTTTCATCTTCATTCCTCCCTGCCAGAGCTTCCACAGCCTGGGATACAGGGAGGAAGGAGACTCCCAGATTCCCTATGACACACTCCCATGGAGTCTCCTGACACGGTCAGACAGAGCCTTTAGGAGCTGAGGACCAACACAAAGAACTGACAGAAATGTGGGAATGTGGTCAAGGATGGATCCATAAGAACTACAGGAACCTGCCCCTGGGAGCAGCTCTCCCCAGCACATCGGTGGGATTTGGGACAGAGCCCACACCGATGGAAATGGGAATGTTGGCCACATCCCAAGAAGGGTCCCTGCCCTGGGAAGAGCTGTCACTGCCCCGTGGGAGCCCAGGGCTCCGCAAGGCAGGACACGGCAGCGACACCAAGGACAAGCCCCACAACAAGAACCTTTCTGGAGGCTCCAGCTCTCCTGGCAACTTCTGCAGAGGCCATGACCTGCTCTCCTCACCAAACCAGCCCGTGGAACACCCCGGGAGAAGGCTCTGTCAGAGCAGGGAGATGCCAGCACACGGATCTCCCTACACGTGTTGAACCATTGGTTATACAACTGCAATCACATCTCCTTACATTGCACATTAGACCTGCTTACCTGTCAAAGACTTTAAGAACACTAATGAGAGTAGCATCTCTGTAATCCTTTTAACTGCTTATGGTTTAGATAAAGCACACTGAACTAGACCACAGACATCAAAGGATGTCAGAAAGCACGAGACTGAAGTAAACTGAGGATAAAAGGTAATTTCGTTTTCATAGAAACAGAAAGGCTGCTAAAAACCCTGCATCATAATCCAGCAGCAAGTCACAATGGAACACTGCAAAAAACTTCAGGTTTCAAGTGGAAGATGCTTTTAATCTCCCACTCTCAACTCGCACCTTAAGCTGCAACACAAGCATTTTTCTTAATTGTAACTCAGAACTCTGAGAATATCTTGGATATATCTAAGTTTAAAATTTCCCAAGGGTAACTGTTTTCTTCTGAATGCATCTCAAAACAGGCAACTTTTTCAGCAGGTTTCATCTTGAACTAGTTTCAATAAGAAAATTATTAAAAATCTGCTCGGACTTCCTTTCTCCAGGCTGACATATCAATACCAATGATACTAAAATACTCCTAAATTTCAAGGCTGCTTGAGGGCTGCAGAGATGAAAGGGGAAAAGTTGATTCCCTGTATTTCCAGTCTTGCAGGATCAAACCACAGACACTCTCCAGAGAAAGCTCCTGTCAAGGCTCTGGGTACTGTCCCCACTCCATATCCAGGAATCTGTGTTCAATTCACACTCACTGCTTTTGCACAAGAAAAAAACCTGGAATTTTCTGAATCTTCTTTGCTCCCTACCCACCCTTCCGGACATTCCCTTCTGGAATTTCATCAGCTGTTCCAGAGACCAGCTCTAGAACAACAAGGCTTCCTGAACCAGTAAGAATTAACCTGTTTTCCCACCAAACCCACCTATCACCATCCTCCCGATCTGCTTTTCTAGTTTTTGTTCATAAAAAACCAAAAAACTGGGAGCCTCCAGCCCCGGGGTTAGAGGCGGGGGAGATGGGGTGGAAGGAAAGGGGAACACACAAGGAGCCATGGAAACTCGTCTACTGGCCAAAAACACTACAGGAGCTAAAGCAAAATAAGGAACTTTTATAAGAAATATTGACCCCAAACACTTGTGTTCCTAAATATCTCTACTTACATACTAAAATTCCTATTCTCCAACTCCTTTAACATCAGCTCTGGTCCGTAGCACAAAAATCTTTAGTTGCTTTGTAACATTCGAGAGTACTGAAACTGTAAAAACACGAGGATAAAAAAGTAACTTTGACCTCACTTAATACCCTAAAATAAAGTGTTTAAAATTTACTAGGGTCAAAGTTCAACACGAATCAACAGCAACATCCTCCACTAAAGATACCGACGTGTCCCAGGCTGCGCCAGCTGGGCAAGGACAGCCATCCCTGCTCCTGCTCAGCCCTGTGGGATACAGGCAGTTTCCATTCCCGATTTCCCGAGGAGGACGGTCCCACCCTGCGGCAGAGGCTCAGCCGGGCACAGCCCCACAGCCTCGGACAAGGTTCCCCAGGAACCTCCTCTCCCTCCGGGCGAGGGTGGAGCCGGACACAGCCGGCCCTGCCGCCCCACTCCACGCTCTGCTCCTCCAGCGCTTGTGTTAAAGGGATGGCTCCAAATTCTGCTGATACAAAGGAGACACCAATTAGCACCAGCCTAAAACTCTCCCGCATCATCCCCTGGCAATCGACCTTCCCAAATCCCAATTTCTGTCGAGCAAACGGCGTCACTTTAGACACCTGGCTCCGCACACAGGCTTGGGTTGGGTTCTGTCAGGCTGATTCCCCCCACAAAGGCGCTAAGTGAATATGGGACCATTAAAGTCCTGTCAGATGTTTACCTTGTTACAACGACAATAAAACTTCCCAGTTCAGGAAATATTTGCAAGTACTTGTGCAATCCAACAACTCCAGCTTCCGTTTTAAGTTCAGACTTGGCATGGAATCAGCCCTCCAAGGAATGAATCCCTGCCAGGTCTCATTTATGGGGTGAGAACACCAAGAGTAGTTACTCCGTGTGCATAATATTTACTTCTCTCAGCGCTGTAAGGGTCCAAGTATGTTCCTGCACAGCCATACATCAAAACCCTGCTGTAATTTCAGTGATTAGACCTTGAAGCAAACCCTCACGGGTCAAGGGAGTGACATAATCAGATTGAAATCTGTCAGAATAAAAATACATTAAAAAAATTAACTGCTTTCAAGGTCCACTCCTAACTCGGCTTGTTTGTTTGTTTGTCCTGAACAATCCTTGCTTATATCACAACTGTCACATGCTGAACTGACAGCAGATTATATTTAATAAGAAAAAAGAATTTACAGCTGTCACAGATATTATTATAAAAATAACACGTCTTAATATTCTCAGACAGAAATATTTTAAAATACACTGTTAATTTAGACTGAAATTTAATTTTCACACCAAGATTTTTAGTAAGTCCAGAATATGAACTGACCATTTTCCAGCACATATCCATGACCTTCACTTATTAACACAGCAGAAACCCAAAGAATCAAGAGAGTTCAGGTGATGTCTACTCACATCCACAGAAATTAAGATCCTGCATTTACACAGCTTAAACGGACTATTTGATGCAGGAATTTTCATTCTTCTACACTGAAAATACAGTAACTACCACCAGACTCAGTGTAAGGGACATGTCACATTCCCAGATCATTTCTGTCCCCCTTTCACAGCAAATTAAAAACAGTTACTGCATAACTTCAGGTGTGATTAATACACGGTTTCTAAACACACCAACACCGGGTATGGGAGTTGAACTCAGCATATCAAACTAATTTCTGGTACCACACATCACAGCACTCAGTAGTAAATGTGTTTTGTTCCTCATTTGACACACAGAACCACCTGTGGATGTTTCTCAGGTTTTGTTTAGTTTTGCAGCCTAATCATAACTGTGACATTCCCAAGGAGCTGGGAGAGCCACACGTTCTCTCTACTGAGATAATCTTCTTAAGGGAGATTGTAAATATCTCATCCAGGCAGTGAAACCACAAAACAACCTCTCCTCCAGGAGCAGGACCAGCAGTGGGTGCAGGAAAAGTTGTTTTACAGTATTTGCACCTGTCCAAAACCTCTAACTTAGAAATAAGATTTTTTTTTTCAGAATACTGTGATACAAATACATGAAGGCATTTTCTTATAACCTATTCAACTCGAAAGGAAGAGTCCAGCTGGACAGCTGAGACACCAGGCATTAAGAAACCATCTATCCACGAAATAAAATGCACATTCTAATAACCAATTAAGACATTAAACTGATTGTGAGATGCTACTTTTTATGTTAAACGGCATAAGAATACATGTGGTTTAAATACATAAAACACGGAACTTCTATCTTTTTCCCTACATAAATGTAATCAACAGCAAAAAAAAATTCTTTCCCCAGCACAACAGATAGGAACCCAGCAGTTACTTGTTTCTAGCTTTAGTCAGGGTTTCTCAAACTTCTAGGAACTGAGATGATTCTTCTGTCTTCATTAGCAGTGGCTCTGAAGGGAGTGGGAGCCTGGCAGGAGGAGAGATGCTCCTACAGACCAAAGATCACTGTCTCCAGCATCCTCACTGCTCTCTCCAGGAGGGCAGAGGGAGCTTCCTCAGGAAAGGTGCTGTCACTCAAGAGAATTGCTCTGTAAGCACCAACCTCACACTCAATTTCCACAGTTTTTACCCAGTAAATACACATATCTACTACTTTAAGTACTGACAACTCTCACGGAGCAAACTCTGAAACTAATTAAGGAAACAACCAGAAAAATATCACTTGTACTTCTCTTATCTACGTGAAGAGATAGTGAAAGACAGCAGGCACATAATCCAGCAATGAGAGCCTGCAGTAAAATGTAACCTGCCTCAGGTACAGCTACAGGTACCACTTCTCATTAATTCTTCCTTCATGAAAAAGCACCTGCTCGTGGTGAAGGGGACTTGAGAAGCAGCAGAAGTGGAAGTAACACTTTGTGACTGAAAAACAGGGAAGGAACCTGCATGACTAAGCACTGTGATGCTTCTCTATAGGCTCAGAATACCCATTTTCTCTCTAATTTACTGGTAACCATCTCCTGTGCCTCTCAACTGCTTCCACTCTCAAGGTGCAGAGAGAGCTGCCCACAGAACTGCACCTGCTGGTCCACAGTTCTCAGCTGAGCTGCTGCCAGCTCCTGTGCTCCCAGGCTCAGGAACCACCACAGATGGACCACACATCCTGACCAGGACGCTCCCGGAACCCCACAACAGCTGGGGTTGGAAGGGACCTTTGCAGATCACCCAGTCCAACCCCCCTGCCAAGGCAGGGTCACCTGGAGCAGGTGACACAGGAACACGTCCAGATGGGTTTGGAATATCTCCACAGAGGGAGATACGACCTCCCTGGGCAGCTGTTCCAGTGTTCTGCCACCCGCCATGGAAACAAGTTCTTCCTTATTGAGGTGGAACTTCTTGTGGTGTAGTTTAGGCCATTGCTCCTTGTCCTGTCGCTGGGCACCACTGAAAAGAGTCTGGCACCATCCCCTGGCACCCCTTGGAAATATTTATACAGATTGATGGACTCCCCTATGTGTCTTCCCTTCTCCTGACTAATCAGGCTCAGCTCCCACAATCTCTCCCCACAGAAGAGATGCTCCATCCCCTGCACCTTGCTCACATAATCTAAAACTTTTTACTGCAGCAATCCAAAGATGTACTCTTTCTACACCAAAGCACACCAAGAAGCACTCTTAAAATGTGTACAAGAAGTGATATTCCAGTTTATATATAGTGGTTCCCACTGCTGTATCCTACAGACACTGTGGGACTTGGATAATCCTGCTAATTGATAATAAAATAAACCCTGCTTCCCAAGTTCTGCATATTTCACTGGCATATCACTGCCCTATGAGGGTGGGGAGGCCCTGGCACAGGTTGCCCAGAGAAGCTGTGGCTGCCCCATCCCTGGAAGTGTCCAAAGCCAGGCTGGACAGGGCTTGGAGCAACCTGGGATGGTGGGAGGTGTCCCTGCCCAGGGCAGGGGGTGGCACTGGATGAGCTTTAAAGTCTCATCCAAAACAAATCACTCTGTGACTCTACAATATAACACAAAATGTAGAATCTGGTATTTAAAAATATGGATCACAAGACCATCTGAGTGCTTCAGTGAGTGCATTTACAAACTATATTTAACATACGATCTTTTTAAAACTGATGAACTTCCTAAGAGCACATCCCAGGTGAACTTCTGAACAGTCTGGATGAGAAAGCCACTACCAAGCCAGGTTAATTCCTTCCCTGTCCAACACAGGAAAGGCTTGAGCACAAAGATGTCACCAAACAAGGTCTCTCTGACCACTGAGCCCAGTTAAGACCGGCAAAACCACTTACCAGGGCCCTACTTTGGCCTGTACACCACAGCACGTGAGTCACCCCACCTAGAGCTCCAGAAGCCTTTCAATTCCACCCCGAACATATAATATACAAGCAAAATAAAATCCAAGCTGTGATTTTGATAAAAACACGTGGAAGGACCAGTGTACTGTTGCTCCCTGGCCTAAGTTATGTACAGGCAGAGCAGTCAGGCACAGCAGCTCGACTGACAAACAGCACTGCAAGGCTTTATCTCAGTGCACACACCTGGACAGGTAACACTGCAACAACAGCGAATTCGAATTTAATTAGATACGTTCTACCCCAGTGCTGTAGAACTGAGCAGCTGCCCACACCCTCCCTGGCTCGCCTCTGCTGTGTCGCCCAAGAGCCAAAACAAAACCGACAGAAGGAGAGAATGACAGAATATTTGGGGATGGAAGGGGCTTTTAAAGGTCATTAGTTCAACCCCCCTGCCACGAGCAGGGACATCTTCAACCAGACCGGGTTGCTGAGAGCCTGGCCCAGTCTGACACCGAAAGTTTCCACCACCTCTCCGGGCAACTTGTTCCGGGGTTTTAACACCTTCGTTGTAAAAAACTTCTTTCTAACACCCAATCTAAACCGATCCTCCTACAGTTTAAATCCACTACCCCCTGTCCCATCGCAACAGGTGCCGCTAAAAAGTCCGTCCCCATCTTTCTTACAGATCCCCTTGAGGCACTGGAAGGGGCTTTAAGGTTTCCCTGGAGCTTATCTTCTCCAGGCTGGACAATCCCAATTCCCTCATCCTTCCCCCACAGCAGAGCTGCTCCATTCCCCTGATCAACCTGGTGCCTCCTCTGGCCCCGCTCCAACAGGTCCATGTCCTTCCTGCGACGAAAACCCGCGGGACGCGATCC